>CM077264.1:4561313-5161313 GCA_039654775.1 Spinibarbus caldwelli
ATCGAGGTTAGCAGAGTAGATATCTGGCTGAACCACGACACAGCAGGACATTGATGAAACAAGCTCTTCCTCCTCCAGAGTCTTCTCCTCTTGAGTTGTTATTTCTGTAGGTCTGGTGTGATCCTCCGGACCCAGGACCCTCTCCAGAACTGGAGCCCACTCTCGAAGTACATCACTTAGACAGACAGGGTCCAGTAAAACCATGGGGTCCTGGATCTGAGAGCTGTAGAGAAACAAATATCATCTCTAATAACAGTCCAGTGCACAGGAAAAGCAACTACAGTGATTGGGTAGTAATTTCATACAGTATGACATGCTGTATTTCATCTAAAACAATTTGAAAAAACTTGGAAATATTCATTGTCATTACCATACACACATTGTATGACTTAATATTAATTGAGAGACTAAATATACAGTAATTATATGTACTTTAAAAAAATCATTTGGCACACTGAAGGCTATTAAAATGAACAGCAAATGGCTAAACAACTGTGAAAAACTTCTATTTCTAATTGTGCATACAAAACACAATTTCTCTTTTGCATTAATGTATTTTAACCTATAAACTTGAGGTTAAAAAATTGATTATTGAAATGACTAAATTAATGACTAAATTAATAGGGATATAACGATTCACTCAACTCACGATTCGATTTGATTCACAATTTTTTTTATTTTTTTTTTTACAAAATGAGATTTAAGACATTATGAATTAAATGTGTCCTTTTATTATTGCTTGGACAATGCTGCACGTATCTTTGTGAAACTGAAATATAACACTAATAATATACTAATATAGCAATGGAATATTGCTATTTTGTTGCTTTTGATTGCTTCTACTGTCCTCATTTGTAAGTCGCTTTGGATAAAAGCGTCTGCTAAATGACTACATGTAAATATAATGTAAATGTAAATAACAAAATTGAAATTTAAACTAAATTGAAATTTTAAAACAAGCCCCAAATCAAATAAATATGTAACACAAATAAAAGAAATCTCTTCATGTAAACAAAATAAGGCTTTGTCTGTGCTCTTTCCATTTAAAATTAGAGGCAACCACTGCATTTTAATCATGATCCAAAAAATATGCTGCATACATGCAACATGAGCAGTTTTTAATCTAAATTAGATTGTATAATTTCGAAATTTGAAGCAAAAACAAAATGGTCTGACTTACGTTTTGTGAAACTATACACAAAATTTATCTATATGAAACAGAAACAGCAGACGAGCTGAATGAGACGCAGATTCACTCTCTGCCAGCAGGTGGCGCTTAAAGCGTTTCCTTGGTTTCCGCTGTTAACAAAGCAGCGCTGCACTTATGAACTTTAATATGCATTATACAGAGGCAAGATGAAAAGAAAAAAAAAATACCATCTAAACTTTTCTAAAGACAGTAAGTTCCCCTCAGACATACATTCATATAAACTCCTACCCCTAACTGAATCGCGATTTGTTTAGCATCTCAACCGATTTGAATCTCAAATATTTGAATCGATTTTCAGCCGGCTCGCGGTTAATCGTTACATCCCTATAAATTACAGTTTAAAAGTTTGGGGTTGGCAAGATTTTGAAATGTTTTATGCTCACCAATTCTGCATACAGTAAAAACAGTATTGTGAAATATTATTGCAATTCAAAAATGTTTTCTCTTGTAATATAATATATTGTAAAATGTAATTTATTTCTGTGATGCAAAGCTGAATTTATTAGCATCATTACTCAAGTCTTCAGTGTCACATGATGCTTCAGAAATCATTCTAATATGCTGATTTGTTGCTCAAGAAATATTCATCAAAGGGGTCATATGATGCGATTTCAAGTTTTCCTTTCTCTTTGGAGTGTTACAAGCTGTTTGTGCATACATAAGATCCCTAAAGTTGCAAAGACTAAAGTCTCAAACCTAAAGAGATATTCTTTATAAAAGTTAAGACTCTGCCACGCCTTCCTAAAACGGCTCATTCAAATACGCCCCCACATGTCTACATCACGGTGTGGGGAGATTTGCACCGCCCAAATGTATACGCAATGAAAAAAGGCGTAACTTTTATTCTCGCTGTGGTGTTGTTGCCGACGCCATGTCGTGGAGACGCTGGGTGTTTCGTTGTGAAAGTACTTTGTTTGGCCTTCCAAAAGAGGACACAACTAGAAATCAGTGGTTAATTTATATTTACAACACTGTTCCAGAACAGTACAACGCAAATATTCGAGTGTGTGCAGCACATTTTACGGAGGACTATTTGCTGAACCTGGGGGAGAGTAGCCTACTGAACACTATGAATGGCTGTGAACAGCAATTCCAACGTCGCAAGGACAGTCTGGTGCTTCTGACTCACAGCCTGTAAGTACGTTTCGATATTTAAAGAATTTGCTACTGACTATTCAAACGCGTGTTTTGAGCAGTGTAGAGTAGTGCTTGTTTGGCGTTTCTACGATCACAAATGCAGACATGGTGTTATGTTTACGCAGCGCAACGAGTAAAAAGACCTTTGAGTCATTATAATCAGTAATTATGTCCTCACTGAATGCAACAAATGCCTCGTTTATAGTGGGTTTTATTGTTTTAGTCTCGTTGCGCCGGGACCATAGACTGTAAAAAGGCCGGGAGAAGGAATCACATCATGGGAAAGGCGTGACATTTCCGTCTCACGCTTGAGGTATTCTGCCAATCACAACGCACTGGCTTGCTGGCCAATCAGAGCACACCTTGCTTCTCAGAACGATGAGCTTTGTAAAAATCGGAGCGTTTCAGAAAGGCAGAGCATAGAGGAGCAACAATAATGTACAGTATGTGGAAAATAAGGTGTTTTTTGAACCTCGAACAGCGTAAACACATTGCATTACACCAAATACACAAAATAATGTTCTTTTTAGCAACATCATGTGACCCCTTTAATACTATCAATGTTGAAAACAGTTTGTGCTTCATATTTTTGTGGAAACCATGATAGATTATTTTAGGGTCCTTTAATGAACAAAGTTAAAAAGAACAGCATTTGTTTGAAATAAAAATCTTTTGTAACACTATAAATGTCTTTACTGTCACTTTTGATCCAATTTTATGCATCCTTTCTGAATAAAAAGTATTAATTTCTCTCTCTCAAACAAAAAAAACCTACTGACCCCAGCTTTTGGGCAAAATTTCCAAATAATTTTATGATTTTCTAATTAATGTGTCATATGCAAACATTCAATAGCTTATAATTCAACTTGACTGAACATCTTCCTGTCTGTGTGCAGCAGTACGAAGCAGCGCTCCTTTAAACTCACATGGCTTTCTTTGTGGCGGCCCTCAACTCCTGCAGCTCAGACTCCGAGCTGGACTGCTCAGCGTTCAATCTTACAAAGAGACAATCAAAAACCACAATAAAAACAAGGTCAATATACAAAACACCAATAGCAGCAGTCAGAAAACCACAATAGGGAGTCAGAAAGTAAAACAGACTCACTCATGCTCGACTTCTTCTGGAAGAGTGGTCACTGTGGCCGTGACCTCCCCCTGAACCCCTTCTCTGAAGTCAGGCCGAGGCCACAGGTCTGCGTTCATCTGAAGAGTGTTGATCTTCTCTGTGGTCTTTTTCACAAAGCTCGAGACACTGACGTACACACATTCACAGACACAAAAACCTGAGATAGTCATCAACATCAGCAATGATTGCCCAAAATATAAGGAAATAAAATGCTGCTGATGTTGCATAAAGAAAACAAAGAGCAGAAATAACTTGTAACCTTACCAATCCCAGGCATCAGCATAAAATGAGACAATGAGACAAAGCAATATGTGACACTACGACGAAACAGGAAGCTACAGTTTTAAAAATAACCTGGGTATCAGCACCTACATTTTAATGAGTATTAATATATGTTTGACTCTTCAGTGGAATTTTACTTCCTTGCGATCCAGCCAATCAGAGCAAAGCAGACCGGGTCTGGTGTGAAATTTAAGAGGAAGTGAAATTATTACAGTTTTTAGGGACAGCTGTATAAGTGTGTGTGTGTACCTGTCTCGAACAGCCTGCAGGGCGACTCGTGGAGGTTTTGAGCGGAAAGGCAGCGGCAGAAACTGCAAGCTGAGGTCTGACCTGTCGCCCTCTCCACGCACAGACTGAGAGTCTTCAGGACAGCAAAAGGAGGAGATGAAATAATTGAGAGATGATTGGAAAGACAGAGAGAATAAAGTCAGAAGATGTGTGATAATTAAGCAAAAGCACAGAATAAAGTAGATAATAATGATCAGAAAAAAGAAGAATCTAAAATGCTGAAAACACCAGATAAATGATTAAACTACTGCTCATTGATGTTTTTAGTGTATTTTATTGCATAATATTTGACAAACAACACTGACATACAATTACTACTATAAAACTATACAATTTTTTTTTTAATTCACAAAATTAAAAATGATAAATTATATTTTTTGTCACAACCAGCTGCAAACTGCATTATTTGTCAGTTGTTTGGTTTTTATTTTGGTCGACAGCTCTGCAAGCAGTGAAATCTAAATTTATCGGCATGCTGAACATTCAAATTGTCTATTAAATATCAGTTAAGTTCTGATCGTTGTGCAGAATTTTTGCTTTCAGCATGGATGTGAAAATGAAAATTGGAATTAAACTCATTTGCTACATCCCTGGTCTTATTGTCCACGATTCATCTGTTGTATGTTATATGCCTATAAAATGGCTCTCTCATTTACTAATCCTTCATTTTTTTCACATAAATAAAATAAAATCCCTGTTTACATTTGTTTTCTTTGCTTAATATCCTGATTCACTCCGAAATATGTCAAATTAGTAAAATGGTTCATTACAGTATCTGTGTAGCGTTATGTGTTAAATATTTTTGTGTGTTGAAGAAAATCTCTTATGAAAGCCTGAGATAAAAAAAAAAAAAAAAAAAAAAAAAAGTAATTGCAACTTAATTGCAATTACTTTAGTAATTGCAACTTTTTGTCTCACAATTGATCCTTCACCGGGAGTTTGACTGACAGGCGATCTGACCAATCATAACGGCGAATCTGCCATTTTGTCCAACAAACAAACCAGACGGGAGAGTAGCTTAACGTTGGTGGACTTGAAAAATGGTGTGTATTGACGTCTTTCCACATTTAAAACATGATATCTTCTGATGTTCATTCATGTTTATTTCATGCTATAACCAGTAAAGAGGAAGAGATAAGTTCACGTCACGTTTGAACTGAGGCGCTACAGCGATCTGTCGTGGCACATTAAAGAGCCACAAAACATTATTTATTCTTTGAATTTAGAAAAAACAAAAAAAAAACAAAAAAACAATTTGAAAGCAGAGACCTTGTTTCATACCAAAAGTAACCTGTCGTCATGTTGTCAGTTTCCTCTTTGCTCTGCGATGGATTTTCACTGAGTGAGAGCGGCATGGCTTGTCAGACATAACAACAGTAACTCTTTGCAAAGGGTCAATTATGAGTTTGCAAATGAACAATTCTGAAAAAAGTCAGAATTGCAAGTTTATATCGGAGTTTCAATCTTGCAATTCTGAGAAAATCTGTGAGATAAAAAGGTGCTATTGCCTGTTTTTATTTTTAATTTTTTATCCCATGGCATAAACAAGCTTCCATACTTTCTGATCAGTAATGAAATGTGAGTGGAGTAGGCTTCTTCCTGTATCAGGACAAATAATTCCCACTGAGAGAGCCGGAAGCTGCTAACTCGCTTTTAGGTCTGAAATCGATCTTTTGTTTTCTCAGTGACTCTCTCTCTCTCAGTCTCACCATTCTCCACCTGCTCCTCCTCAGTGAAACTGAACTCCTTCAGCCGCTCCTCCTCAAGCATCGATTGGTTGGCGAGGGAGTTGGCGTCATCATCTGATTGGCTGCCTCTTCGGCTGATGACGCGGTAGATGCCGCAGTCCAGAACATTGAAGCTCTCCTGCACACAACAGAAAGAGAGTCATCTTCATTTCAAAAACGTGCATCTTTACATATGCCTGTGTGTTTTTGGACTCACGTGTGAGGAAATACTGCTCCTGCGGCTGCTGCAGGCGGAGTCCAGTGGCTCCAGTTTGCTGATAACTTCCTCCAGCTGACCAATCAGCTGCTGCTGGGAGGCGGAATTTAGCTGAGCCTTAAGTTGCTCCAACTGATCAATGGGGAGGGACTTCCTGGCCTAAGGAGGAAATGCAAAAAGTGAGACTTTATTTGGAATGGAGCACTAATGTAATATTGAATGCATACTGCACAGCACATACTGCCTCCTTTTAAAATAGTATGTGAAACAGTATGTATACTAAATGTGTTCGTGTTTGTATGTGTACCCTGGATGTAATAATGGCGTGCTGAAACATGCAACAGACGGTGGTGGCGAGCATCCAGTTCTCCCTCTTCATCAGACGCTCCACACATCGCTCAGGTGACATTAGGGACAGGTGAGACAAACGTCCGTCACCATACAGACAAAATAGCTCATTACGGAAAACTGAAATCTCCACCACATCTATAGAGAGGAGACGACAGATACAGATCCAAAAGCTATAAATCAGGTCATACAATAAAAGACATCATACTTTTTTTTAAAATAAACTTTATAAAAAATAATAAATATATAAATTATATTGTTACTTTTTAAAAACATATAGTTAAAATATATTTATATGTTTTATATTAATTATGTTTATTTTTATATTATTACATTATTATGAAATTATGCAAATTTTATATTCAATATTTTTAGGAAGGAAGATAAAGATCCATAAAGAGCTGTAATATCAATCAATAAATATTATATATATATATATATATATATATATATATATATATATATATATATATATATATATATATATATATATATATATATATATATATATTTTTTTTTTTTTTTTTTTTTTTTTTTTAAATATGTAAAATGTATTTTATAATATTATTTTAAATTTATAGTATTGTAGTTTATATATAAAGTAAAACATTAAAATAACTTTATATAAAATATTATACATGTTTAAATAGCTATTAAATACATGTTAAAACATTAATACACATATACACACACATATATATATATATATATATATATATATATATAAAAATGTATTATTAATGTTTTAACATTTAATATCTATCTAATTTTTTTTGAGTAAATATATTTTTGTGCATTGTGAAGTTTCATACTTAAAACCTCATATAGGTTAAACAATGACCTCTCACCTTTGACCTCTGTCCACAACAGAACCTGACCGCTGTGAGGGGTGAAGATGTAGATGGCCGAATCAGTCCAGGTGAGCAGGTTTTGATCCCTAAGAAACACACACACAATTCACAAGTTAAATATTAACCCAAAAACCTTTCTAACCTGAGACGTTATCTTCATGGTCATAATAGCAGGTATGAAAAATTGTCTTTACAAAAGGTCTTGTGTTATCATAGTACAGGGAGTGGTTACCCAAACTGGAGGAGTCTTGGGAAAGCCAGAGACTGTGGACTTGTCTGTGCAGGGTTGAAATGTGGCTCATTCCTGAAAACAAAAATACACAAACATACAGAGAGAAAAGTATGGAGATACAAAACTAAGAGGCAGAACAACAAACACTAATGAGGTCACAAGTTGGTGTTAAACACACAAACACTCACTTGTAAGAGACGAGGGGCAGAGGTGGGCAGGCCAGCAGCTGTTTAAACTGGTGTGTGCTCAGGACCTCTCCACTGAAACTGGCCTCCCATATGCGGGAGCCGGGCCGGGCGCAGTACAACAGCGCCTGACCCCGCTGACCTGCCGGACCCTGCAGGAGAAAACATGCCCCAAACTCTCCATCTCGCTCTTTATTACCCACACGCCAGAACTTCTCCCTGAGAGTGGAACAGAGTGGATTTTCATTTAGTTTTCTTACGATTAATATGCATTTTAATCTAAGTTATGGTCTGAGAACATTGGAGATAATGTGATATCAATGTCTGACATGATATTTTGATCAAATAAAGAGCCTAATTCAAATGAAATGGTACATTTGTGTTTAAAATGTGGTGAGTACTTTTCCTTTATTTAACTAATTGTTGGTATAGTTGTGGGACATCCCATGTCTCCTGCAAACATACACACACACCTCTCTGTGTCACACAGGTAGCAGCGGCTGAGAGACGAGACCACCAGGTGTCCGTCCGAGTAGCCCAGCTGAACGACACGTGAATCCACTGTGGTGATGGTCTGAATTGGGAAGATCACAAACGCAGAGCCCTGATTGGACGCCAAACCACAACAAACACAGACAGAAACACAGAACCATAGATTAAAATCACTGGTTATCATTTAAATAACTGTTCAAAACTTTGAGGTCAGTAAGATTTTGAAAGAAATGAATGTTTTTATTCAGCAAAGATGCATTTAATTGATCAAATGCAACAGTAAAAAGATTCATAACGTTACAAAAGATCTCTATATTGAATAAATACTCTTTTTTGAACTTCCATTCAAAGAATCCTGAAAAAAATGTATTGCGGTTTCCACATAAAATATGAAGAACTACCGTTTCTAACACTCATAATAATAATAAATCTTTCTTGAGCAGCAAATCAGACAATTAGAATGATTTCTGAAGGATCATGTGACACTGAAGACTGGAGTAATGATGCTGAAAATTCAGTTTTGCATCACAATAATAAATTACATTTTAAAACATATTCAAATACAAAACAGTTCTTTTGAATTGTAATAACATTTCACAAAATTACTATTTTTACTGTATTTTTGATCAAATAAATGCAGCCTTGATGAACAGAAGAGACTTCTTTCAAAAACATTAAAAAAATCTTACAGACCCCAAACTTTGAACAGTAGTGTATGGCCACACTGACATGCATAAAACTTCAAGTGTTAAAACGTTTAAGTTTTCTTATACCTTCCCAAGTTTAGATGATCCAGCCCGGACGCAGGACACTTTCCCTCCGACATCTCCAGCAAACACTCGGAGCGCTGCGGTGTCCCAGCACAGAGATGTTACCGTCTGTCCCCGGTGCTCCCAGGACACAGAGACGCGCTCAGGACGGCCACGCCGCTCTAAATGCAGCTCCCACACCACCACCAAACCCTGACTGAGGGACACACACATCAAAAGAGTCCAGACTGGCAACCAAAAACACCAGGAGCGCATATAAACATGAATATGAATACCTCGTTGCTACAGCGATAAAGTCTTCATCATGGGGGCAGCATGAGACCTGCGTGACTGAGCCTTCCTAAAAATAAAATAAAAAGCAGAACTAGACAATTATTTTATGTTATGGCTGTTATTATTAATCTCTATCATTTTTTCAAGAGCATCCGGAGACAATAAAGTTTCCCTATTTTCACTGTTGCCTGTGCACACACTTTCTAGCTTGTAAAAACATGTTTCATGGGTCAAAGTAGAGAATGATGCGCTCTGAGCCCAGACGCAAGTGTAAGTTGATGCCAACACACTATCCTGTGTGCTGGTGTGATCAATAACTACAAACACAGGAAAAAGCAAATACGTCATGCATATACTGTTGCAGATTGCACATAGTTTAAACACACAAATTAGGGCTGCATGAAAAAATAAGAATAAAAATAAATAAATAACATTAATAATAAGGTAACACTATAATTTAAGGTGTCCTTGTTACACGTTACATGTACTTACTATTATAATAACAATAAATTCTGCATAATTACATGCAAGTAACCCTAATCCTAATCCTAACCATATAGTAAGTACATGTAGTTAATTAATATTACTCAGTACTTAAATGTATAAGTAAATGTATTATTTTGAATAAATGCTCTTCTTTTGAACTTTCCATTCAAAGAATCCTGAAAAAAAAAAAATGTATTGCGGTTTCCACATAAAATATGAAGAAGAACAACCGTTTCAAACACTGATAAGAATAAGAAATGTTTCTTGAGCATATTAGAATGATTTCTGAAGGATCATGTGACACTGAAGACTGGAGTAATGATGCTTAAATGTACTCAGTACTTAAATGTATAATTACACTGTAACAAGGACACTGTAAATTAAAGTGTAAACAATAATAATATTTATTATTATTAAATAAAAAAAATTAAAAATCTAATAATAATCTAGAATATTTCACCGTAAAAAAAAAAGAATATTTAAAAATAAATGCAACAATTTTGTTTCACATTACAACTACAATACTAATATTTATGGTCTTAATTTCTTTATTTTCAAACGTCAAACCATGAAACTTTTCTTTTTTTGTTCTGAGTTTGTGTGGAGCAGCATTTACTGTGAACCAAGCCACTATGAGATGCTGAAAACACTGGATCACAAGCTGCTCATGCGTAAATGAACACACCGTTCACTCTTTGCAATTTGATAATCACACTAAGTCATATTGCAGTTCCTGGTTTTACTTTGATTAATTATGCAGCACTAATGCAAATACACTGATATCTAATTGATAACGCTGGACAACAGTATTTCGACACTGCTTATAGTTCTGTGCAACAACTCAATCAGTAACTGTGTTAAAGTGGAACTTGTGAAATGATTTAGTTGTGTACTTTGTGTGTGAGAATGAGTTTCTGCTTCCAGCCGTCTCTCTGAATGAGGTGAAGCCCTCCGGCAGACGTGCCCAGAGCCAACCACTTTCTGGACACGGAGAGACATGTGCACTGTGAGATACACAGACAGAGATAGAAAGATATTAGAGAGAAACTCACAAAATCTGCCAAGAACAAGAAAAAAATAACAAATAATATAATAATATAAATATTAATTTAAAATAAAAATATAAATATAAATATTTCTGCTTCAAGAGAGCGCTATGAAGATAATTTTCATGACAATTAAAATTTGTCTTTAATGTAATGCAACAAAAAAATCCTAATTACTGAAATGCAAATAAAATTAATTATATGTGCAGTTTCAGTTAGTATTATATTAGTTATAACATTTTATATATTAAATTGACACATTTTTGTTGTACTGCTTTTATGCTAAATTTAAAAAAATACTTAATTTCTTTAAAAGGATCATTTTATTATCATTATATTTTATTATATTTCAGTAATTTAAGCTAATACTTCGATGTTGCAATGCAAAAAAAAAAATGGTAATGGTAATTTTCTTCATGCTAAACATATTTTGAGATTTTTTTCCGTTTGGTTTTTGGGCTGAAAGATGACCCAAACAGGTTGTAACATTCATCCACTTACTCTTAAAGTTCCCCTATTATGGATTTTTGAAAATGACCTTTCATGCAGTGTGTAACACAGCTCTAAGTGAATGAAAACAACCTGCAAAGTTTTAAATCTGAAAGTGCACCGTGTATAAAGTTATTGTCTCTCAAAAGAAAGAGTCAGCTCTGAATCATTGAAACGAGTCATTCTTAAAACGAATCCTAAGCAGTTTCATGTTGACGTCAACATGAAAAATTAGCATACTGCCCGCCCACTTGTTTGTCTTTTTGCATTGCTCTGAATGAAAATGCAAATTCATTCTTTGCCACTAGGTGCTTGAAGCCTTAAAAATAGCAGTTTCCCCGGTAACGCTGTACACAAAGCAGCACTGCGCTCACAAACACTGCTTTATCAGGCATTACAGGCGAGATGAAATAAAAATGAGACCAATCAGACCAATCACCGCAGATTAGTGTCACGCAAAGGAGGTGTTTGGAAAAATGAATCGTTGAGCGAATCGTTTGGGAGTCGTTGAGCAAATAAGGTAAAAATAAATGCATATTATCCACCTTATTTTTCCCGTTAGAGCGGGAAAATTTGTAAGTTTAATGTAAATTTAATGTGTCTGGCTTCCGGTGTCATCCGCTTTAACTGTACAAAACCGCTCGTTTTGCTGCTTGATATTGCAAATTGGTGAGTCTTACCATTTTATTTTAATGTATTATCTTAATCATGAACGCACTGGTTTGTAGTGCAAGCAGTTTTACCGTTTACTGCACTTTGTTATTCTTCTCGCCATTTCTCTACGGCAACTTATGAACCCGGAAGTCTCGCACATTCACAGAAAACAGCTTACTTCTGCGTTGAAGAATAAGGTGGATAAAACAATGAAAGTGTTTTTTGACCTTGCTTGCATGTCAACCTGTTGTTGGGGACTTACAAAACCAAAATATGAACCTTTCATTACCCATAATAGGGGCACTTTAAAATAATTCTTATTGCAGAAAATCTAATAAACAGAACAGAAAGTAAAGCATGTTTTATGACGCTTGCTGAAAATTAAACGGCACCAACCACAATTCAGGTCAGTTTGAATATCAGATGGCATATAAGCCGTTAAAATCACAACTTTGACTGTTTCACAATAGTCAGTTCAGTAGGTAAATGTGTGATTTACTTTGATTCGTCCCGAGTCCAGTCGCAGGGTGGAAAGGAGGGGGTCCAGACAGTCAAACTCTGCCAGGACATGCGTGCCGGATTCCACAGGAACCACAGGAATCATCCTGCAACACTCTGAGAGGAAACAAGAGTATTGGGTTTTTTTAGTGGGAATCATTAGTGCATGCAGCATGTTTGTCAAACCAGAAAGCATTTAGGTGCATCATAAATACATTCCTAACAGCAGCTTTAGGCAAAACACGCATGCATGGCATGTTTGAACAAGCAACCAATCAAAAAAAAAAAAAAAAATTTATTTATTTATTTATATATGCTAACATTCAGTAAATTGTAATGAGGTACACAAACACTCAAGTAGCCTAATTATTCAAGTGCCCAATAAGCAAAACCTCTGGTCATCATGCACCAAATTGTGACCCTGGACCACAAAACCAGTGATAAGGGTCAATTTTCTGAAACTGAGATTTATACATTATCTGAAAGCTGAAAAAAGCTTTCCATTGATGTATGGTTTGTTAGGATAGGACAATATTTGGCCGAGATACAACTATTTGAAAATCTGGAATCTGAGGGTGCAAAAAAAAAAAAAATCAAAATACTGAGAAAATCGCCTTTAAAGTTGTCCAAATGAAGTTTTAGCAATGCATATTACTACTCAAAATTTAAGTTTTGATATATTTATGGTAGGAAATTTACAAAATATCTTCATCGGACATGATCTTTGCTTAATATCCTAATGATTTTTGGCATAAAAGAAAAATAGATAATTTTGACCCATACAATGCATTGTTGGCTATTGCTACAAATATACCTGTGCTACTTATGACTGGTTTTGTGGTCCAGGGTCACAATTTACACTGCAAAGGTGGCACAGAAGCGCTTCTGAAGAGGCATTTAGGTGTCTTTACACAGACTGTTTAATGCTGCTTAGAGGTGGCATATATGCATTTACACAGCAACTGCATCTTTATACAGTACTTTGATATTAATGGCTGAGGTGGGTCTGAGTAGGCATAATTTAGTCTGCCTTTTAAGCTATATTGCATCTTTACACTGAATTTTGAGCAGGCACAAAGCAACCTTAACTTGGCTATGAAAGATGCCTACAGGCGCATTCTGAGGCTGATGATTCCCAAAAATGCACCCTCAGTAGGCAGCACAGTGAGCTTACTAGGTTTTGAGACACAGCCCTACTCAGTGTCATATGATTCCAGGGAAATCCAATTGAAAAAGCATGACTACCACTCTCCTCCTCTATTTCTTTTAGTGATTTTCTGCCACTTTTCCACATTAAAGGACAAATATAAATATATATATATATATATATATATATATATATATATATGCAGCTACATTAACGTATCAACTATATAATAAAAAAGCGCTTAATTTAACCAGATACACAACAAAAACCCAGTTGCAGAGTGACATATCATCTATTTGGGAAGTTTTATGTTCTTTATTTGTTTTTTACACATTTGTCAGTAAGCAGAAAAGAAAAAAACGCTTACTAGCTCATGCATATACACACATTGTACCACTTCCCCTTCGTCTGAAACACGTTTACAAGAATTCAGTTTGTAACGTAAAACACTTTATAAAAGTACAAGTTACAAATCAAAGCGACGCGTTAGCCGATTAGCATGACTGTCAATCACGAGATCTGAGCTTTAAACTCGCCAAAAACAGCATAAAACAAAGAACAAATTTGTTTTTGTTGAAGTTTGTTAATCACGTTGTGTCTTTAAACAGTTTAATAAATGTGAAAGTTGATCCTGCTCGGGTACTTTCACAACCAACAACGTTTTATTTTATATTTCTCCTCCTAATAATTACGTTAAGTCCTTTACGTTGTCATGTACACGTTTAAGGCAACATAAAAATAATTTTTAAACGTTGTTTACTTTGCAACAAATAAAAGTTTTACTTATTTGAGGTGGTAAATGTGTCACCTCAAGCATTTCTATAAAGTATCTAACATTAATTAAACCATATAAAAACGCGTTTACCTCCTCCTGAGCTCCAGGCGCATTTAAATCTGCGAAATTTCCAGAAATGTAGTAAAACCGACTTATATAGTGTGTAAAGTGAAGATCGTGTGTGTTTGTGCCTGCGGCGTGTTTGACAGCTGACTGAAAAACTGACCGGCGCTACTTCCTCGTCAGGCTCCACTCACTGTGAGGCGCAGTGATTCACACAAAGAGCGGGGAACTATTTCTGGCGCCGTTGGGCAATACTTGCCATCAAGCACTTGGGAAACTTTACATATTAAATATATTATCAAAGCAAATAAATCTTCTAATCATGCATTAAATGTTCAAGTTTTATTTAAAAACATCTGCTTTACAAACAAATAACTGTCACAGACGCGTAGGTGTTCTAGCAGTAGATTGGGGTCCACTGGTCCATTAAAAGCTCTTGCTGGTATTGATTGATATTCGAGATGCCCTCAAGAATGAAGCCTGTTCCATCAGCAAGCAAAAATAGCAAAGACCCTACCCTCAAACATCTTACAACCTTGAAGTTAATGTGTTCAAGCACCAGATTCAGAAATAGATGTATGCATTTTATTATATAAAGATAGCCATCACCAAATTCAAGCACATAATGACTAAACTGAACTGTATGGTGGGTCTTTCTTGAGAAGTTATTATATCCTACAGCAGCATTGATTATGCACTGGTCCTGCTGCATGATTTGATAAGTGACCTACTGTAAATGCAAAATCATACTAAATATTACTTCTTCATTTTTAATTGCCCAAAATCGGTGTTTAAAAGTTTGGCTTGAGCATGTTTAAGAACATTATTTTATGTATTAAAACAAAAATAAATAGATTAAAATAAAAAATGCAAATTATTAAAATCAATACAAAATAAAAAAACAATAGTTTATAACTTTATAAACTATTGTAAATGTATAAACTATATTATAACAATAGTATATACATTTGTAAATTGATAATATAAATTATTGAATTATTATTATTGCCATTATTGTTTTTTATTTTGTATTCATTTTCATTCTTCTTACATGTTTATTTTAATTGCATAGCCTATTATTTATATATGACTGGAAAAACCATGTGTGGTAACTGTTCTACATTTATGAAGATTTAAAAATAATTAATAATAAAAAGAAAGATTAAAATAAATAGATTAAAATAAGAATAAAAAATTATTAAAACATAAATAAAAATAATGATTATTAGGAATAGTAATTATGTAATATAATAATTTAAGTTTAAAAAAGATTAAAAACCCCTGGTCTATTCATATGCACAAACACACTTTCTTATCTGGCATGGCATTAATTTGAAACGGAATAATCCCTGTGCATGAAAACAGTCAAAATACAGTGCTTCCCCTTCTGGTTTTCAGTGTGTAACATAACAGCTTCCTCAATGCATGTACACTTTGGTAAATGAGTACTTTGAGCAAGCTCTTTTAACGTAACACATACAAACACACGACCCCAGTTTAACAGTTTAAATCTTGACTTTATTTGCAATAACATCCACAACTCAGTGCAGCAAGAGAAGACACGTTATAAAGCAGTGCGGATGAGCGTGTGCGTGCATTTGTGGCACACAGATCAGTAAATGCACTACACAGAAATTATCATTATTTTTTTTTTTTTACAGTATTGCTATATCCCCTCCCACTGGCGTGTCTTGAGCGACTGATTTCCAATCAGCCTCAAGTCTTGGGAGGGTTGAACTGGATTGCAATATCCGGTTTGTAAAGAGTCCTCCTTATCATTGACTTAAAAGCTTTTCCCTCAAACGGAGTCCTTTGCATTAAACGTTATAAGTTCCTGAGAAATCTTTCCACCGATATTATTACTGAGCCCAGTTTGGTCATTGCAGAAATACAACACTGTTAAAATTTTACATCTTAATTAGGAACTGAAATTATCCACTGAAAAAAAAAAAAAAAAACGGAACGGAACGAACAAAGTAAAGAGAGAAGAAAATAATTACAGTTATTTGTGACTGGCGCAGCCCATCTCCACGCGGACCAATAAGATTACAGAATTTGCTTCTCCAAGCCCCTCCCCCAGGCAGACATGCTCACAAGCACCTCCAGCTCTGATTGGCTGGAAAATCCGCCCATCAGGCTCCATCCGGCCCAAGCTGGGAGAGAGTGAACTCTGTTCTTCTCCCTCTTTCTTTAAATTCACCCAGAGTCTTTTCTATCTTTCATGGATTTCTCTGCGTCTCCTCAGGTTTTTCTCATCATTCGGCGCGTTTGCCAGGCTTGGAACTTGTTGTACGCAGCCTGAAGCATTTCCTCCAGGTGGCCCGTTAGCTGTTGCAATCAGAAAACACAGGAAAGTATAATGCATTTCCACTGTAAGTGCATCAAAAATATTGATAGATGAAAAAATATAGATTACATGACCATGCAAACCCACATAAATGTGACACAATATGAACAAAAATATCAAAATGCGACTTTTATTGCAGTAATAACATCAGAAAATTCAGACACTTTACACCTCAAATAACACATTTATGCATGTAAGAAATGTATTTTTTTTTAAACCCTCCAAAGTAAATGCTTTACTGTAACTTATTTTGAGCTAAAAACTCATCAATCCTCTGGATTTCCTCACTTTCAACTGTGATCCTTGGCTGTCGAAACAGACCAAAGACAATTTTTTTAAAGTTTCAATAATATTTGTTCTTTAATATTTAGAATTTTGAGGGGATTTTATGGTACTAGATATTTATCTCTAAATTATGCACCGCCATTTATTTTTATATAACATAATACAAATATTAGAAAAATATTTCACATTATTTTGCATTAATACAATGTTTAAGTTAAACATGCAAATCTATATTACCTTTTATTACTGCTTTTAAGTGTTTTCAGACATAATTATAAAATATTATATTATAAATATTATACAATATGATATGACATTTACTATAATAATTTAATTATAATAAATAACAATTTCTATTAGGTATTGCATTTGCATTTCTATTTAACTTCAGGAAAGACTGCTTCATTGTGGCTGACTTGTAGATTGTACCCCAAAAAAATGCTCTTTATTTTGATTTTTTTGTTTTCCGTATTTCCCATTCATTTCCCATGGCAGCCATTTTTAACTGCAAATATCACAATTGTGATTATTTTTTAAAGCATTTTCTAATCATGTCCACAGTTTTTTTGTGTTCATATAGCAAGTTCCACAAAAGTCACCAAGCTTCATTAAAAATTTTTTCAAAAACCCAAAACATTTTTTTTGTTTTTGTTTAAAATGACCACCACTGATTTAAACAGTACACTATCCTGAACCAGTTCTTCCACTCAGTTCTAGAAAAGAGCAATTCTGGGCTGTCTTTCTAATAGCAGGGAGGCGAGCATTAATTATTCATGTTTACTCTAAGTAGTAGAATCCATTACAGTTAATGGAGGGGTGTGGTCAGGGGCGTGGCCTTACGTTCATGCTCAAATACTGCCGCTGGATCTTTTCTTGAAAGGGGCGGAGCTTTGTCACCTGGAATCTCTCCAGATTAGATTTCATCTTTACCACCTGTGAACAGGAGAGACAGATGAAACAAATCATGTTGCAACAAAATAATACTACTTTAGTATTTTAATTTGTATATATTAGTAAGTGAGGGTGTATTTCTTGACCTTTTCCTCCAGGAAGGGAGTGCTGACGGGGAAACAGGACCAGAAATGTCGGAGCAGCTCTCCGGCAGCTGTATATAAGTGCTTCAGCTCGCTCTGAATATCACTGGGCACTAATTCTACATAAATAAACACAAAGAGAGTATGGATCAAGTTAATGGACAGTAAAACGCCTAATTAGGCTTAAAACGGCAGTTTTAAACTTCTTGCATTAAAAAGTGCATTCAAATCTCAGTGGAAGCAGCATTTGATGTTATGATGGGATGAATAGACAGCCTGAGGTCAAACACTCACGGTTTATGGCCTGTTGGCCTCCTCCCTGCATCAGAAGCCCTCCAGGTGACAGCGCTGAGATGGCGGAGCTCGCCACACTGCTGGACATCACCTGAAACAGGCCAGAAAATACAATATAATAAAACAGACTAGAATCCAGGACTTTTCGCCATGCATGTCAGTGGTGTACCTGTGTCAGGCGGGGTTTATAGTTCCTCATCTCGTGCTGGATAATGCTGATGGAGCTGATAATGTCTTGACTGGTGGTGTAATGCTGTGACTGAAGAGGAATCGGGCCGTGGGAATATCTTGCAGGAACAAACAAATGTAAAATACAATACACTTAATATGTAGAATCACAGATTATCAAAACACTGTGTCAGGCAGATACAGAATAAAGGTGCTGGATGTTTACCTGTCTGATTTCTTCAGGTTCAGAGTGATGGTCTTACGCCCAGAGTCACCCTGCAGGTCATCATACTCTATGGATTCCTGTAATTTTACCTGAAGAGCCACAAAAAAACAACAATAACATAATCTGGTGCTGCTCATGCTGAACATAAAAAAAAAAAAAGACTCATATGTAATTTCTGGAAATGCAACCATCTTATATTTTTCATAAATACTGAATATATTTAATATAATTTAATAATAATAATAATAACAATAATAATTTAATAATAAAAACTTATTTTTATATTAAATAAAAAAAATGTATAAAAATATAAAATACACACACAGATAGATAGATAGATAGATAGATAGATAGATAGATAGATAGATAGATAGATAATGACTGAAATTAATTTAAATAAATGTAAAATACACATACACACACACATACACACACAGTTAGGTCCATATACAGTGCCCTCCAAAAGTATTGGAACAGTAAAGACAAAATTGCTCTGTTGGCTGTGGAGTCAAGACATTTACAAATATGATTAAAAGATGAAGATGAGACAAAACTACAGAATGTCACATTTTATTATTGGGTGATTCAACACATAGATGTTTTACCAGCTAAGAAGTTCAGCACTTTTAGAGCTCATCCCTCTATCTGATGTGAGCATTTGTATTGGAACAGTTGCCTCACAGGTCTTTCTAAGTGATCAGCTGTGTCCTGTTGCATTAAATCTTCAGATATTAAAAGCAGGGAATGTGTTGTATCAGTTATATCCATTACTTCTGCATTCTGAATCTTGCATTCGATGATGACACACACAAACCAGGATGAGGGAGCTGACTTTGAGAGAAAAGCAAGCAATTTGGATGCTAAAAGAAAAGAGGAAGTCAATTAGAGTTATAGCAAAAACAAAGGGCATGGAGAAATCAAGAGTTTGGAAACCACCAGCGACACCAGCAACCAACAACGACCTGATCGGCTGAGAAAACAACAGTAGTTGATGACAGACAAATCATAAAAGCTGTGAAAATGAACCCTAAAAGACATGTCTGTAAAATCACCAACAACTTCCAGAAAGCTGGGGTGATGCTCTGACAATCTACTGTCCTCAGGAGACTTTGACACAGAATTACAGATGCTACACAGCAAGATGCAAACCTCTGACCAGCACCAAAAATAGAAAGGCAAGATTAGAGTTTGCAAAAAAGCACAAAGGTGAGCCAGTAGAGTTTTGGAACTGTGTTTATGGACTGATGAGACAAAGATGAACCTTTATCTAAGTGATGGGAAAGCAAAAATGTGGAGAAAAAAAGGGAACTGCAAAAGATCCCAAGCATACAGCCTCATCTGTAAAGCATGGTGGAGGTGGTGTCATGGCATGGGCATGTATGGCTGTCTCTGGAACAGGCCCTCTCAACTTTACTGATGACTTAATGTATGATGACAGTAGCAGAATGAATTTGGAAGGGTACCAATATTCAAGAAAATGCCACCAGATTCACTGGGAAGTGCTTCATATTACATCAGGACAATGACCCAAAACACCCTGCCAGTTCAGTCAAGGAATTTATAAGGGCAAAGAAATGTAAAGTCTTAGATTGCCCAAGTCAATCTCCAGATTTAAATCCGACTGAACATGAATTTCACCAGCTGCCAGGCCTTTACTGCAGCTTACTTCAGTAGTTGTTTGTTTGTGGGTCTTTCTGCCTTTAGTTTTGCCTTCAGCAAGTGAAATGCTGCTCAATCGGGTTGAAATCAGGAGATTGACTTGGCCATTGCAGAATATTACACTTTTTACCTTCAAAAACTCCTGGGTTGCTTTTGCTGTATGCTTTGGGTCATCATCCATTTGTATTATGAAGCGCCGCCCAATCAGCTTTGCTGCATTTGACTGAATCTGGGCAGAGAGTATATCTCTATACACTTCAGAATTGATCCGGCTGCTTCTGTCTGCTGTCTCATCATCACTAAACACCAGTAACCCAGAGCCACTGGAAGCCATGCAGCTCATGCATCACACTGCTCCATGTTTCACAGATGATGTTGTATGCTTTGATCATGAGCTGTTCCAAGCCTTCTCCAGACTTTTTTCTTCCCATCATTCTGGTACAGGCTGATCTTAATTTCATCCGTCCAAAGCATGCTTTTCCAGAAACGGTCTGGCTTTTTTAGATGTTTTTTAGCAAAGTCTAATCAGGCCTTGTTTGCAGCTTGTGGTGAAGCCTCTGTATTTGCTCTGGTGAAGTCTTCTCTTGATTGTAGACTTTGACAGTGACACGTCTGCCTCATGGAGAGTGTTCTTCTCTTGGCTGGATGTTGTGAAAGGGTTTTTCTTTACCATGGAGAGGATCCTCCAATCATCACCACTGTTGTCCTCCGTGGACGTCCAGGCCTTTTTATATTTCTGAGCTCACCAGTGCGTTCTTTTTTTCTCAGAATGTACCAAACTGTTGATTTGGCCACTCTGAATGTTCCTGATATTTCTCTGATGGATTTGTTTTGATTTTGAAGTCTAACAATTGTCTGTTTCTCTTGTATGAAGAGCTCTTTTGATTGAAAAAAAAAAAATGAAGGAATAGCCCACATCTGTCCATGAAACAGCTTTTGAGTCAACTGTCCAATTACTTATGGTCCCTTGAAAAAGGGGGGAGGTACATATTAAAGAGCTGTAATTCCTAAACCTTTCCTCCAATTGTGATGGGTATACCTTAAAATTAAAGCGCAGAGTGTGCACTTTAAGCCTATATTCATTATATAACTGTAACCTGAATATGTTTTTTCAGCAGCAAAAATAATAAAAAATTGTGCCTGTGTCCAAATATACAGGTGGATCTCAATAAATTAGAATGTTGTGGAAAAGTTCATTTATTTCAGTAATTCAACTCAAATTGTGAAACTCGTGTATTAAATAAATTCAGTGCACACAGACTGAAGTAGTTTAAGTCTTTGGTTCTTTTAATTGTGATGATTTTGGCTCACATTTAACAAAAACCCACCAATTCACTATCTCAACAAATTAGATTACTTCATAAGACCAATAAAAAAAAAAAAAAAAACATTTTTAGTGAATTGTTGGCCTTCTGGAAAATATGTTCATTTACTGTATATGTACTCAATACTTGGTAGGGGCTCCTTTTGCTTTAATTACTGCCTCAATTCGGCGTGGCATGGAGGTGATCAGTTTGTGGCACTGCTGAGGTGGTATGGAAGCCCAGGTTTCTTTGACAGTGGCCTTCAGCTCATCTGCATTTTCTGGTCTCTTGTTTCTCATTTTCCTCTTGACAATACCCCATAGATTCTCTATGGGGTTCAGGTCTGGTGAGTTTGCTGGCCAGTCAAGCACACCAACACCATGGTCATTTAACCAACTTTTGGTGCTTTTGGCAGTGTGGGCAGGTGCCAAATCCTGCTGGAAAATGAAATCAGCATCTTTAAAAAGCTGGTCAGCAGAAGGAAGCATGAAGTGCTCCAAAATTTCTTGGTAAAGGGGTCCAGTGACTTTGGTTTTCAAAAAACACAATGGACCAACACCAGCAGATGACATTGCACCCCAAATCATCACAGACTGTGGAAACTTAACACTGGACTTCAAGCAACTTGTGCAATGAGCTTCTCCACCCTTCCTCCAGACTCTAGGACCTTGGTTTCCAAATGAAATACAAAACTTGCTCTCATCTGAAAAGAGGACTTTGGACCACTGGGCAACAGTCCAGTTCTTCTTCTACTTAGCCCAGGTAAGATGTCTCTGACGTTGTCTGTGGTTCAGGAGTGGCTTAACAAGAGGAATACGACAACTGTAGTCAAAGCTCCTGAAATAATCAGGTCTTCACTTTAAGTTTTCATTTAGTGATGAGTGAATTTTTGCTAGAAAAAGAGCAGGAGAAATAACATGCAAGTGTCTCAGAGCCGGCAAAAGCTATGAAAAGAGTGACACTTTATCTCACAGAGTATGACGCAGCCTGCAGAAGTGACATGCATGGTTGTTGTCACCACTAGAATTACCTACTGTAGCCAAAGCAAAATAAACTCATTTAACCTCTTCCAAGGCCCATATTTACAAAATAGAGACTTCTGGGAATCCATACTCTGGTCTCAAGAGACCAAGTCAATCATTTTAGATCCAAAAGCATCCAAAATGTTCTGGTGTTGCTAGAGGAGGAGTACAGTGAGAAGTGCTTGGTACCCACAGTGACGTTCAGTGCTAGTAAAGCCCTTATATAGGGATGAGTGAGTGCTGAAGGTGTAAGGGAGTTGTGCTTTATAAACGCTGTCATGAATTCACACACTACTGTGTGATGTAATACAAAAACTTGAAACAGAAGATGCTACCCTCTCCTCATTCCCTGCATTATTGGGCATTTTTTCAGCATGACAATGAAGATATTCATTCTCCCAAGGTGAAAATCCTTCAGTGGACATGTATTTCACTCAATCTTAACACTCTTGTGCAGCTGCAGGGGATTCTGTAGAGACGAGCTAAGCAAAACTCCCCATTAAAGACCAGAGCATTTAAGGAGCTCATCCTCCAGGAGTTAAACAGGACACATGTGAAAATTTGTCATGAACTTGTACACTCAGTGCCAAGAGAGTCAGAGCAGTATACTTAAAGTTCTGGAGGACATACTAAGTACTAGAATATTATACATTTGTTGAATTAAATCTAGGGTGTACTCATTTCTGCAATCCTTCATTTAAACAAAATTGGCTAATTTACTTATCTTACAGAGTATATTGGCATATATTTTGCTGTTTTTTTTTTAAGTATATGTTTAATACATTTCAATTTTACCATCTTTCCATGAATTATATAAGTGATCATTAAGAAAATACATCTTTTATATTTATTCAGAGGGGGTGTACTCATTTATGCTGTGCACTATATATATATATATAAAATAATAAATGAGGTTTATTTTCTTTTCTCTTTTTTTTCTTCAATATTTTAGGAAATGGAAAATTCCATGATATGGATACTTATGGAATTATTTATATACATCTAAAAGGGTGTATGCTTTGCTACATTTTGTGTCATGCCTAACATCACCCATTAGCCATGGCAAAAATTCACCTTTTTGAGTGGCGGCTGGAAGAAATCTGAATCTCTGGAGTTCCCATCAGTGCTGCTGGTCTCACTGGCTTGATCACTGGGAGCTTCCCTATATATCACACACATAGAGATTATTATATCTGTGACACATGCACACAAACACCCACACTCCGATGTCCAGACACTTACGCTTTGCGTAGGCCAGCCGCCAGCACCATGGCACTGTGGTGGTTGAAGCGTTTGATTATGGCAGAGTTGCTGTTCTCTCTCAGTGATTTGTTGGATGAGTTTGATGTGGTGGGAACTGTTGCTGTGCCATAACCCTTCAGAGACACACAGAAATCCAGTTTCACCAAATGATTCAATACGCAGAGGAAGTGTGAATCAAAGTTTAACATCCCTCACCTCATCTAATGTTTTATCCTCAAGTGACAGCAGATCCACCATGGGGTTCTTCACTCCCTGGGTCACCATTGATTTCAAGCCTGAAAGATGCAAAGAAACAAACTCCATCAGAAAAGAAAGACACAAAAGAGCCATTTAACATGGTCAGATGAAGTCAATAGTCCATGAAAGATTCTTTCAGAGTTCATAAGGACTCAAAACATTAAATAAAGACTTCTTAAACACTTGATGAAATGCAGTACCCTTCTCGTCCTGTTTGGCACACTCTGAGAAGATGTCCTGCTGACCCGTGCTGATCCGGTCTCTGTGGAAGTAATGAGACTGAAAGAACCGCGTCCAGAACTCTTTCTCCGTCATGTTGTGAGGAACATTCTCAGCGTATTTCTGCTTGACTGCAATCAAAGGCAGAGGGAGACAGAAAAGGGTCATATTCAATACTTTTATAGCATTTTATTTGTCCTTAAAGACTGCTTATAATATTAGTCAGTGTTTCTAGCACAAAGCATATTAGCTTTTTTGTGAACTAAAACCATTTTTTTGTGATTTAAAATAGGCTACTATACCTTTAAGACTACTATATGTAAATGACCTTTGTTATGATTGATTTGACCATCTTTTGGTCAAATTCTAACAGAATTGTACTAACAGCATGTATTGGTCAAGGAGAAGGCAATACCAAAATTAGGAATTTCTACCACATAATTATGATGTAAAAAGTCATAGTTATTACATAAGTCACATTAATTTATAAAATACTACGCCATAGAAATTATGAGATACTAATGTATAATTATGAGATAAAAATCTAAATTATGGCATAAAATTGAAATTATGAGATAAAAAAACAACAATTATCATTATGACATTAAAAGTCAAAATGATAAAATAAAACCAATTATGAGATAAAAAATAAAAACTGAAAGATAAAAGGACAAAATTATGATATAAAAATCATTATGGCATAAGATGAGTTAAAGATAAAATTATGAGATTGAAGTTGAAATTGAACTGAGATAAGTCAAAATAAGGACATAAAAACAATTATGAAATAAAAAGTCAAATTTAGGAATTAAAAAGTCAAAATTATGCTATAAAGTCATAATTATGAGATAGAAAGTAATTATGACAAAGTTAAAACAATTTCAACTAAACCTAAACAATGTTTATGTCATATTTCTGACTTTATCTCATAGTTGGTTTACCTAAGCATTTTATGTATTAGAAATGGTTTTCCATACAGGATGCAATGTGACAAGCTCAATGATGAAACTTCATCAAAGATGGTTGATTAAGGGAGACTAAACTCATTCATTTAATACAGAAAGGTATCAATAACAAGCATTATGTATTTTTATGTTTATTAGAGTATCAGACTGTTATCTTAGTGGCAAAACATGTCATGAACAATCGTGAGCTGCTGCCTATGTAGATTCTTCTAAATCAGTCACTTATGACAGATACATATCAGTTAGCATGTCGCCTTTAAAGGAAGCTGCCAATGTAGGCAGTAGACAACAAGGGGGTTTGGAACAGACCCATTTTTAACGATTATAGTGCTAGTTTGAGTAAGATCATAATCACATATCTTACCTGTAGGGTAGGTTCTGAAGATCGACTCGATAATGTCAGAGGTCAGATTGTAGCGCAGGCCGTTGCAGCCATCCGTCTGCGGTCTGATGTCGGCCTGTAACCACGGCGACAACACAATCATGCTGTGAATTTACATTAGGGCTGGGTGATATGGCCTAAAATCAAAACCTTGATTAGTTGAACACTTTACCTCGATTATGATTATTTTATTTATTTATTTTTTTTGCCCTCATAGTTCATTAGGTTTGTACTGTAAATATACTAAACTATTAAATGTGGGACTTTTTTTCTAATGAAAGAGGGCATTTCTTACCTTTCTTACCTAGGAAACAAACTATTTATGGTTATTTGTTGAATATTTCAAACAATTGAAATCAAAGCACACATTGTTTGAAAAGAAGACATTCTTTTCAATGAAAGTCACATTTCAGTTTTATTGTAAAAAGCAAAGTTTCCAAAAAAACAAAAAAGAAAACAACTTTCCTTTTTTGCAAACAAAATAAATCAATGAATAATGCCATTTCAAAAGTAGAAAATAACCAGCATCTCTTGCAAACAAAATACATTTTAAATACTGTCATGCAAAAAGTATAAAATAATTATCATTTTAAATAATGCAATGTGAAAAGTAGAAAATAATAAATTGCATCTCCTGTAAACAAATGTTTTAAATAATGAATGTAATAGAGCACAGCTGATTAGGAGAATCTGTGAACTCTGCTGTAAACAAAAGTTCGTAACGCTTGCCCCGCCTCTGGGGTCTTCTGTTTTGGAACTGACATTGATGAGCGGCGCTGCATGTAAAAGTTTAAATTCTTTCTTTTAGCGTACCACTCACATGTGAGACGCTGCGAAAGACGCAAGCGCAACGCTCATATAGCAACGACTACACACGTAGTAGTATGGATTAAAAAAACGAAATAACCGACATGGGGAAACTACGTCGGTTAGAGGATCTGAATTTCAGTTTCAATTAACCGTCCAGCCTTAATTTACATTGTAAGTGCTCTCATCAAACTGTCAGTCACGTGATGCATTTGAACTCACCAGGAAGGCAGCAGAAATGCCCACTTCCTGTTTGTTGTTGTTGGAGAGGGAGTGTTCCACAGTATTCAGACTCAGCCGATTGGCCCAGAACTCCTCAGCGCTGATCACCTGACTCACCACTAAGTCTTTATAGAGCTGGAAGAGAACAGGGTCTTCCTGCAACATCCTGAAACACAAAACATCAGCTGGAGGTCAGCTAATACTAATAAGGAGAGAGTCAGGTGTCCAGTTTGCCAATATCATAGTGAAAAATGTCAGAATTTAATGATGGCAGATGAAATGTAATGAAAATGTCACCTGTTCTTCTCCTCCAGCTCTTTATTGGCTTTCTTCTTGAACTTGGGCAGGAGCTGCTGTAGGAGGTCTTTGGTGGCGTCTCTGTCCTTCAGTGCTGTGCTCTCATTGGCAAAATGAAAGGTGGTGCTTTCTCCCGTGTGCAGAACCAGCTGAAGCTGGATCTTCGCCTTCCCATCAGGACTGATCTTCTGACCTGCATATGAGAAAAACAAAAGAAGAAGAATGACAGAAGCTTCAAGATCCCATTACAAACTTTGATTCAGAGCAGAAGAATATTTTATGTTTGATTTGAACACACACGCACACACATATATATATACTGTATGTATTAATTAAATACCTTTTATATATTTTAAAATGTAATTTATTCCTGTGAATTTTCAGCATCATTACTCCAGTCTTCAGTGTCACACGATCCTTCAGAAATCATTTTGATATTCTGATTTGCTGCTCAAGAAACATTTATTATCAATGTTGAAAACAGTCTGTGCTGCTTTATATTTCTGTGGAAACCATGATACTTTTTTTCAGGATTCTCTGATGAATAAAGAGTTCAAAAGAAATCAGAAATTTATATTAAAGATATTTTTAATCAGAAATTTATATTAAAGATATTTACTGTTACTTTTGATCAATTTAATGCATATTTGCTGAATAAAAGTATTAATAATAGTGCTAGATAGCTAGATGGATAGATAGATGTAGACTTTATTATATTGCTTTATTATATTGCATATTTATATATCTACAATATTATATATTACTATATTGCAAAATAATATATATTGTATTATTTGCAACATATAGTCGTTTATATATAAACAAATTGTTTTTTGCAGTTCTTCATAAGAGTGAGCAGAAACTGCTGAGCTTTTTTGCCACAAATTTCATTTCCATGGTAAACAGTGATTATTGTTTCTACATTAGCATCACTGAACAAGCTCAGAGCTCATTGTAGGTCTGTCTTATGAGTAACCTACTGTTACTCTATTAATCAATTCCATACTATTTTAGCACATTAAAGGTCACACACTTGTAGTCCCTCTAGAAACCAACCAAACCCAAAAGAGGCTGTAGAGGCTGAAACCTGAGTGAAACTCACAGCGGATGTCAGCATACAGGTGGCTGACTGTGAAGCGGTCCTTCCCTTCCGGACCCCAGGCGATCCGCTCGGCCATCAGGTACAGAGTCCCGTCCTGCTTCCTCTGACGGACCCTCTTCACCACCAACAACACCTCCTCGGACAGAGACGCCATGGCTACAGAAAGAAGGAGAACAATCTGATTAATAATGCAGGATATTGAGATCAGAGATTTAACGATAGCTCATCACATCATTGTAAAACCCATTAGAAACCTGGCCAGGGCTGTGAACAACGGTGTGGAGTTAGTTTACAGCTCTCAATACACATAAAAACATGCAGAAGAAAGCTATTACATAAGAAGATCAGATTTAAATAGCCATTAATCAGATTCAGAACAGATATCAAATCATATCCATATCAGATTTGACAGCAGATTCAGATCAGACTCAGAATTGAAATGCAATCAGATTCAGATATTCGATCAGATATGACAGATTCAGATTGAGACCAGATATTAAATCATATTAAGAATCGGAACAGAAGAGATATTAAACCAGATATGATTCAGATCAGACTCAGAATATAGACGAAATCAGATCAGATTCAATTTAAGACCTGACATTATATTACATTAAATTAAAAATCAGATCAGAGCAGATATTAAAACAGTTATGAGAATAGATGCAGATCAGAAAATAGAAACCAGATTAGGATCCAATCAGATTCAGAATCAGTTTAAGACCTAATATTACATCACTTTCTGAATCAAGAACAGATATTAAAGCAGACATTACAATAAATTCAGATTAGACTCAGAATGTAAATGCAATCAGATTTGGATTAGATCAGATATGACAGATTCAGATTGAGAACGGACATAAAATCATATTAAGAATCGGAAAAGAAGAGATATTAAACCAGAAATGATTCAGATCAGACTCAGAATATAGATGAAATCAGATTAGGATCAGATCAGATTCAATTTAAGACCTGACATTAAATTAAATTCAGAATCAGATCAGAGCAGATATTAAATCAGTTATGAGAATAGATGCAGATCCAGAATCAGAATAGAAACCAGATTAGGATCCGATTAGATTCAGAATCAGTTTAAGACCTAATATTACGATTTTAAAGCAGACATTACAATAAATTCAGATTAGACTCAGAATAGAAATAAAACCAGATTCGGTTCAGATCAGATCAGACAGATTCAAAATAACAAATATTAAACCGGATTCAGACCTGAATCTCCACTGGAGCTAACAGCACTAGCACACATCACCCATTCTTCCCAAAAACCTTCACTAAAGTCAAAAAACTGACACTCATTTGCAGAATATGTAAAAACTGCGACACTAAACTACTGTTTAATGGCTGAGACATTTTAAACATAACAAAACACATTTTAAACACATTTAAAGGTCATGAATCTGAAATCTGCACCTAAAAGCTGAACTCACGCACCCAGCCGGAGACTTTAATTAAAGTGCTTTATTTCAATACAATAACCCCTCACCTGGCGCTCCAAGGCTGCTGAAGCCGAAGCCTCAATGTTGATCTTGTGGTAAGCGGAGTGAAATCAGTGTGAATGACAGTATTTGTGTTTTATTTACAGTCGTTACGGACACCGTGAGTGACAGCAGCCCTCAGATCCGCCATAGAAACAGAGTGAAGCCAGAACAGAAACCCTGGCGCGCTTCCTCATAAAGCTGCAACACTGAACCGATTACAAAATTAAAGTTCTGTATATGGTCAATGGTTTCAGGATTTATAATATAATATAATATAATATAATATAATACAATATAATATGCTCGTATTCCAATCATAAAACTTTTATTGCAGATTGCATTTTATTTTTGAAAACAACAGTACTTTTATTTTGACAGAAAACAGCGCTCTTGTTCCGACTTTAGACGTTCCTAATTGTTGCTGATGGAACTTGCAACTTTTCACACATGAGAGCGAGCGACAGTTGTTTGTGTGAAGCGGGATAGGTCAATGAATTGGTTTGGCTTCGGTTCAATGGCTTTGGTCAGATAAGGTCGGCAGGTGTGAGTGGACAGGTATGGTGTAAAGTGAACACACCTGTCCTGAGATCAGGTGTGATCAGATCAGACTGTAGAGTCAGAGCTGATGTGCATCATACAGTCTGTAAGTAAACTGCGAGTAACCAAATCATTCGCTTAACTATGTTTTTCTACAATATTAGTCACATTACTAATCTTACTATTTCTGATCTATAATGGAATAAAATAAATTAACTTAAAATGTGCATAATTTGTACAATATTAGTCACAGTCACTGTTTCTAATCTATAATAAAATAATAATAAAATAACTGACTTAAATTTACATTATATATAGATTTTGTTTCGTGCATATTACTGACATTTTTTCATATTCTTTACTTACATTATGAAAAATAATCAAATAAAATAATAAATTAACTTTAAATTTACGTATTACTTTTTCTATAATAAAATTATAATAATAATCTATAATAAAATAAATTTACAATACCTGTATATATATAGTATATAAAAGTTGCCTTTTCTCTGTCTGTGTCATATTATTAGGCCATTATGGACAGCTGGGACATGGCACTGAAAATAGCACAGATGAGCCAACACTGGTGGTCTACTTCCCTAGCCATCAAACGTGTGTTAAGGATGTTGTTTGTGGGTTATGGAACACTTTTGTGTCCGCTGTTCCAAAAGAACAACCTCAATCCTGACTGGAATAGACACTTTCAGAGTGTCCTATAAATGTCAGGGATGTCAAAGTTGTAGAATTAGAGTTTATTAAATTAGGTACAAATATAGATGATCTAAAATACAGGATAGAAAGTAGATTTTTTTAAACAGAGTAAGTAAAAATGTTTTCAAACATATATAAATGGTAGAAATACTGAATAAGAATATACATTCACAATTAGGACGCTACATTATTGACAGATTAAAGGCGCAGGTGAAAAATCCGGACCGGAAGGCAGCTTCCATTCTGTGTAAACTTCACAGCACAATCCTGAATGAACTGCAAAAGAACATGCTCAGTCAATGAGGAGAAATGAGGAGAAATGCTGCCTTCTTAGGAAGTTCATACTTATTAGATCGGAAGTTGTAATTATGATTTTGGTAAGAATAAATTTGTAATTTTGGGCAATTTCAGATTTTTTCCTCACTTTTTCACCTCTCAAATGTGAATACAATATGTGAATTAGGTGTATAATTGATGCTTTATGCATTTTATAATTATTGTGCTGCAACAAAGAATGATGGGAAATGTAATTTAGTCATGTAAGCCAAATAAAATATAAATATTAGATGAAAAATTTAAATGAAAGTTAGAAATGTTGCCTTGGCAACTAACTTTACTAAATAAGCTGAAGTACTACAATTATTAAAATTAAAACTGCAATCAAAATGATTCCTAATGATAAATTATTAAATAAAGCTATATAGAAATATTAAAAGAAAAAACGAATAAAAATGACAAAAGCACTTACTCAAACTTAAACTAAAATGAAAACTGAAAATATAAAAAATAAAAACTAATTTAAAATATTAATACATATTATAAAAATTTTATATTATATTATTATTACTAAAAGTAAAAGTAATGAAAATTTACATTTTATTAAATTAATTCATAAAATGAATGAACAAAGCTATATAGAAATTTAAAAAAAACTGATAAAAATCACAGAAACAACAAAATTACTAAAATAAACTAAAATAAAAACTGAAAATATAAAAGGCTAATTCAAAAAACAAAAACAAAATTATATATATGTCGGCTAAATTTGTCTTGTCAAGCTATCAAGTTGAAATTCTACACTTACTAGCACTGAAATAAAAATAATTTAATAATTACATTTATAAAAGCTATATAGAAAACTAATACAACATAAAAACTAATAACATTTAACAAAATTACTTAAACTAAAATGAAAAAATACACACACATAAAGCTTCATCGCCATTCATCAACTGTTCAATAAATAATATGAAAAACTGAACTGTACAGTAAACATTCAAAAGTGAAACTTAAAGGGATAGTTCACCCAAAAATGAAAATTCTGTCATCATTTACTCACCCTCAAGTAGTTCCAAACCCGTATGAATGTCTTTGTTCTGCTGAACAAAGGAAGATATTCTGAAGAATGTGGGAAACAGAGCAGTTCTGGGGCACCACTGACTTCCATAGTATTTTTTTTTTCCTACTATGGAAGTCAATGGTGCCCCAAAACAGCCTGGTTACAAACTTTCTTCAAAATATCTTCCTTTGTGTTCGGCAGAACAAAGAAATTCATACAGGTCTGGAACTACTTGAGGGTGAGTAAATGATGACAGAATTTTCATTTTTGGGTGATCTATCCCTTTAATTAGACTGAAGGCAGCAAAATATGTCAACTGTCCAGTTTTTCACTTTTTAAATAAAAAGCAAAATTCTGTCACCTGACAAAATCTGGAGATCTGGAGATGACATGCTGAAATTCTGAGAGATTGACTGTGCCGTCCTTATCAATGTCAGACTCCTCCAGGATCTGCAATTACATGTGTTTACATTAGTGAAGTTCATCCAGTAGATGTTTCTCATTGATGTGATGTATCTCCACCACACTCACATTGCTTATGAGCTGTCTCATCTCCTCTACTGTCAGACGGGTGTCGTCCGTCTCGCCAGTCAGAGAGTTCACCAGCTTCTCCAGGTCTCTAGCATCAAGGGTCCCGTCATCATCAAAGTCTGCAGCATAAGAAGTGTTTATAATGAGTGCTGTGTGATACTGCTATTGTGTTAAATGTCAATATTGAGAACAATCCATCTACTACCAAAGATTCGGAAAGCATAGTGGGACTTGATTTCCAGGGTCGCCGAATCGCTGAAGGCACTCAAGAGGTCCAGGAAATCCTCAAAGCTCAAGCTGCCATCCTTCATGTCAGAGGTTGAGAAGACGTGACATATCCTTTTCCGGAAGGGGTTAGACTGTGACAGCCAACAAAAACACAGAATATAGTCAGAAGTCAGAATATATATAATATATACAGAAGTCACAATATATACAGCTGAATCTGGGAGGATTAGAAGATATTTTGCTTAAAGAAAATCGACTCTGTTTTCAGAAACATTAGGGTTTTTGCATTGTGACTGCAGTAGATTTCGGGCTCTATTTTAACGATCTAAGCGCGACAGGGAGTGTCCAAATCCACTTTTGCTAGTTTAACCATGGAAAAAAATGGTGCATGGTCTTAAAGGGTAGTACTTATTCTCTATGAGTCATGGGTGTGTTTTGGGCATAACATGCAATAAACCAATCAGAGTCTCATCTCCCATTCGCTTTAAGAGCCAGTTGCGCTTGCACCATGGCGGATTCGCTATTTACACGGTGGAATTTGCAAGAGCAAAGACTGAACGCGTCTCCAGAGAGGAAACGGAGCTGTTTGTGCACGAGGTTAAAGCTCACAAGCAGACCATCTACGAGACAAGCCGTATTCCACCAAAGCCCCCTGACAATGATGCACAATAATAATCTTTTACATTGTAATCCTTTCATTTTTAATATTTGGCATGTTTGTGTGGTTGTGCGTCCCTGTGTGTGTAATAAGCAGAGTGTACGCGCGTTGTGGACTCGCCAATAGGCGCATATTACTAACATGTTCTTTAATTAACAAAAAAAAGAATATTGCACCATTGACTTTAGACTAGGTTTCAGTTGGTCAATGGCGCAGTCTACTTCATTTGCCTCAAAATAGCAATGCGCCTGAACACACCTCGTTTTCAGACCAGCAGGCCCATGGCCGCACAAATGGGCGCAAATGCATTTGCTATTTAAACAATGTGGCGCAGGATGTGAAAATGATAACTGCGTCGGGCTGAAACTAGCAAAAAACACTTGTGTTGCGCCTGGCGCCGCATTGCACCGGGTGTATGATAGGGCCCTTTATCTGTTACCTTCAGTTCAGGAAGTTTGAGGATCTTCTCCATGGACACCCTGGAGCTGTACGGTCCATTTTCTCTGTCCTGCAGTTCAGAGAATATTTTGTGTGCCCTAAACAAACACATTGATGATGAGCCCCAAAAGTCTATATAATGTAATGACATTCAAACATTTTTTAAGTATGAGGTAATATACAGTTTCAGTAACTAAACTACTGTACATTTGTGTAGTTTAGCTACTGTCACAACAACAAAATCCACTTTACAGGGAACGCCAAGGCAAAATGTACCATGGTTGAGATGACTGAGATGATTATTGAAAAGGCAATAATAAAAATAATATTAAAAAAAAATAAAAATAATTGTTGGTAACTGAAATGAAGCTAAAATAAATTAATGTTATATGAAAAATTTAAAGGAAAATTAGAATAAAATAAGTTGAAGTACTACAATTAACAACACTAAAACTGAAATAAAAATAAATTAGAGCTAAACAGAAATATTTAAAATGTTAAATTGCAAATAAAATAAGTTTAAGTACAACAGATACTAAAAGAAATAAAGTTAAACAGAAATATTTAAATAATAATAATAATAAAAATGACAAAAGCACTTCAGCTAAAATTATAATGAAAAATATAAATAAGCTAATTCAAAGTATTGATAAATACTATACTATAAATCATAAAATAGCCCTGCAATAAATCAGCCTGTCAAGTTTTATCGCTATTCCTCACCTGAACACAAAATAATAAGAAACAAACTAAACTGTACAGTCAATATTCACAATTAAAACTTACGTACACTGAAAGCAGCAAAGCATAACAGAAACTATTTTTTTAAATGATTCATGTGAGCACAAGTTTAATCAAGACTTTACTTTACTTACAGTAAGATTTCTTGCTTTGTAAGAAATGTGAGCTCCTGTGTAAGCAAAAATGAAAAAATATAAACAAATAAAAGCAACTCATCGCTATCTAGAATAAATGTTCAATAAATAAACACATATTTACAAACATATTTAAATAATATTATATATAAATATATGTTTTTAAAAATTTACTCTATCTATTTATCTATCTATCTATCTATCTGTCTATCTATCTATCTGTCTATCTCACCTGATACTCTGACAGAAGATCTTTCGGTAACTTGCTCGACGTTCCCCCCATTACCACCTGCTTTTGTTCAGCACAACTAGTACTTTAACTATAATAAAGTCGATTAATATTACTATTGTTTCATAAAAACCAAGGTAAGCGCCTAAAGTTTTGCAGTTTTTAGGCAGCAGGCTGAACAAACTTTGGTCGACGCACTGCACTTCCGCTTCCTGGATGACACGTCAGTTACCATGGGAACAAATTTACACTGCGAAGTCCACAATGAAGAATTTTTATTTAAGTTAATCGAGTTTGAGCTGGGATTTAGTTTGTTAGTTTTGTTATAAAAATGTTCACTTCTGCATACCCAATAGCACAATAAAATTGTGAATAAAATATAAATATTTCCTGGAGCATCTTACTCATTGTTATTGTAAGTAACAGGCATAACTGTGTTATATAATTATGCCGTATATTATTCCGACTAAATGCTGGGAAGGAAAAGACATTAAATTATTCATATAGTATCATGTTGCTCTGACTTTGATCTGCAATTTGCTTGCTTATTATTTCAAAAGGTGGCATCATATCACCAAAAAATCCACTGTCATGCAACTTATTTATTATGAAATAAGTAAACAATTTATTTACAACTTTATTTATGTTCATTTATAACACTTTATGACTACCCCTATGTTCTCCATGCTGTATCGTCTTCATTTATTGGCAATAGTGAATCAATGAAGTTCTTTTAAAGTTCCTGTGTTAAACAAAAAAAATGAAAACTATTATAGCCTTAAAAAAAGCAATAAATAGGCCTACACGTTTTCAAGGTTCAAAAAACAGTAGTCATTGTTTGTCATTTTATAAAATGCATTTAAAAATTCACAGGGGATAAGTAAAGGGTTTTTAACAAGGGGCGTAAATTTTATTAGTGACACCCGTCCCTAGCAATAATTTTAATGTGTATTTGTTAATTTTTTGTTATTTTTTTGTATTGTAATTTTTGTTTGATGTATTTTGAGGTGCGGTAATTTCATGTTAGTAACTTGCTAATCACGCTAACAACATGCTAGTAACATGCTAATCATGCTAGCAACATGCTAATCATGCTGGAAACATGCTAGCGACATGCTAACAACATGCTATTCATGCTAGCAACATGCTAATCATGCTGGAAACATGCTAGCGACATGCTAACAACATGCTAATCATGCTAACAAAATGCTAGCGACATGCTAATCATGTTAGCAGCATGCTAGGACATGCTAATCATGCTAACAACATTCTAATCATGCTGGGAACATATTAACAACATGCTAACAACATGTGAACTTATCGAACTTATCTAAATGTTCAAACTTCAAGCTTTTACAACTGTTTTAAACTTTCAAGCTAGGCTTTCTCAAGCCAACCTAGTTTGTCTTGACAAACTTTTTTCACTAGTTTTTTGTTTGATGTATTTTTGAGGTGCAGCTCGTCATTTTAATGGAGTGTTTTCACTAGTTAGCGGTTACCTCACCTGAATATGTTTCGTAGATTTGTGTTGAATGTTATCTTTGGAATGGAAATATGAATATTTTAATTGTAAACATCAAACCTTTTTCACTTATTTCAGTCATAAAACTAGCGAGCTAAGCCAGTAGTAGTACTGACAGTGTCGAGAAAACATGACTGAAGATGCGAAAAGCGGAGAAACAGACTCCGATTGATTCAAACTCGTGAGTTCAATCTTTCAGTTCAAGTGATTCATGAGCAAAAAACCAGATCAAATGTATTCAATTTTGAATTTTTAATCCATTCAATTTCGACATTGCTTGTAATGATTTTAAAAAGCACTTACAGTGTTGGGTGAAGTTTAAACCAAGCGGGTTGGCGAAGAATTTTGCGAACTGAATGATTTGCGATCCACGTTCCGAATTCTGTTTCTGAAATGTTGAATTATTATTATTCAGATCAGGACCTCGAAGCCCGGATCGCAATCAATTGATTTAGATCGGAACTTCGGAGTGGGTTCTCAAATCTTTTGATTCAGATTGGAACTTCAGCACAGATCGCGAATCATTTGATTCAGATCAGAACTTCGAAGCAGGTTCATCAAGTCAAGTCACCTTTATTTATATAGCACTTTTAACAATACAGATTGTGTCAAAGCACTTAACAGTATCAAATTGAAGGATAGTGTCAGTAATGTATAATGATAAGATTAAACACTCAATTTTCAGTTAAAGGCATTTCATTGCTGAATTCAGAGATGTCATTGTCTAGCTCAGTTTAGTTTAAATAGCATCTGTGCAATTCAAATCGACGATAATTGCTAGAAATTATGTGTCCCCAACTGAGCAAGCCAGAGGCAACAGCGGCAAGGGACCAAAACTCCCTCTGTGACAGAATGGAAAAAAAAAAAACCTTTGTTCGTGAAGCTTTTGTTTCAGATCGGAACTTCGGAGCGGGTTCGTAAATCCTTTGATTCAGATCGGGACTTCGGAGCGGGTTCGTGAATCTTTTGATTCAGATCGGAACTTCGAAGCAGGTTTGTGAATCTTTTGAATCAGATCGGGACTTCGGAGCGGGTTTGTGAAGCTTTTGAATCAGATCGGAACGTCAGAGTGGGTTCATGAATCTTTTGATTCAGATCGGGACTTCGGAGCGGGTTCGCAAATCTTTTGATTCAGATCGGGAAGATCGGGACTTCGGAGCGGGGTTCGTGAATCTTTTGATTCAGATCGGGACTTCGGAGTGGGTTTGTGAATCTTTTGATTCAGATCGGGACTTCGGAGTGGGTTTGTGAAGCTTTTGATTCAGACTAGAATTTCGGAGCGGGTTCGTGAATCTTTTGATTCAGATCAGGACTTCGGAGTGGGTTCGCGAATCTTTTGATTCAGATCGGGACTTCGGAGCGGGTTCGTGAATCTTTTTGATTCAGATCGGGACTTCGGAGCGGGTTCGTGAATCTTTTTGATTCAGATTGGGACTTCGGAGCGGGTTCGTGAATCTTTTTGATTCAGATCGGGACTTCGGGGCGCATATCACAAATCTTTTTTTCTGATTTCTTTTTTAATTAAACAGTACATCAAACCATTAAATCAGTCCAGTTATAAAAACAAAACAAAGAAAAAGAAAGAAAGAATACACAAATACAAATCCCTTATATATTGACAATGGTTTTATTATAGTAAACTGTAACCTTATTATTTTTTTTTTTTTTGTATAACCACAGTTTCCATGTACTTGTCTAGGTCAACTTTGAATAAAGAAAAGATAGGTTTGTAGACAGATTTTTGTTTATGTATGTGCTAGCAGGAAACACAAATTAATTAAGTTACATTTTCCTATTCTCTTTCGAGTAGTCAAACAATCAAAAAATGGTTTCCAAAGTCGGACATCGCTTATGATTTTCAAAGGCGTAGAATTTAGTAAAATTTAGAATTTAGACGCTATAATACCAATATCCAGCGACTACTAAATTGTCCCAAGCAATAATTTACATTTACATTTAGTCATATAACAGACGCTTTTATCCAAAGCGACTTACAAATGATTACAATAATTTTGATAAAACAATTAAATGTCTGTTGTCTGCCGTTATATCCCCACCAATGCCAAAATCAAACCTATACGCCCTAGGTTTTAATCTTATTTTATGCATACCCCGTGCGGGATCAGGATGGGTTCAGTCGGTTGGACCTTCTTTCGAGTAAAAAGGTCCATCCAGCTGAACGCACAGGGATCCCGCCGCGCATCATGTACGCTTCACCCACAATCCCTCGCGCGGTCACATCATGGCAGACGAGCAGACGCAAGAGCTGCAGTCCGCAGCTGCAAAAATGCAGATTTTACCGAACGGAGACTCTCATTTTCCCAAAGAGGACACGGATCCCGCTGACGAGACCGGGAAGAAGAAGAAAAAGAAAAAGAAGAAGGGAAAAGCGGGAGTCGTAGGTAATAAAGACGAACGAAAGCGTCCCGTGGCCCTGATATTTACTGCCCAGTCTGACAAACCGATGAGAGCTCGCTAAATCTGATATATAATTTAAAGAACATTCGATTAATAGCGACTAAAAGTATTTTAACAGCGCTTAATGTTTAGTTTATGCGCTGGAGTGTTGAGTTAATGGCTGGTTAGAGTGTTTAACTAGCGTTAGCTGGTGAACTCATGGCAGTTGTGTAATGTTGTTATGAGAGGACGCAGTCTGACTCCACGTGCCTGATTATATCTGTGCTTTATGCCTGTCAAATGTGTATTGTATTGCGATATCTACATCAAATTCCCTGTACTATTATTTATAGGAAGCCATGAGGGTGAAGGAGAGCCTGGCATCACCAAAGTGGCAAATCAACTGGAGCAACAAAGTTTAGAAGACCAAGAAAAAGAGGACGAGCCAGAAGAGGGTTTGTCTGAAGTTAATTACTAAAAAAAATCCCATTACAATTCCGTTTATCTGTGACAGCACAAGTTTTTGTTTTTATATTGATTGTTATATTAACATAAAATATCTATAACTCTAGCACTCTTTATTCTAATTCTATTCTTTAAAAAAAATCCCCTTTTAGACTTGCACTCTATTCATTTACTGACTTTAAAAAAAAAAACACTCTTCTCTATTCTTTTTTTTGTATTCTGTTTTCTTTTTATTTATTATACAATTAACAAAAAGCAAATAAATGTGCCTCTAACACTAGCTTGCTGTATTCTTTTTCTATTCTATCTGTTTTCTTTTTATATATTATATAATTTAAAAAAACCTTGCTATGTGGACTGTGTTATGAGACTTGTCATAGCACTTGCATATCATTGCTCTTTTGTTGATTTTGATTGCTTCCATTGTCCTCATTTGTAAGTCGCTTTGGATAAAAGCATTTGCTAAATGACTAAATGTATATTGTGAAATTTCTATTTGGCAGATGGTGAGGAGGGAGATTCAACTGGAAAGAAAAAGAAAAAGAAGAAGAAAAAGAAAGGACGTGAGTGATTGTTTAAATTCCCTGTGCAGTCACTCATATCCTCCTTTGATCATCAAAATTACCTATTTAGATGTTGTTGTTTTTTTTTGTTTTTTTTGTATGAAAAAATGTTGATTCTGTAAAAGGCCTTGAATATAACTTAGTCGTATTCCTTTATTCTCTTTCAGCCAAAGTTCAAACAGATCCTCCATCTATCCCCATCTGTGAGCTTTACACCAATGGAGTTTATGCCAAGGGCCAGGAATGTGAATATCCACCGACGCAAGATGGGTACAGACAGCAGCTGCTTATTTACACACTCTAAACCCAGATAAAAACACTTCATAACATCATAGTGGATGTTTTTTATTTCTCACAGACGTACTGCTGCATCGCGGATGACCAACGAGGAGAAGAAATTTTTGGATCAGGCCAATGAGGAGATGTGGAATGACTTCAGACAGGCTGCCGAGGCCCACCGGCAGGTCAGGAAATACGTCATGAGCTGGATCAAACCGGGCATGACTATGATCGAGATCTGGTGAGTGACACCATTCATGGGCTACATTTGTGATGTAATGCTAGTTGGCTTACATCGGGAAACTTTGGTTAGTGCTGCTGTGGTGAATTTGAAATGTGAAAGTCATGTTTACTTGGGGATTTACAAACAATTTGCGCTAGGGCAAACTTTCTGTTGGCGCTAAAAAACTACTGTCTGGATTTACTAAAGACACACAGTGAAACATTAGTGGCGTAAAGGCATGGATACAGTTATTTTTGCAGCTGGTCTTACTGCATATGCATTTGTAGGAGTTTCTCTTTTAGGTGCAAAATGTTTAGGAGAGTATTTAAATAAATTATGCAAGGTGATTTACTAAGGTTTGCGGTTTACTTAAAGATTTTCTATGAGAGTTGCTCATTTGTGCTCTTGGTATATTGCATTGTTCATTATTTAAAATAAACCAGCTGCATCTGTTTTCTTTCATTTGCTTATTGTCAGTAGATCAACTGCAGAACTTTCCTCTCCCATTGGTGCTTTTATGGGATTGCAGTCTTGCTAATTTGCCCTGTTTAGTAAATCTGTCCCAAAAGTGTTATACAGCCCTTCTTAGCTTTAGCACAAAAACAGCCTTCAGATGAACTGCAAAATATCTAGTTATAGCTTTTTCAGGTTGACACTCATTGGCAGCCATGTGCTGAGTTTAATCCGCTAATCAGGTCTCATTTTTCCCTGCTAGTGAAAAACTGGAAGATTGCTCTAGGAAGCTGATCAAGGAAAATGGTCTGAAAGCTGGATTGGCTTTTCCGACCGGCTGCTCACTAAACCACTGCGCTGCTCACTACACTCCTAACGCAGGAGACCCCACGGTTCTCCAGTACGACGATGTCTGCAAGATCGACTTCGGCACGCACATTAATGGTGTGCCTATAGCAGCAAACATACTGCAAATGACCAATTACTATCTTGATTCCTTCTAAGTGATTTTTATACTGATGTTTGATTATCTTGGTATTCCAGGTCGAATCATTGACTGTGCCTTTACTGTCACCTTCAACCCAAAGTATGACAAACTACTGGAAGCTGTTAAAGATGCTACAAATACTGGAATTAAGGTAGAGTTATAATTCAAGCATCTGAGTGAGTGAAAACATGCAGGTAACATTTCACCTGGGAAAAAAATTTATTACTTCTTCAGTTTCAGTATCTTATGCTCCCCACAGCCACATTTATTTGATCAAAAATACTGTAAAAAGAGTAGAATTGTGAAATATTATTACAATTTTAATTACTTTTCTTTCAGAATATATAAAGCTAAATTTTCAGCATCATTACTCCAGTCTTCAGTGTCACATGGTCCTTCAGAAATCATTCTAATATACTGATTTACTGCCCAAGAAACATTTCTGATTATTAATGTTGAAAACAGTTGTGCTGTTTTATATTTTTGTTGAAATGGATTCATTTTTATCAGGATTCTTTGTTTAAAAGAACACAATTTATTTGAAATTGAAATGTTTTGTAACATTATAAATGTCTTTACTGTCACTTTTTGATCAATTTAGTGCTGAAGCAAAATTTCTAATTTCTTTCAGAAATATTTCTAAACCCGAAATGTTTAAACATTAGTGCAAGTTAAATGTATAAGAAATTTGTATTTTATTGGCATTACAGTGATTATTGTAAAGCTCATTGTTATTTTATTTCAGTGTGCAGGTATTGATGTTCGTTTGTGTGACATTGGAGAGTCAATTCAAGAGGTTATGGAGTCTTATGAAGTGGAACTCGATGGAAAAACATATCAAGGTAAACACATTGTTTTAACAGCAAAGACCTAGAAATAACACATGATATGATTTCACCAATGATGTTACTTTTCTTTCCAGTGAAACCAATCCGAAATCTCAATGGCCACTCTATTGGACAGTACAGAATACATGCAGGCAAGACGGTGCCCATAGTGAAAGGAGGTGAAGCCACTAGGATGGAGGTACGCCGTGACTTTCTACAAAGTTTTTGTTTCACAGATTTGAATATATCTTTGATGCTTGGTTCATAAGAAGGAAAATGGAGGCTGCATTTGTATGTCTCAGGAGAAAGACTTAATCTTAGGAAAAGGGACAGAAATTTTGAACAGTTGAGAAAGTCTCAGTCTGATAGTTTAGGGCTGAGTTTGGGTGTGTCAGAGTTATCAACACAACCCTAAGATGACACATCTCTATCAGTCAGCACCACAGGGCTTAAAGAGAGGTGTAGTCAAGTACACCAGCCTCCAACATGTTTGCCAAGGCAGCATTCATTTGATCAAAAATGCTGTAATATTATGAAATAACTTTACAATTTAAAATGTTTTCTATTTCTGTATATTTTAAAATGAATTTATTCCTGTTATGCAAAGCTGAATTTTCAGCATCATTACTCCAGTCTTCAGTGTCACATGATCCTTCTGAAATCATTCTAATATGCTGATTTGCTGCTCAAGAATCATTTCTGATTATTTTCAATCTTGAAAACAAGTGAAACCGTGATGCTTTTTTTTTTGTTTTGTTTTTTTTTGTTTCAGGAATCTTTGATGAATAGAAAGTTCAAAAGAACAGCATTTATTTAAAATAGAAATCTTTTGTAACATTATAAAGGTCTTTACTGTCACTTTTGATCAATTTAATGCATCCTTGCTAAAGTGTTAAAGGGGTCATATGATGTTGTTAAAAAGAACATTATTTTGTGTATTTGGTGTAATGCAATGTGTTTATGCGGTTTAAGGTTAAAAAAAAACACATTTTCCACATACGCGTTTCAGAAAGGCGGAGCTTAGAGGAGCAACAATACTCCTCTAAGCTCCGCCTTTCTGAAACGTGCCGATTTTTACAAAGCTCATCGTTCTGAGAAGCAAGACGTGCTCTGATTGGCCAGCTATCCAGTGCGTTGTGATTGGCCAAATACCTCAAGCGTGAGACGGAAATGTTACGCCCCTTACCGTATTGTGATGGCGTTTCCCGGCGCAACGAGACTAAAACAATAAAACCCATTACAAACAAGGCATTTGTTGCATCCAGTGGGGACATAATTACTGATTATAATGACTTATACTGTCTTTTTTTTATACTGTCTAAGCGCCAGACTGTCCTTGCAAAGTTGGAATTGCCCCACTTTATAGAAACAGTCTTTGTGCACAGCTGGCAGGCTACTCCCAGGTTCAGGAAATAGTCCTCCGTGAATTGCGCTGCACATACTCTAATATTTGGGTTGAACTGTTCTGGAACAGTGTTGTAAACACAACTTAACCACTGATTTCTAGTTGTGTCCTCTTTTGGAAACCCAAACAAAGTAGTTTCGCTTTCACAACGAAACACAGCATCTCCAGGACATGGCGCCGGCGGTAGCAACAATACTACAGCGAGAATAAAAGTCCCGTCCTCTTTCATTGCGTATACGTTTGGGTGGTGTTTTGCAAATCTCCCCACACCGTGACGTAGACATGTGGGGGCGTGTTTAAACGAGGTGTTTTAGGGGGGTGTGGCAGAGTCTTAACTTTTATAAAGAATATCTCTTTAGGTTTGAGACTTTAGTCTTTGCAACTTACGGGATCTTATCTATGCACAAACAGCTTGTAACACTCCAAAGTGAAAGGAAAACTTGAAATCGCATCATATGACCCCTTTAATATCATTTAGTAAATAAATAAATCTTACTGAGCCCAAACATCACTTTGTCAAGTCAACATTTTACTGTGAAGGTGTACATCTGCTCCTTCGTTTGGAAAGCAAACATGTAGTGTTGTTAATCTCACTGTTAAGGCTTTAATTCTGTTTTGACAATGTTGTCATATGCTGAATTTCCTCTTTTACAGGAAGGAGAGGTTTATGCTATCGAGACCTTCGGCAGCACTGGGAAAGGCATGGTGCACGATGACATGGAGTGTTCCCATTACATGAAAAACTTTGAAGTTGGTCATGTGCCAATAAGGTGAGATCTTATTCCTAAATAATTCTCCAGAAACAAGGAGTTTGTCTGTCAGCCAGTCAAAAGATATTTGACTTAATCTTCTGGGAGCATGTCTGTGATCCTAAAAAGGATCCCTATTTTCATCAAAATTATGATTTACCTGCTCACGTTTCTCTTTCCCAGACTCCCCAGAGCCAAGCACTTGTTGAATGTGGTCAACGAGAACTTCGGCACTCTCGCCTTCTGCCGCCGCTGGTTGGATCGCCTCGGTGAGACCAAATATTTAATGGCACTGAAGAACCTCTGCGACCTGGGCATCATCGACCCCTACCCGCCTCTGTGCGACACCAAAGGCTGCTACACGGCCCAGTTTGAACACACCATCCTGCTGAGACCCACCTGCAAGGAGGTGGTCAGCCGAGGAGATGATTACTAGGCCTCCACGTCACCAGTTTTTATAAATCTCTCCTCTGCTTTCATATCACATGAGTATTTTGATGGGTAAAGGCCTGAGTAAGTTAACGAGCTGTGCCTTCTCATTTTTAACATGCTAGTGTTTGTTTGTATAAAGGATGAATGGAGGTTTAAGTCCTCTGTGGTAAAAATGCCCCTTGTTTAACCATGGTGTAACTCACTGGCGCAGATGTGTATTTACCGCCCACCCGTAAAGTGCTCTAGAACCATTTTGTAAATGCTGACAACGATCTGGTGCACTTTTCTTGATCAATACCCAGAAAAATGTGAATTCAAAAGCACATTTTTAGATTATCTGGATTAGCTATGTTACACATTAGCAGTTGCAAGTTTTTTTGTAAACAAAGCTATATTAATTCCTGGCCTAAGAGAAATTAAGAAACATTCATGGTTTGATTTTTTTTTTTTTTTTTTAAATCGAGTTCTGTTTTTCCTTTTCAGTTTGATTTAGTTACACATTTAGGCTGAAAAATAGTACGAGACATTACAGGTGGGGTTTGGCTTTATACCTTAGCTCAAGAATGGACTTTATTGCAGCATACACCCCCTTAATAAAATACTCATTCAAACACATGCTTTCCTCTAAGAGCGGGCACTCATTACAAAACTGGCTATGTTGATATGTAAGCATCTATATTTTGGCTATGCTTGATTTCAGGTAAAGCCTGTTTGAAATCAATCACCTTTCTCAGAATAAAGCACATGTGGTGTTTTATTTTGAAGTGCAAATAAAATTGATAAGAAATTATGTGGTCTGCAAGTTTTCATGTTCTTTGTCTCAACTTCATCATATGTAACCAAATGCTTTAAATTGTGTAGAAAGTCCTATATTTTTCCTTTATTAAATGAAAGGTTTAGAAAATAATTTATTAACAGTTAGGTAGGGTAGGCGATTTCGGAAAGGCAACAGTGTCACCGCTTAGGCAAAATTATAATTAAGATTGAAGAAAATGTGAATGTACTGTGATGTAACGGGTCATTATCAATTATACCTACAGAAGTAACTTCCTAAAAATATTAATACACATGTGAAAACTACAAAAGTTGGATTGTTACACCTGTATTTCTATAGTCTTTGGTTGCACGTACTTAATAGAGCCAGTTTAAAAAAAATAAAAATTAGCACTCATAAACAGGTTAACTCAGAAGCCACAACAACTACTCGTTATATTATGGTACATTGAATAAATCGTACTGTTATTTAGATTTAAATTTACATATCACAAGTATATGTGACCCCCCCCCCCCCCCAAAAATAAATAAATAATAATAATAAAAAAAAATTAACCATGGTTTTACTACAGTAAAAGTGTAGTAACCATGTTTAATTTTTTTCTTTTCTTGGCATATTGATTACCATTTGTGTAGCCACAGTTGTACAAATACCATGGTTAAACTATGGTTAGTATAGCAAAACCATGGTTAATTTGTGGTTACCATGGTTTATAGTAGCCATTTTTTATTTATATTTATTTTTTATATAATAAATTTAATTTTATTAATTTATTATTTATTTTAATAGTAAAACCATGGTTACTTTTTGTAAGGGAAGTTGTAAGTTAGCCATCTTACAGCAATTGTGTATTTCATCAGCTTATTTAGGCTAATAATATCCAAAAACAAAAAAAAACACTAAGGAATCTTATGATCAGGATGTTAAAATAAACAAAAATCTCACCTTTCAGACTAGACATTGATACGCTTTGCAGAGCACGTTTCTGTATTTGGTTGTTTTGAGTATTTGCAGCACATTTCTGTATTTGGTTGTTTTGAGTATTTGCAGGCGTGTTTCTGTATTTGGTTGTTTTGAGTATTTGCAGCGTGTTTCTGTATTTGGTTGTTTTGAGTATTTGCAGTGCATTTCTGTATTTGGTTGTTTTGAGTATTTGAAGCACATTTCTGTATTTGGTTGTTTTGAGTATTTGCAGCACATTTCTGTATTTGGTTGTTTTGAGTATTTGCAGCACATTTCTGTATTTGGTTGTTTTGAGTATTTGCAGCACGTTTCTGTATTTGGTTGTTTTGAGTATATGCAGCGTGTTTCTGTATTTGGTTGTTTTGAGTATTTGCAGCACATTTCTGTATTTGGTTGTTTTGAGTATTTGCAGCACGTTTCTGTATTTGGTTGTTTTGAGTATTTGCAGGCGTGTTTCTGTATTTGGTTGTTTTGAGTATATGCAGCGTGTTTCTGTATTTGGTTGTGTTGAGTATATGCAGCGCGTTTCTGAATTTGGTTGTTTTGAGTATTTGCAGGCGTGTTTCTGTATTTGGTTGTTTTGAGTATTTGCAGGCGTGTTTCAGTATTTGGTTGTTTTGAGTATTTGCAGGCGTGTTTCTGTATTTCGTTGTTTTGAGTATTTGCAGGCGTGTTTCAGTATTTGGTTGTTTTGAGTATTTGCAGGCGTGTTTCTGTATTTCGTTGTTTTGAGTATTTGCAGCGTGTTTCTGTATTTGGTTGTTTTGAGTATTTGCAGCGCGTTTCTGTATTTGGTTGTTTTGAGTATATGCAGCGTGTTTCTGTATTTGGTTGTTTTGAGTATATGCAGCGCGTTTCTGTATTTGGTTGTGTTGAGTATTTGCAGCACATTTCTGTATTTGGTTGTTTTGAGTATTTGCAGCACGTTTCTGTATTTGGTTGTTTTGAGTATTTGCAGGCGTGTTTCTGTATTTGGTTGTTTTGAGTATATGCAGCGCGTTTCTGTATTTGGTTGTTTTGAGTATATGCAGCGCGTTTCTGTATTTGGTTGTTTTGAGTATATGCAGCGCGTTTCTGTATTTGGTTGTGTTGAGTATATGCAGCGCGTTTCTGAATTTGGTTGTTTTGAGTATTTGCAGGCGTGTTTCTGTATTTGGTTGTTTTGAGTATTTGCAGGCGTGTTTCAGTATTTGGTTGTTTTGAGTATTTGCAGGCGTGTTTCTGTATTTCGTTGTTTTGAGTATTTGCAGCGTGTTTCTGTATTTGGTTGTTTTGAGTATATGCAGCGCGTTTCTGTATTTGGTTGTGTTGAGTATATGCAGCACGTTTCTGTATTTTGTTGTTTTTATGTATTTGCAGCGTGTTTCTGTATTTGGTTGTTTTGAGTATATGCAGCACGTTTCTGTATTTGGTTGTTTTGAGTATATGCAGCGCGTTTCTGTATTTGGTTGTTTTGAGTATTTGCAGCGCATTTCTGTATTTGGTTGTTTTGAGTATATGCAGCGCGTTTCTGTATTTTGTTGTTTTTATGTATTTGCAGCGTGTTTCTGTATTTTGTTGTTTTGAGTATTTGCAGCGTGTTTCTGTATTTGGTTGTTTTGAGTATATGCAGCGCGTTTCTGTATTTGGTTGTGTTGAGTATATGCAGCGCGTTTCTGTATTTTGTTGTTTTTATGTATTTGCAGCGTGTTTCTGTATTTGGTTGTGTTGCGAGTATTTGCAGCATATGTGTTGTCAAATTGATGAAGATGTTTTCTTAATTTGCAGGTGTTTTTTTTTTCGATTTGCATGTGTTTTTTCATTTGCAGAACGTTGAGCTCTTTCAGCCACAGTAAATGAGGTTTTCACAAAAATTACTTCATTAAGCCCTCGTCTTGTGATCCCAATGCTCCAAGTAAAATTATCTTTATTTGTACGTTTTATGAGGAGTAGCTTTTCACCGCTCGCTTCTCACGCTGAGTGTCATCCGAAGCATGATGCACGACTCAGACAAACTGTATGTGTGCGTGTGACTAATAAAATATTGAGATAATTATTCCTTCATGAATAAATCTCTCCATGAACAAAACCGGGGCTGTTTCATAAAACAAGTTTACCAAATAAGCCAGGCTTATTTCAGTTAGTCTGACTTATTTTAAACCAAATCAAATGACAATAAGTCAGACTAACTGAAATAAACCTGGCTTATTTGGTAAACTTGTTTTATGACACAGGCCCCTGGTCGTGTCTATTATTATAGATTTACACAACATTTTAACTACTTAATTTCAAAATAGGTTTTAAAAGATTATTTTTATTATTTTTAAATATTTTCCTGGTTTAACAAGGCACTCTTGTGAGAAAATAGCAGTGATTGGAAGTTGGAACAGAGTTTCAGTATCACCTTCACTTTTAAAAAACTATACAAACTAGTCCTGTTTAAGTGAAATAAACTGCTCCCGAGCAGGTTAGAGCTAACACACCTAGCTAACTCCAGGATGAGCTTCGAAGAACCTAACAATCCTGGGGGCTGTTTTATAGTTTACCAAACAAGCCAGGCTTATTTCAGTTAGTCTGACTTATTTTGAACCAAATCAACTGACAATAAGTCAGACTAACTGAAATAAACCTGGCTTACTTGGTAAGCTTGTTTTATGAAACAGCCCCCTGGATCATGTCAAATCGTCAACAATAAAATCCAGGTAACTGAGTAATCTACGGACTCTTGGTGCTCCCTGCTAAAAAAACAAACAAAAAACAAACAAACAATAGAAGCCCAATAGAAACCATCACAGAAATTCCAATAGTTTCCATTAAAATACCATTATGAACCATTAGCTTTTTCCAGTAAAAACATTACAAAATTTATTTTTGTAGTGTGTTTTGGGCATTTTTCCAATAGGATTTAACATCCAACCAATAGAATCCATCACATACCAGTAGACACCCTTAGTTTCCATTAAAACCAGTACAATTCTCATTATAACCATTAAATCCATTACATTTCTATTGTGTTTTGGGCAGGGTTCTATGTTTTTTTTTAATTAATTTATTTAATTTTATTTTTATTTTTTTGTCAGCAGGGCTGTTTCTATTTGCATGTGTTTTCTTATTAAGTTGCAGTGCGTTGATCTCTCTCGGACACCGTAGAAAAACCCTTTCATTTCCAAAAAATAAAAATCTAACAAGCTGGAAGTGGAGCGTCGTCCACTCTCGAAATTCACTCCGTCTCGAGAGGTGAGCAATACATATCGTATATTTACATAAACATGAAACTCATTTTACACAGTTTCTTCATGCAACAATATATGAGGTCGTTTCTGCCTTGTTTTCATCGAGTACAGTTTGTTTTTTGGTGTTAGCGGATTTAAACACTTCTGACAGTAGATAACAGCATGTGAGGAAAGACCTGAGAGATGTTGTGTTTTTGTATGTTTAGATGTTTGGAGGGATAATGTTGCTGTTACTGAATGTCTCGTAAGGGAAAGACGAACCGATATCAACATTATTGCTGCTGCTTGTTTTTCGCTGTATCTTCGGCATTTCAAATTTGTTGTAGTCGCTTTTATAGCGCGTTAAATTTAGTTTTAGGTTTGATATTCACTGGATAATCGCTTTTGTCGTTTATGGGACCGTCTACAAATTCCAGCCAGAGTTTAAAAAAGTAAAGCATTCTTAGGTGTATTCATGTCGTTATAAAATAGCTGCATATTGTTAAAACTAATTGTGGTATTGATATCTCTGTTAGACTGTCAACTCTATGGATCAAGGGTAGGGGAAAGAATATCCGATGAATACTGAACCTAAAACTTACTGATCTTACATTGGTTAAAATTAAGAGCCCATACTGCTTAATACTTCATATTTCACATTTTAAGTCTATACATAATTATGAAGAGATTTATAATATAGACACTGTAAACATTAACGTTATATACTGGGGGAAGAATGAAAAAAATATATATGGATAGAAATGTTAACAATAGAAAGACAGACAAACAGAAATGCATAGAATGTGTGAATTACCACATATGAGATTGCAGTGTTACTGAATGAGCATTTTAAATTGATCTGCTCTTTGTGTCTACACTGTTACTTTTAATATACTAATATAATGATTTACAAAGAGACAACACTGTGTTTGTAAGGATCTGGTCTCTTCTGCTTCTAATGCATAAATGCTGAAATGTGAAAATTAGTAAAAAAAAAAAAAAAAAAATACTGATTTATTGTTAATTTTGGCAAATCTGCTTCTTCCATACAGAAATTCATGTTCAGTGAAGCTCCTCCCACAAATCCTGCAGAATGAAACACACTGAAGATACTGAAGAGCAAACAGGTTGGTGTTTATTCTTCGTTCTTCATTAATGAGGCTGAAGGTTATAAAGCTTCAAGCAGATTTAGATGTGTTGTAATAGGGTACTTTTTCAATAACATTACGTTAGATAATTGTGTAGTTGATCACACATATTTAATAGTTCTCCCTGTAGAAACATGGGATTTGTATGGAAGCCCGTTTCTGCCACTGAATAAAAAATAAAAAAGGTAATTGTGACTCTTTATCTCACAATTCTGACTTTTTTTTTCTCAGAATTGCATGATATAAACTCACAATTGCGAGTTATAAAGTCATAATTGTGAGATATAAACTCGCAATTCTGATTTTTTTTTACTCAGAATTGTGAGAAATAAACTCGGAATTCTGAGAACATATCAGTCTTCCCCTCCCTCAAAATTGGACTTTAACTCGCAATTGCGAGTTTATATCTCATAATTCTGAGAAAAAAAGTCAGAATTGCGAGAAAAAAAGTCTGAATTGCATGATATAAACTCGCAATTGCAAGAAAAAAAGTCAGAATCGCAATTCTGACTTTATAAATCGTAATTCTGACTTTATATCTCGCAATTACGAGAATTTATATTTCATAAAAATTTATATCTCATAAAAAAGTCAGAATTGTGAGATAAAAAGTCGCAATAACCTTTTTTTTTTTTTTTTTTAATTCAGTGGCGGAAACGGGCTTCCATAGATTTATATATAATATAAATCTATGGTTTAATAGTAGTTGTAATGTTTTAAAAATAATAATAATCGGAAGATCAATGTACCTCATTCATGGAGTTTCAGGGACATATAATTTACAAAAATGCATCAAAATGACCTGAATTTGGTATAGCAACGGTCTACTTTACACTGTTACATCAGGGTTCACCAGAGTTACTGAAAATCAACCATTTTTACTTTTATTTCAGAGTTGATTGAAGAAAACAAGGAGAATGAAGAATTGAGTGAAGTTGAGGAGAAAAATAATGCTAAAACTGGCGAAAAAACGTTGAGTTGCTCTCAAACCAACCAGAAAGATTTAAAGAAAAGAAGAGCCAAGAAATCTTTCACCTGCGCTCAGTGTGGAAAGGGATTCTCAAGCAAATCTAAATTGGATGTTCACATGAGAGTTCATACTGGAGAGAAACCGTTCACATGTGATCAGTGTGGGAAGAGCTTCACTCAATCATCAAGCCTTAAGGTACACATGAACATCCACACTGGAGAGAAACCAAACAAGTGTTCACACTGTGACAAGAGATTCAGTCGGTCAGGAGACCTAAAAACACACGAGAGGATTCACACTGGAGAGAAACCGTACACGTGTGATCTGTGCGGGAAGAGATTCACAATAAAAGGACACCTTACAGGGCATATGAGAGTTCATACCGGAGAGAAACCGTACACATGTGATCAATGTGGAAAGAGTTTCACACTAAAAGGACATCTCACAGAGCATATGAGGATCCATACTGGAGAGAAACTGTATACATGTGATCAGTGCGGGAAGAGTTTCACACGAAAAGGACACCTTACAGGGCATATGAGAGTTCATACTAAAGAGAAACCGTTCACTTGTGATCAATGTGGGAAGAGTTTCACACAATCAGCACACCTTAAGGAACATATGAACATCCACACTAGAGAGAAACTACACGCATGTGATCAATGCGACAAAATATTTTTGAGAGCTTCAGACCTGAGGAAACACCTGAGAGTTCATACAAAGGAGAAGCCACATTCATGTCATTTGTGTGGAAAGAGTTTTTCATGTTTAGAAAATGCAAAAAAACATCAGAAAATGCATACTGGTGTGAGAGATCATGTGTGCTTTGAGTGTGGGAGGACTTTTACTTTAGCTGAACATTTAAAACAGCACTGGAGAATTCACACTGGAGAAAAACCTTATAAGTGTTCACACTGTGACAAGAGATTCAGTGCTTCAGGACCCCTGAAAACACACGAGAGGATCCACACTGGAGAGAAACCGTATCACTGCACTGCATGTGGGAAGCGTTTCAAACGTTTATCTGCTCTACACAGTCATACAAAAAACGAGCACAGTAAGTAGATCATCTTCAGATCCAGCACTTTCAGGTCTGATGCCGTGTCCTCACCACATGAGACAAGCGATAAAATATCATCTGGACAAATCTGTTCTAACCAGACATGACAAAGAAACATTATCTAAAGTTTTCACAGTGAATAAAGTTCATCTTCAAAACCAGCAGATTCAACTGTGAGATTCAGATCAACTCAAAGATGGAGATCCTCCCCAAAAAAACAATGTCAGAAAGTTTTATTCTAGTATATCATTTTGTTTCATGAGATAAATATCATTGGGTTTTCTTATGAGTTTCAGATTATGTTCAATTGTCTTATAATGCATGTATCACTTGTACTGTGAGAATCAGATCAACTCAAAAGCCCTATTCGGACAGTAAATGTTTCTCCTGACACCTTGAGATTGAAATAACATGAAAGTAGATGATGGACTCATGAAGCAGTGGAAGTTCATTCATCATTTCTGTGATGTGAAGCTCAAGTATGATGTGATGATGATGATGATGATGATGATGTTTGGTTTATACTGTATGTTAATTATGTTTGAACTGAACTAACAAGTCAGTCCTGACTTCAGTTACTGCTGGATCTATATTCGGAGGTACCACACACATCTTTACATTGTTCATCGTTTTATACCTTTCATTTCATTCCCAGTTTCACAGACTGAGTCTGTGATTATTGTTGAGTTTGCAGCGTTTGCTGCTCCTACTGGGATTCTTCTTCAGATCATCTGTGCAAGAAGAGCTGGTGAGTTTTTCAGCCTCACACAATCCAAATTCTGGCCACAGGAGGAGAACTGACCCCCGACTGAGCCTGCTCTCTCCCAATTTTTTCATTTACTTTTTTTTCTCCAATTCTGTCACCGATTGAGTTTTGGTTCCTTGCCACTGTCACCTATGTCTTGCTTAGTTGGGGACACTTAATTTCTGGCAGTATTGTTGACTTGATTGCACAGACACTATTTGAACTGAGCTGGACGATGATGAACTGACTTTAACTGGAAAACTGACTGTTCTCTACTGTCCTCTTGCATTATCAGCACACGTGTTTGACACTGTAAAGCTGCTTTGACACAATCTGTATTGTATAAAGCGCTATATAAATAAAGGTGACTTGACTTGACAGTCTGATGATTCACATTGATCTGTAACAGTCTGCAATCATGAAAGCTCAGTAAATGCTTTTGAGTAGAATTATTTTGCAGGGAGGAAGAAATCGCAGCACTGAGAGGAAATAGTGATGAATACAATATTACAATAAAATACTCAAAATAACAGGCCAGATTACAGCAAGATTTATCTTCATGTCAATGATATTATCGTGTCTTGTTTTGTTCAAGCACATGGCTTGTTATTGTTCTGCTGGCCATGTGCTTGTGTTTTTGTTTTGTGTGAGCACATGGCTTTTGTCTTTTTTGTTTTAGTGTGTCATGTCTATTGTCTTGATGTTGTCCAGCTGATGGAGACATTGAGCCGATGTGATGGAAACATCAATCTGATGTGTAGAAACACCTGGGGCCTGTACCATGAAGCCGGATTAGCTGGCTAGCCAGGTAAATTTCAGTTTAGTTTGCACCAATCCTGGGTTTTAGGTACCATGAAAGTGGCTTGGCTTTTAGCTGCGTTCATTGCCATAGTAACTTACACTGCACAGCTAACCTGCTCAAGGGCAGGTTATGTTCCGAGTTAGAGATCTCAAACTGAAATTGGACCAATCAGATGTGAGCAAAGTGACACATGTCTGACACAAAAAAGTCACTTCCCCAGTTTCTCTTGCTCCAAATTAAAGGTCACTAGTACTAAAAAAAAATTGTCTGGCCAACACCAAAAATTGAGTTATTTTATATGATTTATTTATTTATATGATTTATATTATTAATCTGTTACAAGCAATTTTAGTTTAAGTTATTATAAATGAATTTATAATAACATTTATTTTAAATGAATGTTAATATATACAGATCGTATATAATATAAATAAGCTGTAGAATCAATAGATAACGCTTTAAAAATGACTATGTGACCTTACATGTTCGAGTCTCTATCGCTGTATGTTTCCAACTATATAAACTAACTTAACAAGTTTCACTTGTGACTGCACTGATAAAGCAAGATAATATCTTTTATTTGTCCTCTTTCATGAACAAGTACTTTTTTCATTGTAAATGCATTTAAATTCATCATATTCTTCAATCTCTTAACCTTTGGCAAAACCTTTAACCAAGACTCGTGATTGGCTGTTCGCCAGTGATGTCACACATTCATGTACACACGCTCCACAAACTCAGGATCAAAGCCTGAGTTGACAAAGAAAGTTGATGATCAGCATCATGGTACCAACAAAGCCGGATTGGAGTGGTTTGGTTTTGTCAACTCGAAACTAATCCTGTATTACTCTGAATTTGTTCATCTACCATCATAGTACAGGCCCCTGGACTTGTTTCTTATGTTTAGCTCTGGATCAAACGGTGAACACAAAACACCAATTTTGCTTCTTCACTGAGATCTCATACATTAATGCTGCACTCAAAAAAGTCAACTAGCCACTTGCTTGATTTGCAAAATACAAATATGTCTGATTAATAAGAATATAAGTTTTTACTTTTGTTAAATGATTCATTCTTGTTATTTGTAACTAAATTAAGAAATAATCAAGTGAATTAGATCAGCACTTGTTGATTCAGTGAGACTGAGGCGCTTCATATCAACTCTTTCTGTTGAGTCACTGCGCATGCTCAGCACTGCGGCGGGAACACGTGAGCCCAGACGGTTGGAAGTGGAGTTTTGTGAGCAGTTTCAACTGCTGCTTCTAAATCGTTCTGCATCCTTGATATTGAGGCTAAGTACTTGTACCTGTTTGTAATTAGTACCGTGGGATTATAGATTAAAAATAAATTATTAGATACTGTGGCGATGTTTCTAAGCAGGTCGATACGAGTTTCACCTTAACGTTAATATATCCACTACAATTGGTGCATTTCTGTCACAATTCAGTGCTAGCTACGCCTAACTATTAACTACATATCCTACGTTAAACCTTAACTCTACCCCAACAATGGGAGGGGAAAACGGGAGGAAAAGTCGAACAAACACCCGTTTTTTCTGTTTGTAAGTTAATGTAACTTCCCAGCAGGCACCTTGATGTCAATTTGACGTCAAATATTAGTCAAGATTTGATCAAGATGCTGTATAGCAAAATTTTAAGTTCAGCTTGGACGGCAATTTCTTCTGGTGGTTAATTGGATAAAAATAGGAAGTTATCCCACACTGAAATTGGTTTAAAATATATGTAGGCCAATATACCCTGTTGAAAAAAACAGTATATGCTGGTTGGGTAGGTTTTGAAGCATGGATGCTGGTTTGAGCTGGTTTATGCTGGTCCTTATGCTGGGTACACACCACAAGATAATCGGGCTGATTTTGGGCCGATTTCTCCCCTTCCGACAATCCTAGGTAATGTCCCGATTATCTTGGTTGTTCTAAAGATGATCTTATCAGATTTTCCTGTGATGTGAGGTGTGTTAAGATTGACTGAATCTGCTCGGAAGAACGTCGGAGGAACCACGATCGCGAATCGTAAATATTCAACGTTGAATATTTACGATCAGAAATCCTGATGTGTAGGGGGGAACCCCAAGGACACCACACACTATAGGAGCAAAACAATTAAATCTAGGATTTTTCCCCTCATGTTTGTGGTCTCTCACATTTTGAAGATCTTATAAGATTTTAAAAATCTTTTAGTGTGTACCCAGCATTAGCTGGTCACGTGCTGGTCGTGTGCTGGTCCTAAGCTGGTCAGGACCGGCACATGACCAGCATAAACCAGCACATGACCATCTTAAACCAGCACATGACCAGCATAAACCAGCTCAAACCAGCATCCATGCTTCAAAACCTACCTAACCAGCATATGCTGGTTTTTTCAACAGGGATGTTTGACGTTCAGTATACGTAAAATCAAGTTTTAAACATCCAATTGATGTCATATTGACATCACATTGACATCAATGATTAGTTTGTTTAATTTGGATTTATGTAAATTTATGGTGTAATATGAATTTGTCGTTAGCTTGATTAAGTTTAAATATAATTGTTTTCTTAACTGAGGCCTCGAAACGCGTTTGGCACATCTTTTGAACTGTGATGTGCAGCCTTTGAATTTGTGCATGGAGCTGCTGTAGGTGGACTTGAAAACTTTTTCAAAAAAACTTTATGTACATTACTCATGCTGAAATTAAAAGGTAAACAGTGGAGTGATTAAATTTACCAAAAATACTGATTTGTTGACAATACATTCACTATATATACAGGTGCATCTCAATAAATTAGAATGTCGTGGAAAAGTTAATTTATTTCAGTAACTCAACTCAAATTGTGAAACTCGTGTATTAAATAAATTCAGTGCACACAGACTGAAGTATTTTAAGTCTTTGGTTCTTTTAATTGCGATAATTTTGGCTCACATTTAACAAAAACCCACCAATTCACTATCTCAACAAATTAGAATACTTCAAAAGACCAATAAAAAAAAACATTTTTAGTGATTGTTGGCCTTCTGGAAAGTATGTTCATTTACTGTATATGTACTCAATACTTGGTAGGGGCTCCTTTTGCTTTAATTACTGCCTCAATTCGGCGTGGCATGGAGGTGATCAGTTTGTGGCACTGCTGAGGTGGTATGGAAGCTCAGGTTTCTTTGACAGTGGTCTTCAGCTCATCTGCATTTTTTGGTCTCTTGTTTCTCATTTTCCTCTTGACAATACCCCATAGATTCTCTATGAGGTTCAGGTCTGGTGAGTTTGCTGGCCAGTCAAGCACACCAACACCATGGTCATTTAAACAACTTTTGGTGCTTTTGGCAGTGTGGGCAGGTGCCAAATCCTGCTGGAAAATGAAATCAGCATCTTTAAAAAGCTGGTCAGCAGAAGGAAGCATGAAGTGCTCCAAAATTTCTTGGTAAACGGGTGCAGTGACTTTGATTTTCAAAAAACACAATGGACCAACACCAGCAGATGACATTGCACCCCAAATCATCACAGACTGTGGAAACTTAACACTGGACTTCAAGCAACTTGGGCTATGAGCTTCTCCACCCTTCCTCCAGACTCTAGGACCTTGGTTTCCAAATGAAATACAAAACTTGCTCTCATCTGAAAAGAGGACTTTGGACCACTGGGCAACAGTCCAGTTCTTCTTCTCCTTAGCCCAGGTAAGACACCTCTGAAGTTGTCTGTGGTTCAGGAGTGGCTTAACAAGAGGAATACGACAACTGTAGCCAAATTCCTTGACACGTCTGTGTGTGGTGGCTCTTGATGCCTTGACCCCAGCCTCAGTCCATTCCTTGTGAAGTTCACCCAAATTCTTGAATCGATTTTGCTTGACAATACTCATAAGGCTGCGGTTCTCTCGGTTGGTTGTGCATCTTTTTCTTCCACACTTTTTCCTTCCACTCAACTTTCTGTTAACATGTTTGGATACAGCACTCTGTGAACAGCCAGCTTCTTTGGCAATGAATGTTTGTAGCTTACCCTCCTTGTGAAGGGTGTCAATGATTGTCTTCTGGACAACTGTCAGATCAGCAGTCTTCCCCATAATTGTGTAGCCTAGTGAACCAAACTGAGAGACCATTTTGAAGGCTCAGGAAACCTTTGCAGGTGTTTTGAGTTGATTAGCTGATTGGCATGTCACCATATTCTAATTTATTGAGATAGTGAATTGGTGGGTTTTTGTTAAATGTGAGCCAAAATCATCACAATTAAAAGAACCAAAGACTTAAACTACTTCACTCTGTGTGCACTGAATTTATTTAATACACGAGTTTCACAATTTGAGTTGAATTACTGAAATAAATGAACTTTTCCACGACATTCTAATTTATTGAGATGCACCTGTATACATATAAAAAAATCTGGTCCAATATGTATTCTTCCCTACCAATTACTTCTTTTAATTGCTTCTTTCAAATCAAACATTCTTTGTTGAAATAAATGGACATTTATGATAGATTTAAATATTCGAACTAGAGGAAATCCCATGCGGCTGAAGGACCCTGACCCTCTCCTCAAGCACACACAGTGGAGCATTTGACTGTCAGGAGACGGATTGTTGAATAAAATCGTTATTTTTGTTTTCTTTGCGTACAAAAAGTATTCTCGTAGCTTCGTAAAAAAGAGTTGGGCTTGTAACCTGAAGGTTGCCGGTTTGATTCTCACACCGGCAGGAATTGAAGGTGGGGATTGTGAATGAACAGCACTCTCTGCCTTCGATACCATGACTGAGGTGCCCTTGAGCAAGGCACCGAACCCCCAATTGCTCCCCGGGCACTGGAGCAATGGCTGCCCACTGCTCCGGGTGTGTGTTCACGGTGTGTGTGTGCGTGTTTGTTCACTATTCACTGCTGTGTGTGTGCACTTGGATGGGTTAAATGCAGAGCACCAATTTCGAGTATGGGTCACCTTACTTGACAATACGTCACGACTTTCACTTTTTCACTTTGATGTCACATGGATTATTTTACCTATCTCCTTGCTACGTTTTGGGACGTTGATCATGTTAATTACATTGCTGTCTGTGGGAGGGTCAGAGAGCTCTCAGAATGCATCAAAAATATCTTAATTTGTGTTCCGAAGACGAACAAAGCTTTTACAGGTTTGGAACGACATGGGGGTAAGTGATTAATGACAAAATTTTCATTTTGGGGTGGAGTTACTTTTTAATTATTTGTTTTTCTTACAAAGCACAAACTAACTTTAAATTTAATTATTTGTTTTTACATTTACATTTACATTTAGTCATTTTGCAGACGCTTTTATTCAAAGCAACTTACAATTGGGGAATACATAAAGCAATTCATCTTGAAGAGGCAACAGACACAGGAAGTGCTCGTAATACCAAGTTTCAGGCATTGTTCCAAACAAGTACAAGCTAGAAAGGGAAGGAATAAATAAAGAGAAAGACAAAGTTTTTTTTAAAAATTTTTTTATTTAGGATTACAATACGTAAAAGACTACAATACGTAAATCCACTTCAACAGGTAATTACTCTTCAACAGTGATGCTATCCACCTTATTCTTCAACGTGGAAGTAAGCCTATGGGCGCTACAGGGAAAAACCAAGAATAACAACGTTCAGAAAATGGTAAAACTGTTTGCACTTAAAACTGGTATGTTCATAATTAAGATAATACATTAAAATAATAAGGCAAGACACACCAATTTGCAATATCAAGCAGCAAAACTGGCTGTTTTGTAGAGCTAACAATAGCTGGATGTGGGTGAGACCAGAAGCCAGTCCCATAAAAATTACAAACAAACAGAAGTTCAAAGACAAAATTGTAAAGATGGCTGTGCACTTGTTTCTCTGATGCATAAGGACTATATATGTGACCCTGGACCACAAAACCAGTCATAAGTAGCACTGGTATTGTGGCATCATGAGAGGTTATGTCATAGAGGGAAGGTATGTGCCATCTAGATGGCTGCAGCATGGGGACTACAAACCAAGATGGCCACCTGGTCCTGAACTACAGTTACCATGTTCCTCAGCGGGAGAGACACAGCTGTTGGGAGTGAAGGAAAAAAGCTGGTGTTGAGCTGGGAGCAAAGGGACTTTGATTCTCTTGTGTTGGTGTGTGTGGAGAGAACCTGGATAAGTTTTTCCTCTGTTGTAACTCTTGGCTTTTGGATTGAAAAAAGAAATTTGTAGCTTGACCTCAGCCTGGACTCGATTTGTGAAGCAACGTGAAACACTTTGGTGATACCCTACCTCTCACAATGCCATGGGTATATTTGTAGCAATAGCCAACAATACACTGTGCCAATAATAGTTAGGATATTAAGTAAAGATCATGTTTCATGAAGATACTTTGTAAATTTTCTACCGTAAATATAGAAAAACTTTATTTTTGATTAGTAATATACATTATACATACAACTTTAAAGGCGATACTCTCAATATTTAGATTTTTTTGCACCCTCAGATTCCAGATTTTCAAATAGTTGTCTCTCGGCCAAATATTGTGCTATCCTAACAAACCATACATCAACGGAAAGCTTATTTATTCAGCTTTCAAATGATGTATAAATCTCAATTTCAGAAAATTGACCCTTATGACTGATTTTGTGGTCCAGAGTCACATATACTAATTAGTGTCCCAAGCTCAAGTACATTAGCTGTTTAAGGTGAAGTCACATTCAGCATTGCTTCGTGGGTGAAATGCATTTGTTTCAATTGATATTCACACAATTAGGAATTTTGCATGAGGGCACAAAGGTTTCAGATCTCCTTGAACCAAACAAACCAAACACTCATGCAGTTTTACATTCTACATGTTCTGAATGATTCTAAATATTCTGCATGCTCAGAAACTCTCCATCACACTAACGACCTGCGGGTGGACTCGTTTCCTATTGCATTTGAACAGCCAGTCTTTCTTGCGCCTGTAGCGTTTGGACAGCAGAACGTAGAGGACGGGGTTCACGCAGGGATGCAGATACTGGAGAACCGTGCAGGTGAAATAAAACATCTCCCACGAGCGCCCGTGTCGGTAGAGTCCCAAATACACACACAGCTCTAGAACGTACCCTGGCAGCCAGCACAAGGAGAACGTCCCGGCGGACAAGAACACCATGAGAGACGCCCGTCGTGTGTTCCTGGTGCCGGCGAAGGACATAACGGGTCTCTTGTGCAGGAAAAGAGCGATACGTGCTGAGTTGGCAGCGATAACCAGCATTGGGATGAGATAGTAAAGCACAAACTGGCTGAGAATGACCTGGTAATGATGTTCTTGGGTAGTGGGCAAACAAACGGTGCAGTTACTCACAACAGGGCCTAAACTTTCCTTAGTGGCAAAAATACGCAACGGCAGACTTATAAAGAAACTCAAGGCCCAGACCAGAATTAACATGAGCACCACCAGATCCATGGTTGGAGGGCGGTAGGGGTTAGTGATGATCATGGCACGAACCATAGATACGGTGCACAGCGAGTAGGTGCTGGCGGCCAGGGAGAAAGCCAACAAAAACTGATAGACCTTGCAGGACGTGATGCCCAGAGGCCAGGAGAAACTGACTGCCGAGTGGATGGTGAAGGGGATGAGGAGAAGCATGAGGAAGTCGGCCAGAGACATGCTGAGGAGAAGAACGTCCAGGCGGTTTTTACGAAAGCTCTTGTGTTTGGCGAAAAGAGAAAAGGCCAGCAGGTTGGCGCAGAAACCGATGCCCACTATGATGCCACAAGTGCAAGCAAAGATCACTCCATAACTGTTAGTGGCTCCCTGTGAGACAATGGCGAAAAAAAAAGGTATGCTTTGAGCTACACTTAAATTCTTAGATGTGTGAATCCAATAAAATCAATAAATAAAATATAATATTATTACAGCTAAATATCATTTAACATTTAAAATAGAAAAAACAATATAATTTGATATAAAATGAATTCAATTCTCAAAATTATAATTATAAATTATGCATACTATAAAAATATGTTATCTGAAATTAAATATTTAAAAATAAATATTTAAAATTATATTAATATTTTATTATACATTTAAATACAAAGAACATATAAATAAAATGTGTGTGTATATATATGTATGTGTATGAATCTGCTGTTCAAAAGTTTGGGATCAGTAAAATTTTTAATGCTTTTTAAAGAAGTTTCTTATGCTCATCAAGGCTGTATCAGTTCGATAAAAACAGAAAACTGTAAACTGTAAATAAAGAAAACTGTAATTTTGTGAAATATTATTGCAATTTAAAATAAATGGTGTTCTTTTTAACTTTTTTTATTCATCAAAGAAAAAAGTATCACAGGTTTCAAAAAATATTAAGCAGCTCAACTGTTTCAACATTGATAAATATTAGAATGATATCACTGATCCCTATATATATATATAATTTAATATTTTTTATTATTATTCCTCAGTAAAACATGATTCAAAGTTAGGTTCATTACCATCTTGCATCATTTTTCATTTGGCTATAGCCAAATGAAAAATGACGCAAGATGGTAATGAACCTAATTTTCCTAACAGTAACAGTATGTATACTGAAAATATGTTAAATAATAAATTATATAGTAAAATAAGTTAAATAATTGTTATTATTAATGAATTACTAATTCATTGTCAGAAAATAAGCTACTCACCATCTCAGATGTTTAATTAGATATCCATGTATTCGCAAATGCATCTGCATCTGCATCTGTCATTTATCTGTGCTTTCAGATAAGATTCAACAAATCATTTTTAATTCAGCGAGATGTCTAAATATGTACAGACATAATGTCACTGTTAGAATACAAATAAAACAAATAAAAGAAGGCAAATAAACTTCAATTAGCATAAGTGCCATTTACAGAGCCGAAAAGAAAAAAGAAAAATGTCCATCAATGAAGTCTGCTATTGGAATTGATATAAAAAAAAAAACTTCTTGCGAATGATTTTATGTAGAGAAAATACAGCAAATGACATGTTTGTATGTCAGAGGATACATGAATGTATGTCGGCTGTTACCTGCTGCTTTTTCATCTCTCACTCTCTGATCGGAGGCTCATTGATTTGTAATTGATCTCTAGCTCTTCTGTGCTGTGGTTTATGAGTCTATAAGGCATGGCATGTGATCCTAAAGCACTCACAGGAAGTTGACAGAAGGTTGCATTTACCTCTCCTTCCATTAGCATGTGTAGTGAAAGGTGTATAATTGTTGTTAGAGCCATTTTTGTGTCTTTATTTGCCTTGTATTTGCCCTCTGCGCTCAGACACACGTCCACACATTGATCGATTATTCCACCATCCTCAGTCACTAGTAACGGCTACTTAAACTGTATTAATGAAAGAATAAAGTTACACTTTGCATGCATAGAAAAATAGTAAAAACTGCAATTATATGGTGCAAATCATGAGAATGAATATGGAGTTGCTGTAAAATAAGCGTGCATTTACATATTTATTTTTTCTCATAAAAAAACATTACATATATATATATATTAGTGCTGTCAAACGATTAATCGTGATTAATCGCATCCAAAATAAAAGTTTTTGTTTGCATAATATATGTGTGTGTACTGTGTATATTTATTATGTATATATAAAGACACACACATATATATTTTTTAAATATTTACATGTACATATTTATATTCATATAATTTATATTATATATAAATATATTTAATATATAAACATAGCATATTTTTCTGAAATATATACATGCATGTGTATGTATTTATATATACATAATAAATATACACAGTACACATATATTATGCAAACAAAAACTTTTATTTTGGATGCGATTAATCGCAATCGTTTGACAGCACTAATATATATATATATATATATATATATACATATATACACAAATTACATTTATTTTATATATATGTGTGTATATATATATATATATATATATATATATATAGAAAATAAATGTAATTTGTTTATATATTCGTGTGTGTGTGTGTGTATGTATATATATATATATATATATATATATAATTTCAATAAGTATATTAGGCAAAAATATACAGATTTATAGTACAAGTAAAAAATATTTTTTTACAAATATTTGCCTTACAATATTTGTAAATCTTAATGATGTAATTATAATATAATATAATATAGTGATGTAAAGGTGTTGCATTGCATTCATAGACAAATGATAATACTAAAAACTGCAATATCATGAGAATAAATTTGGAGTTCCTGTAAAATATATTTTTAGTAGCTTTATCATGTATTGCTCAACATTTTTTTTTTTAAATAGCAGAACATTAACTAAAATAAAAGAAAAGCAGGATAATAAATAATAAAAAAAAAAAAAACAGAAAAATACCAAAAATCTGAATGTAGATCAGCATAACTATCTAAAGTGCATTTGAAAATCTCATCAAAATCAGCAGCATTGAGATACATTCAGGGAATAATATTCCAGTCAAATAAATTAAATATTACATGAAATGTCTGACTGAATGAATACATTTAAAACAGGGAACTCTGATTATAACAAATGCAAATTAGTTTGTATATGAAGCGCTTTCTATTTATCAAATGAAGCTCTAGAATAGAGAACTGATTAGAGAGTTTATTTTGAACGAAAAACAAACCATGATTTAGTCACTTTTTTGCAGAAGAGCCCTCATATCCCATGCCACGCTGAAATAGTCTTTTTTGAACTTTACATTTTAAAGGTGCATCCACCAACAGCAGTGAAGAAGTCTCTTCTATTAAGCATTGCAACTTTGTAGCATTGTATCAGGCAGCAAATCATGCTATCACTGTTCATTTGCGTAAAGCCTGCTCCATTCGTCCAGATTCAGTCGCTATGTTGCTTTGAATCTTTGTCACACTTCACTCTTATCCAGGCTCTTTTATTGGTCTCTAATCCGTATTTGCATACGGAAGCCACACCCCCCTGTCTCTCCTCCTATCCGGGTCTCTCCATCTTCCCAAACTCATCTTCCTCTTCCTCTTGGTCACAGCTTTCAGTGGCTGCTCCTGGTATCTCAGGGTCTTGCTGGTCTCCTGCGGCAGGTCATCTCTCGTCCCTATAGTGTCCATTTGAAAGCTCAAGGGGAAGTTTTTGGTGTTGCCCATGGGTTTGGGCCGGTGGGCGGTGGACCACAGCGGGGTCTGGATGCTTCCCTCGCTCTGACCGGGGGAGTCCCACACCTGAGCCGTGTGCACCTGCTCAAGCAGATCCTGGATAAACGTACGCCTCTTTCGGTCATGCAGGGATCGACCCCTGTCGTGCATCATCTGTGCGTGACCCACTGAACGCCGCCTGGGGCCAAAAGAGAGAGAATATAGATACTGACTTTAACCTGGACTCACATGCAAAGATGCTGGCATTTGACTAGTAGACATGCTTTAATATAATGATTTTCCCTTTACTGCAGCAAAGTAGTGCATTTCCTAAAAGTTGTAGCGTCCTGTTTCTTCTGCTACCAGCAGATGGCAATCTCCACACAGCTCTGACTTTTTTGAGCTCTGTGAGAAATCAAGCAGTAAGAGGAGATCATGACTTACTGTCTGTAGCTGAGAGTGTTAGTGGGTCTGGGTTGGACCGGTATCGGGACGGTTAACAGGAACACAGCAAACCCCCAATGCCTCAACATACTGCTGGACAACTGAACACAGGAGAAATTCACAAGGGTTATTAAATAGTATCTAGTGTGTGTGTGGATATATAAATTTTATATATATAATTTATTTGTATTTATTATTTGTAATATTTTCTTACACATATTAGTCAAAAAAGGCAACAAATACAGTTTTATAATACATATTAAAATTTTTTAAATATTTAAAATACAATATAAAAATATTTGCCTTTAATTTAAATATAATATACATAGGCTATACTATATATGTTAATATTTTACTACACATATTAGTCAAAGAATAGGCAACAAATATAATACAAATTTATAATACATATAATCTTTTTTATGTATATTTAAAATATGTAAAATACAATATTCAAAAATATTTGCCTTTTATTTAAATATAATACATATATTGTACAGATTTAGAATTTTTATTATAAATGCAATAGATGTTTAATTTTTATTTAAAAATAAATAATTATTATACATTTTTATAAGAAGTTTTAAAACAAATTATGATAAAAATATTTGTCTTACATATTTTGTAAATCTGAAGGATTTTTAAAATGTAAATATAATATTCTGCATTCTGCATACACTTTAGCTATATATATATATATATATATATATATATATATACATACTGTGTCTATTGGGTAAAAATATACATATAAAATATATATTTTATAAATAATTGCTATATAATTTTTTTTAAGAAGTTTGGAAAAAAATATATAATTATCTTACATAATTTATAAATCTGATTTGAAATTAAATATACAATAATATTTAAATAGATGATATTTTAAATATTAATTTTTAAATATTAATAAATATAGATTTTAAATATTAAATATTAAAAATTTTAAATATAAGATATCTTTTTCACCTTCATGCATTTTAATAAAATGCATTTCATAAAATATATTTCCATGGAAATAGTAATTGAATTATATAATTAGTCATCAATTAACATGAGGTGTAATACATGAAACTGCTGTTGTAAGACTTTGATAATATACTCACATGTAATGCCACTGCTGAGTCGATCAGTTATTGCTGCATGTTACTGCCACCGGCTGGACGTGTTACAGCTGTTGAAGAGCCACATGTGACTGTACATTCATCAAACCAAGAGCATCAGCTGCTGCCTAAATCAAGCATGTTAATATGTCCAAATTCTACTGGTCCAGAAGACAAACTCTTCCTAAGTCTCCTTCCAGAAGGTTTGAAGGAATGAACACAGAGAGAGAGAGAGAGGGAGAGAGGACCAGAGCAATGGGCGTTAGATTTATTGCACCAGTGGGTCGTGTAAGTCTCCTCTGCTGTTCATTGCAAACTGGAATGGACAGCAGGCGTTACAGCAGAGAAAATTAGTGTGCACTGCATGCTTGTCTGTGTGTGTGTGTGTGTGTGTGTGTGTGTGTGTCTGCTGCCCATGAGTGCCAAAGTGTATACTAGACTGACAAACCACACACACACTCCAAGAAATGCACAGGCAGACACCTTCATTGGAAAGAAGCTGCTCTCTCTCTCTCTCTAAACACTCATGAGGAGCTCAGGTTTGGCCAGGAGGGGGAGTGTGTGAGGGATAATCGCCCACTGATCTCTGACTTGAACTTTTGATGAATTTTTCTGTCTTTACTGTGTTTTCTACAACTATTAGGAGCTTGTCCACACACTGGGTCCTTTTAATATATGAAGTAAATGCCGGAAAATACTTCTTTTTGCCTTGATTATTTCCTGAAAGTCATTAAAACGGAAAAATGATTCTTCTACCGACCAATTCTTTATTCAAATTATTCTTGTGTGTGTGTGTGTGTGTGTGTGTGTGTGTGTGTGTGTGTGTAGAAGAAAATGGCTTTTAATGTATGAAGTAAATGATGGAAAATACTTATTTTTGGTTGAATTACATGCTGAAAGCCGATAAAACAACTAAATTATTTTTTACCAACCAGTTCCTCATTCAAATGATTCTTCTATCAAAACAATTCTTGTTTCTTTTACCAATCAGATCTTCTTAAAAATGATTCTTTTTCCAACCAATTCCTCATTCAAATGATTCTTCTACCAACCAACCAACCAACTCTTCATTTAAATGATTCTTCTTTTAACCAATTCCTCATTCAGATGATTTTTCTACCAACCAATTTTTCAACAGTTCTTCATTCAAATGATTCTTCTGCTAACTAATTCCTCATTCAAATGATTCTTCTACTAACCATTTTTTTCTTTAAAATGATTCTTTTTCCAACCAATTCATCATTCAAATGATTCTTCTACCAACCAATTCTTCATTCAAATGATTCTTCTATCAAAACAATTCTTGTTTCTATTACCAATCAGTTCTTCTTTAAAATGATTCTTCTTCCAACCAATTCATCATCTAAATGATTCCTCTACCAACCAATTCCTCATCCTAATGATTCTTCTTCCAACCAGTTCATCTTCTAAATGATTCCTCTACCAACCAATTCCTCATCCTAATGATTCTTCTTCCAACCAGTTCATCTTCTAAATGATTCCTCTACCAACCAATTCCTCATCCAAATGATTCTTCTACCAACCAATTCCTCATTCAAATGATTCTTCTTCCAACCAATTCTTCATTCAAATGATTCTTCTACCAACCAATTCTTCATTCAAATGACTCTTCTACCAACCAATTCCTCATCCAAATGATTCTTCTAACAACCAATTCTTCATCCAAATGATTCTTCTACCAACCAATTCCTTATCCAAATGATTCTTCTACCAAACAATTCTTCTTTAAAATTTTTATTCTTCCAAACGATTCCTTTCAAATGATTCTTCTACATTCAATTCCTCATTCAAACAATTCTTCTACCAACCAATTCCTCATTCAAATGATTCTTCTACCAACCAATTCCTCATTCAAACAATTCTTCTACCAACCAATTCCTCATCCAAATGATTCTTCTACCAACCAATTCCTCATCCAAATGATTCTTCTACCAACCAATTCCTCATCCAAATGATTCTTCTACCAACCAATTCCTCATCCAAATGATTCTTCTACCAACCAATTCCTCATCCAAATGATTCTTCTACCAACCAATTCCTCATTCAAATGATTCTTCTACCAAACAATTCTTCTTTAAAATTCTTCTTCTTCCAAACGATTCCTCATTCAAATGATTCTTCTGCCAGCCAATTCTTCATTCAAATGATTCTTCTTCCAACCAATTCATCATTTAAATGATTCCTCTACCAACCAATTCCTCATCCAAATGATTCTTCTACCAACCAATTCCTCATCCAAATGATTCTTCTACCAACCAATTCCTCATTCAAATGATTCTTCTACCAAACAATTCTTTAAAATTCTTCTTCTTCCAAACGATTCCTCATTCAAATGATTCTTCTGCCAGCCAATTCTTCATTCAAATGATTCTTCTTCCAACCAATTCCTCATCCAAATGATTCTTCTACCAATCAATTCTTCATTCAAATGATTCTTCTTCCAACCAATTCTTCATTCAAATGATTCTTCTTCCAACCAATTCTTCATTCAAATGATTCTTCTACCAGCCAATTCCTCATCTAAATGATTCTTCTATCAACCAATTCCTCATCCGAATGATTCTTCTACCAATCAATTCTTCATTCAAATGATTCTTCTTCCAACCAATTCTTTATTCGAATGATTCTTCTACCAACCAATTCCTCATCCAAATGATTCTTCTACCAACCAATTCCTCATCCAAATGATTCTTCTACCAACCAATTCCTCATTCAAATGATTCTTCTACCAAACAATTCTTCTTTAAAATTCTTCTTCTTCCAAACGATTCCTCATTCAAATGATTCTTCTACATTCAATTCCTCATTCAAACAATTCTTCTAACAACCAATTCCTGATTCAAATGATTCTTCTAGCAAAAAAGCAAAAAATATGCTGCATTATGCTGAATTTATGTTGAATTGGCCTTTTACTTTGCATGGAAATTCTATGCGAGAGTTCGGAGGAACATTATAGCTCATAGCGGAGACCATGAGACCCTCCCCTCCCAAAACATGGGTGAAGCTGGGTGAAGAAAGTAAACAGCTTTGGCTGACCACTGTCCCAAGAGATTATGACCATAACCTCAGTGAAATCAAGCCTGTGGGTGGGTTTGCTCACCTCCTAAGCAAACGTAATGGTCAAGGTGGTTTTTGGGGAGCCCACAAAATAGTACCGCTTCATTTATAGGCTATGGAGCAAGAGGTTCACAACATAACTAATGCTCATCAACTACAAATTAGTTCTGTGCGACACTAAAATATTCCATATATTTCCATCTTTATGGGGCAGTGCATACATTGGAAAATAAACTGACTAACACTAGCGTTTAAACATTTGGGTTCAGTAATTTTGTTTTTACTTTTAGTCATCAAGAATTCATTAAATTGTTCAAAAGTAACAATAAGGACATTTAAAATGTAACAAAAGATTTCTATTTCAAATAAATGGTGTTCTTTTGACATTTCTATTCATCAAAGAATCCTGAAAAAAAGTATCATGATGGTTTCCACAAAAATATGAAGCAGCACAACTGTTTTCAACATTGATAATAATCAGAAATGTTTTTTGAGCAGCAAATCAGCATATATTAGCTTTGATCAAAGGAATAAATTACATTTTAACATATATTCACATAGAAAACATTTATTTTAAATTGCAATAATATTTGACCGTTTTTAATGAATTTTTAATCAAATAAATGCAGCCTTTGGGATCACAAGAGATTTCTTTCATAAACATTAAAAAATCTTACCAATCATAAACTTTTGAACAGTAGTGCAAATTTGGGTCTATTCAACACATGAAAATATTTTACGGCTTTAAAAGACTTAAAATATGTGCAAATGTAGCATGAACTGTTTGTTTTTGTCCTTTTTGGAGCTTGACAGCATATTACACACTGAATGACAAGAAGAACTGTGAAAAGAGTTTTCTCCTTTGTGTTCCACAGGGAAAATAACAGCATGTGAGTTTGAGGGGCTGTGACATAAATTATGACAGAATTTGCATTTTTGTCACGTCTAATTTTCTCAACCTATATTTTCCAGAGTTTTTGGTCTGCTGGAGTTTTAATATTTTTAGTGTGAACATAGCCCCGTATTCATTTGACAAATAAAATATGGTGAAAGATGCTACTGATAAAGAAAAAAAAAATCTTCAAGAACTTTTTTAATCTCCTAAAAACCATATCGCTGACTTAAAAACCCGAATATAACCAAAAATGGTTCTTGATAAGAAAATCCTAAACCTGAAGTGTTGCTTTTATCTGTAGAAATCCTTCATGTTCATTCTTTCTTCTCGGTAGCCCTACACTACTGATGTTTTGTATTTTTCTTTCTAGTCAGTGACCGCATCGTCTAGCAATGTTCAAAAGGGCTTGACTCATCCACACCAATGTCAAAAGCCCTGCGTTTTGTGAGAAACATTGTTTAACCGAGTTTCCTTTCCGCTTCCCGTGTACTCTGGTTTTGTTCTTGTGTTTGTTTTATCATGTAACCGTGCGGGAACACATGACACGATTTCTTCCATTTGACCGAAGGTTTTTAGCAAAAAATTCTGCACAGCAGCGCTCCAGATTTAATCACGAATCCTGCTACCGAGAAACGTCTCGGATTTTTGCGGTCTTCTCCGTGAAATTGTTAAATGAATAAAACGTGTCATTTAACACCTCGACGGTTCCCCTGTCGACCACTGGCACTTGACCTTCTCAGCACTTGGACAAACTTTGATATGACACCTGTAGTCAAACGCCACTCCAAGTGAATCGTGGGACATTTGAGAAACATGCGAGCTCTGGTCCGACCCAACCACCCAGTATGCCATCTAACTGTGAGATTATTAAGACTGATGTCCCCAGCGAGGCCAATATTTTTTGTTCTACTGCAGAACGTCGGCAATTTATCATCCAAACATCCCACAGGTTTGTGTTGTGTAGGTACTTTTGGATCTAGTCCGGCGGGTTTGATTCGGTGCCAGAGAAAACATAGCCGCCTTGCCAACAGGCCGTTTAGAGCCCGAGCTGTGAAAGCCTGTCTGAGGGTTCCAGTAAATCCTTCTGCTAGCAGGTAAGAAGTTTGGAAACTGACGAAGCGGCTCCCAAACCCCCAACACGCCTCCCACCGCCGATTTCCACAAGCAGCGTTTCATTTAGGTCGCTATTGTTTGGGGAACAGTCTCACATGTCTTTTCATTCATTTACGTTCTCACTGCATCGATACGAAGACTTCTTCATGAAAAGAGTATTCACAGAGACTCTATTTAAATATTCAGCACCAGGGGCCACAGAAAGGACACACGTGTGTTCTCAATAAAAACTATTGGTGAAACTTGTCAAAGTCTAACTTGATGTGTTCCTGAGCTTAGAAGGCATACAAGAGACCTTTCACTTGCAAAATGCTTTGTATCAGCTTACAGTGTATAGCATATTTGAAGTCATTTTATATAACATATATAAGTCTACAGTGGTGCCATTCTTTATTCTGCTAAGTCAATCTCAATATGTAGTGCATGCAAAGTTTTCTATAAAATTTGTTAAATAATTTAGATGTGTTGGAAATAGTAAATAATTGTTAAATTACTTTTTTTTTATTATCCCTTATGGCAAAAAAAAAAAAAATACATACATTAAAAATATAAACAAAATAATCAATTAGATATTTTCTGTGCATATTGTAAAGTTGTAAAATTTTAAAATTTCCAAAGAACGATACAAAACACTGATATAGATAAACATTTATATTCTTTTTGAAATGTATTTTTAAATATATTTTGTACAATAATTACATAATTAAAAAATATACAGCATATAATGTATTATTGTATGTTTATATGTATATATATACGAACACACAAACATATACAGAGTATATGAAGCATACACACACACACACACACACACACAGGTTTTAAATATACAAATATTATACATATAAATACATATACATATTTTTACATATTTTACATATTTTAAAAAATCTTATGACTACATATAATAAACCAATTTAAATCTGAAACAGTGTTTCAGTCACTTCAAATGGTAGATTACAAATTAGAGTGCACATTTTCACAAAGAAATATGAAAAATGATTAATAAATAATAATACATATAAATAAAATAAAAATATTTTCCTATAGGTAAGCAAATTTGACCTATTTGTACGTTTTTAGCCATATGTCATTTTTTTTTCTTCTCAAAGGCCATTCCAAATTCTACATAATAAACAATAAAGGCAATTTCAGAGATGAAGGCAAATGCTTTCATGTTGTCCAGCAGGTGCCATCCCATGTGGTCTGTCAACATTTTAGCGGTCAGCAAACCACCTACACAAACATGTTTCGATTTTATCTAATCGTCTGGAGGGAAAGCCCTTCCAGTAAACGCTTGGTTTGTTTAGCCCTCCACTATCCAGCCATACATAAAATATACAAATATTTACTGCATAATGGAGGTGAATGGGAGGTGTCCTTCTAAAGACCCACGCGTCTCCCAGAACCCCATGCGACGGGGCAGATGAGTGATACGTGAAAAAGTGCTGTGTTAGCGCTGGAACAAGGGGGACTGGAGGGTGAACTGCTGAGGGGCTTCATCGGATTTTGGGGGCTCATACATAATGGGTCTCAATGGCCGTTGACCTCAGTCCACTGAGCTGAAGATGTGGGGGGGGTTAGGAGAAGGCACACCAAGGCTGTGTGTGCTGCCACACAGTAAGGCCTTTTGCTGGCGACCGCAGAATTGCCATGTTTACTTAAAAGCTAGTGCATAAGAGAACAGCAGACCACCGGCAGTCGCCACCCGCCGGCACTGGGCAAGGGCTACGGCTCATCTTTGTTGAAAATGGCTCGGGAACCTGCTGCCTGCACAGGGCCAAGCTAAATTTAGCAACAAACTGAAAAACCCTCCTCATTCTTAAAAAGCTGTTTAAGTTTCCAGAGCGAGAGGGTTCAGTGAGGGACAGGAATGGTCTGAGAGACTCGTTGTGTCTCGTCGCAGGTGGCGAGCACTCCAGTCCACGCACGCTGTCGTTCCTTGCGATTGTACTTCCTGTGATGTAATATAACATAAAACATGTCAACGCGGGGTTAAACATGCAACACTTTCAGAATTTGTCTGGCCTGCTGGTGAAATAGAAAAAATTACATAAAAATAGCACCTGTTTTGACATTTTTTGGTGTAGGCCTATTGGCTTTAAACAGCGTGTGAATTATCCACCTTATTCTTAAATGCAGACGTAAGCCTATGGGTGAGACTTCTGGTTCATTAGCTGCTATATGGAAATAACGAGAAGAATAACAATGTGCAGTAAATGGTAAAACTGTTTGCACTACTATTTGCAGTGTGTTCATAATTAAGGTAATTCATTAAATATGGTAAGACACCAATTTTTGATATCAAGCAGCAAAACAAACTGTTTTGTACAGCTAGAAATAGCTGGTCGCGGATGAGACTGGAAGCTAGACCCATAAAATTTACAAATGGCCATGTCCATTTTTACAGGAAGAATAAGGTGGATACAATGTATTTCAGAGGGATCCAAATTTTAAAGGACATTTCTATTAAATCTAGTAATCAACCAAAACTGTCTTTCAGCAATCCCAGTACAGAACAGTACCTAAACATTCCTAAACATATATGAATGAATGAATGATGCATTTATATAGCGCTTTATTGTGTATTGTCATACACCCAAAGCACTTTACAATCATGTGGGGGGTCTCTCCTCAACCACCACCAGTGTGCAGCATCCACCTGGATGATGCGACGGCAGCCACGGGACAACAGCGCCAGTGTGCTCACCACTCACCAGCTACAGGTGGAGAGGAGAGAGAGCAATAGAGCCAATTCAGTGGATGGGGATTATTAGGAAGCCATGATTGACAAGGGCCAGTGGAGGGAATCTGGCCAGGACACCGGGGTTACACCCCTACTCTTTACAAGAAGTGCCATGGGATTTTTAATGACCCCAGAGAGTCAGGACCTCGGTTTAACGTCTCATCCGAAAGACGGTGCTTTTTGACAGTACATTGTCCCCGTCACTATACTGGGGCATTAGGACCCATACAGACTGCAGGGTGAGCACCCCCTGCTGGCCTCATTAACACCTCTTCCAACAGCAACCTAGTTTTCACAGGAGGTCTCCCATCCAGGTACTGACCAGGCTCAACCCTGCTTAGCTTCAGTGGGCAACCAGTCTTGGGCTGCAGGGTGATATGGCTGTGGCAATATATGAACATTTTACCATGTAGAAACCATGTGTAAATATGATATATAAATTATAATAGTAATCGTGTTGATGCTATGTGTGAATAAAGTCATAAGATTACCATTGTGAGCATGTACAACGTGCTGAAGTAATGCTGCATTTCAAACAACTTTTTCCCACCTCCTATGTAAAAATAATGTCTGGATCGCCGCTTGGATATCTGACTTGTAAGCTTGGGGCAGATCAATCAGCTCCAACCTCAGCGAGTCATTCGACATAACTTCCAAGATGGCGGCGACTCACTTTTTTTTTCTTCAAAACATTAGAGAACCAAACAAGAACCCAAGTGGGTTTCCAATTTACACGGTGACCAATGAGCATAGCATGGAGCTGGCTTTCACATATTTTGCTGCACAAATTGAATGAACGTGCAATATACAATAATTATAATAATTGTGTGTCAATTAATACCCTAGTTTTCACTTATTTTGCTTGTTTAATAATTTTGAGACAAACTATCGCTAACGTCTGGAACCACATAACATTAGATAGTTTACAAGTTTTGAATAACGAAAGAGGGTAATAATAATCGTAAACGTTTTTGGCGGAAGGTGGAAAAACACACTGTTACTAAATGAAATTCTAACTTTTGTGGTTATGCTTTACATATTTCGTCACATTTGTGTAAATAATTTATAAAGTGTTAAAAAATAACAGTGCTTATGTTTTGTCAATGTATAGATATGTATGTTAGATGCTCTTTTAGCGGCTGTTTCTATGGGCCACTATACGTAAACCGTCTGCCATATTGGAATGGTCAAAGCAGGTCCATGAACACTCGAGAGCAAGTATGTCTGCAACACAAGTTATACGCATGTATATGAATATCTATATCTGCAATAGACTTCAGCAGACGGTTTTGCTAAACTAACAAAATACAACAAGATGAAGTCATTAGCTAAGATGACATTTAAAAGGTACTATAGTTTAAAAACCGGTAATGTTGAGTTAATACATATTAAAAACACAAACCAACACATTCTTACCTGTGAAAGTTCATCCAATTTTTTTAGGAAGTTAAATTTCGGGGTTTTTTTTCACATCCAGAGGCTGCTCAAAGTTACGGCATGTTGAAACACATTCATTTCTATTGTGAGTGACAACACTTTGACCATTCTAAGATGGTAGATGCGTCTACATGCTTGGAGCGGTCGAATTTGGCATCTACCTATACATGTACCATCCAGTGTTGACCATAAGACTAAGTGCTGGATTGGTTTGTTGTTGCTTTGGTTACCTTCTTAAGAATGTGACATTTGCGAGCATCTTTTTGGTGAAAATATGAGCTCTAATTTGTAATCTAACATTTCAAGTGACTGAAACACTGTTTAAAAACTCTGTTCTTTATGTGATATGTACATTTAAATTGGTTTATTATATTTAAGACACAAAAGCAAATGTTTTAGTGTTCTTTGGAAGCACCCTTTATGCACTCTTAAAAGTAAAAGTTCTTGATTAGCATCTGTGGTTCCATGAAGAACCATAACCTTTCCATTCCACAAGAGCTTCTTTATAGTAAAATAAGATTGTTTAGATTTTTAAAATGGTTCTTTAAGAACTGTTCACTGAAAGTTCTTTGGGAAAGCATCCTTATTTTTAAGGATACACTTCTTAAAAGGTTCAAAAAGGGGGTTTTCACAATGATGCCAAAGAAGAACCATTTTTGGTTCCCCAAATAACCTGTCAGTGAACAGTTCTTAAAAGAACCAGCTTGAGGAACATTTTAATAACCTAAAGAACCCTTTTCCACTATAAAGAACCTTGATAGGTTCCATGGATGTTACAGGTTCTGCATGGAACCATAAATGCCAGTGAAAAAACATTACTTGATAGAGTGTAAATGGACCTTAATGTGTAGAAATTGGCTTTCACAAAATACAGTTATACTAAGCAGTTGTAATGTTGAGGATTATTCCTGTAATAATGGAGTATTGAAACACCCAGCCAAACTCAGTTCATGTTAACTTCCCTGTGTGGGCCAGACCTGTGCATTGGGACAGTAGGTGGATTTCTCTTCAGGTGCTTGGGTAATTGTGCTTGGCATAAACCGCCGGTTCTTTGTGTTGGGCCGTGTAAATAGGATCCTCAAGGTGGAATTCCTGTGCTAACATGGGGAAGTCACAATATACATGGTCATCTGACCAGACGGCCCCCATGGATTGGTTGGGTGGAAAACATCCAGCCTGCACACAGTAGGTGGGCGTGGGTGGCGACTTCGCCCTTGTGCCCACTCAAGGCCTCATAAAAACACCTGACAGTTCATATTGCCTTTGAGTACAACCCAGTATTGACACGAGCTGACCTCCGTCAACGCCAGCCAAACAAAACAGCAAAAATTCACATAATAATTGAACAAATAAATGGAGAACTTGTTTGGCACGCCGTTCATAAAGAGCTGGACTGGCAAGCTTCGGGAAAAGGAGTCTCTCTTTCTCTGTAGTGAGAGTTGACATCGAGGTGTGTGTCCTATAAGCGCAGTTTGGACTGTCAACAGGGGAAATATACTGTACCAGGTTTTTCCAAGCCAGGACAAATCCATTCAGCGCTTGTGAGAAGCTGCCTCTCAATCTAGCACCACATCAAGGGCCTGATTCTAATTAGCCATGAATACAAACCTTTGAGACGCCGCTTGTTGTACGCTGGTCAAGAGTAATGTCAAAGTTCTGTTGTGAAACTCTAGATGGCGCAGGTCGATATGTTCTAACTCAGTCTGATATAATCACATCATTACTCATATGGTGTTGCTGATTGGTTACTTTTCGTATCAGCAGCCAATGAGCTTGCTGCTCAACATTCAAATACTTGGCTAGTCCTTGCTGTAGCAGTTGCAGCGCGCTTCAGAAACCCTTCACCTTCCCCAGCTCCACCTGTACAGATCTGCTATGGGGTAATTTCATGTATTCTGTATATGCGGGGTTATTTCTTATTTGTTATATGTGCAGTAGAAATATTTCCTAAATGTTCACAGCAGCATGTCTGTGGATGTATTAACAGTAGCAAGTCTCGTTACATTCTCTGCAGCAGCAGCAGCAGCAACAGCGTAGCAGATCGATTCTGCCAAGACCAAACACATTAACATCGCCATGTATATTACAATGCTAAACTCTCCAAGAGTTGTCATGACAGAAATGCTCTGAACAGAGACGGAAAGACAATGTTACTACAGCATCAAAAACACGCTCATATCTCCACTTTGTTTAATTGCAGTTGACTGTATTGCAACTGTCTGTATATAATTGTCATGCACGGCTCATATTTTGCAAATGGACAAACAGATAGTCCCGCCTCAGCATTGGCTGAATCAGTGTTGCTGTGTTGGGATGGTCGAGATGCTCAAGCAAACAGAGCAATATTTTGAAAGCACCACAGAGCCACAGTGTTTACACTTTTTTTTTTTTTTGGCAAAATCAACCTACAAATAGCTTACATATAGTTGTCTCTGCATATTAAAAAAATCACATAGAAAAATCACACACTTCAACTTAAAGAAAAGATTAGAACCCAAACATTTTGAAAGTACCTCTCAAATAATTCATTGAGAAGGCATTTTATGTTAAAATATGGGTTTAAACCACAAACCATATGAAAATTTCAGTTTTTAAATATGCTGACAGTGGTTGTGTGATGGACGGGTTAAGCTTCATGTTGAAAGGTACTGCAGTATACAGTCTCTCAGTGTGTACTTGGACTAGGTGTGTTTAATTGTCATTTTAAGTGTAGCTGCTGCAGCTTTTTTTGGATTTTACAGCATTCAGTTCCTGTTGTCAGCATGCACTTGAACCACTGCCAATGTAAAGTTTATAAAAAGACAATTGCATTCCAATAAACATATTTTGATTACTGAAACCTTATAAAATGTTGACATTAAACAGACATCTTAAAATATGGCTGCCATCTTGCAGAGGCTGTTACTTCAACATTCACAATGCATAAGCATTCTCATATTCCATCATTAAACAAAAATGTACAGTAAATATAATTTGAAGATTGTTGGATTTGGAAAACGTACACGCTTGGACAGTTTATACGTTTGAACATGTCATCACCCTGCTACAGTTTACACTGCATTCCTTTTTCAAAACCACTTTTATACACCCCTATGTTGATAATTGCTTAGTTTCTCTCAGATCCCTTTCCTGAGGGCACCACTGTTATGCTTTAAAAGACACTTTTATGTGGTGCTTGGCCGGAGGACTGTTTTCTGTATAAATGAAATACAATAAAGACAGAAAGGGTGTTTCTTAAGAGCTCAACGTTTTCAAAGTTTCCCTCTCTGCTTTTCACTGGCAGACCTCTCTTGGAAAGCTTTAACTGAAGATTAAGCGTTAAAATCTGTGTGGTTTTGGGCACCATTGCCATAATTCAGCTATATCCCAGAAACATAAGCACGGGGCGAAATCGCCAGCTCCAGCGACGGAGATCCAGGGTGCCCTAAACCACACCGAGCTGGAATCCTGGAAGACCAGACAGTGGTCAAAACCAACACCTACATCCACACCCGCACACAAGCTCAGGTTCATTACGCGTGTGGAGGCCGTGAATATGAGATGAGTGGAACGGAGCCCAGATCAGTCCAAGAGATATTTGGACAAAGAATAAAAAAAGATTGATTGGAAACTCTTGAAGGGGCCGCCGCATTACACTCTTAAAAATAAAGGTGCTTCACGATGCCATAGAACCTTTTTGTCTAAATGGTTCCATAAAGAACCTTTAACATCTGAAGAACCTTTCTGATTCACAAAAGGTTCTTTGTGGCGAAAGACGGTTCTTCAGATTATAAAAAGGTAAGAAAGAGATGGTTCTTTAAAGAACCTTTGACTGAATGGTTCTTTGTGGAACCAAAAATGGTTCTTCTATGGCGTCGCTTGAGGAACCTTTTGAAGCACCTTTATTTTTAAGAGTGTATAAAGAAGTAGTTCCCCCCAAAATGAAAATTTGCTGAATTTACTCAGCCTCAGGCCATCCAAGATGTAGATGAGTTTGTTTCTTCATCAGATTTGGAGAAATGTAGCATTACCTCACTTGCTCACCAGTGGATCCTCTGCAGTGAATGGGTGCCGTCAGAATGAGAGTCTGATAAAAATATCACAGTAATCCACAAGTAATCCACACCACTCCAGTCCATCTGTTAATGTCTTGAGAAGTGAAAAACTGCGTGTTTGTAAGAAACAAATCCATCATTAAGACAAGGAAACCGTTGCTCAGCTAAAATATGAATCCTCTATCCATAATATTGCATTTTCCAGTGAAAAAGTGGTCTTGTTTGATTCAGGAGAGAAATATGCACAGATCAAGCACCTTTTACAAGCAAAAAACAGTTCTGATCAAATATGTTGGTGGATTTTGACATGAGAGGACAACAGGAGATGGTCTTTTTCCCTGGAGGAAGCGTTACTATGGATTATGGACTCGTGTTTTAGCTGGTGGTGTGGATTATTGTGATGATTTTATCAGCTGTTTGGACATTTTTATTTTGGGTGAACTATTACTTTAAGCCTTATTCTTTCAAAGTCTTACTCATACAGCTCATTTAATGTCACTAAAGATTTAATAGGCCTAAAAAATCAGGGTGATTTTATTAGTAACTGATTGCATGGTTGAGAGGGGATCAAAAATGAGGGCTTGCTGATGTCAGCGGAAAAGGAAAGTAATTTTAGATGCAGAGCTAAGGTAATATATTTTGACAAAAGAATACAAAGACACCCTTATTTCTTTAGAATAACATGCAATCTTGACAATAAGATCAGGAGTGTGCATTATAAAAAAGTAAATACAATCCATTTTGATTTCATGTTGACTTTAAGGCTTATCTTAAGAACATCAAATCTAAAAATCAATATGTACATTCTCACTGAAATTATTAGTGGCCTTACATGTGCATTTCATCTGTTTGCTTTTCAGTGCACTTCTCCATGTGTGTCATACCACAAGAACAGATTTGTACCGGATTTGCTGCTAAATACAGTCCATTTGACCTTATGCGTCTGTCCTGCTACAGTAGAGCCCGCTGGTCTAATAAGGCTTATGCTGCCATCTTTAGGATGCTATGCTGTACTTGCTCTACTGCTTAGTTACTCTTCCACAATAGAATGATTTATTCTTACCATGTGCATTTTTGCCTAACATTTCAATGTTTTGAGGCAGCATGTATTATTGGAATTAGAAATAGATTGATACTCAAAAGGCATGTACCTTTAAAACACTTACATGTAGGACTAACCCTGTAAGCCTGACATGAAATAATCAGTGTTGGGGGTAACGCAGTTACAAGTAATGCGAGTTACATAATCAGACTAACATCTGTGCTTCATTTTTTCTTTATTGCTGAAGTGTTGAACTTTCTTCTCCTGTGTTCTACTGTATAGACATGAATTTACATTTTCTTCAGCCCAAAGCTTATCCATTTCACGTTTGCTGTGTAAAGGCTTTTACGTTTGCTAAAAATAGAATATATTTTGGTCACACTTTATTTTAGGTCCAATTCACGCTATTAACAAACCATTAACTACGACTTTTGACTCAGTAAACTACTAATTTGCTGCTTATTAATAGTTAGTAAGGAAGCTGTTAAGTTTAGGTATTGGATAGGGTTAATTTTAACTATTAAAATTAAAACATGGAAGAAATGTTGTGTGATTGTTACTTAAAAAAATAAAGTTTTAGTGTAATTTTAGTAGTAGCCTAGTAGCAGTATGTACATTCTGCTGAACAATATAATATATTTCTGCCGCAGTGCCTTCAAGTTAAACCGACTTTTATTTTGATGGGTTGCCGTGAATACCTTTACAGTTCTGTGTGTATATGATATGACAAGACAAGACACAGATAATAAAAATAATAATATACAAATATAAAAATAGACAATGTGCAAAATAGCACAAACACAATATACAAAATAGACAATTTAGTATGTACAGGTATGTTAGGTGCAAATTTAAAATGTAATAAGTATGTGTGTTAAATAAATAAATGTATGATAGTGTGTGTTTCATGTTTATTGTTAAGTGTTCAAATATGCACTAATAAGCGTTAATGCTCATCAGATTGCGTAAATCAGTGGAAAATGAATATAAATTATGATTCTATATAAAGAAATGTCAAGTAAACTTGTATAAAAATATGAACTAAAAGCTCTAATAGACGCTGTTCAGTAACGCCTGCCTGAGTTTTGTCAAGAACCAGAGGCTGCCCCTGGTAATGCAATATTGTAATGCATTCCTTTGAAAAGTAACTTTCCCCAACACTAAATTATATAAGTATAAATATTAGTGCTATCAATCAATTTAAAATAATTAACTAATTAATCACAATAGTTATTTTCTGAAATTAAACTAGAAAAAAACAAACCCTATTTTCAATGAGTCAAGCTGAAAACACACACACACACACACACATACTACCTAAAGGTGGACATTTTTACAATTATACTGTTAGATCTTTTACTTGAAGTATCAGTCAGAAAGCATAGAAGGATAACTTTTCAGCAAAGTTTTGATCATGTTGATAATTTAGAGGCCTTACAATGTGATACTATAGGCTTTACAGGGTTAAAGCACGATTACAAAAGTCAGTACTGTGGTGGAGTAATAGCCTACCATGATTTTTTAAAACCATAATATGAAATAATGACCATATTCATCATGCACCATGGTATTAGTAATTATAACATACCCCTCCCCCACTTTTCATTGTAGTCTTTTATTATGAAATACAGTCCTGTCAAATTCCCTACCATTACCTTTTGCTGTTTAACTGAACTCATAATGATGTTTTCTTATTCTTTTTCACATTCTTCACAATAAACCATAGTTTATTGTTTATCAAATTCAAGTGTGTTTTGCAGCCTTGTCGGCGGCCTCTTTGTTTTGGGCCAGCGTCTGTCACTCTTCCGCGTCAACCAATAGGAGAACGCCTTACTTAACCCATTCGACCAATGAGCGTTGAGCTTTGTTCCACAGTGCCAGTTCCTAGGCGGGAGCGCAGCGAGCCGTCGAGCTGTTTCTACTTTTAACCGCCTTTCGCAAAACCGTTTGTTTACGCATTTTAGCAGCGCTATTTTTACTTAGCCACAAGCTTCGATGTACAATCTTCCAAAAAATATTTTTTTGAATGTAACAGATAGCTGTGTTTGTCGTAAAATCCTACGAGGACATTCAAACGGAAGGCGCGAGCCGGTTTGACGGGTGTCAACAGCGCGAGCTTTTATTTTCATTTATTCTCCTTCAGGTGCTTACAAAAAGACACGGCTTCACTTTTAAAAGTGAAAAGGAAATAATTGTACTTGCGTTTTGTTAGTAAACCCGTGTTTTATATTGCTCAGAGTAAAGATCAAGCATGGCGCAATTTCACGAGGATCCAGCGCTGCTCACTAAAGAGAAACTGAAGAGCGAGTTACTGGCTAATAACGTGCCTCTGCCCAGCGCTGACAGCAAGAAAGACGTCTATGTTCAGCTGTATCTGAAGAACCTGACGGTGCTCAACAAGAAGATCACCTCTGCTCCCGCTCCAGACACTTTCTCCAGCGATGAGGAGACGACAGCGCCGCTGCTGTCCATCAGGAGCCGCTCGGGGAAGGTGAGCGCCAATAACAATCACATGCGCTCGTTAACACTGATTATTAGCATGCTTCTGCATAACCCTGCATGTGCCTCATAGATGTGTGGGAGAAGTTGTTATATAACTTAGTGGAGAGCGACCAATAATAGCTTATTAATAATTAAATATATAATCATTATTACGTGGAGTATGATAATGTTATGAATAAATAATAAATTAAGTAACTGTTAATTAAACATCTGATGATTTTTACGTGAAAAAATAATTGTATTTATTGTTATGATGATAATTTATACTTTTGAGACACACCATTTAAACATAATGGATTGTGTATTTTAGAATGATTATCATATTTCCCGTTAAAATTATTAGCGTATGTTTCATTTTTAATATTAAAATATTATTATGATTATTATTAGTATGAATAAAATATATAATCCATTATGTTTGAATGGTTTGTCTCAAAAAAGTAGAAAGACTTTCTGATGATAATTTCTGACTTTTTAGACAAACCATTATGCTTGTTTTAAAAATAATATTTTATTAAAAATAATTATATGATAGTAATTATGTGAAATATGCTCATTATTATTATAGTGATAATTTCTACCTTTTTGAGACAGACCATTCAAACATTATGGTATTAATAATGTTATTAATGTAAACATTATTAAACAATAATTATTAAATGTTTGATCATAATTATTATATGAAATATGATCATTATCATTATTATCATGATAATTTCTACTTTTTTGAGACAGATAATTCAAACATTATGGATTATACATATTTATTAATAATAATTATTAAGTATATCATCAGAATTATTACAGAAAAATATGATAATAATTATTATTATAATGAAAATGTTATGATCATAAAGAGATCGACCAGGGCTTCTTTTTTTTAACAACAAAGGGTTTTTTAATGGTTTATCTTTGTTTTTTATTTCTGATATTTTACTTATTATAATCATATATATATATATATATATATATACACACACACACACACACATACATATACATATATATATATATATATATATATATACACATATATATATAATATATATACACACACACACACACATATATATATATATATATATATATATATATATATATATATATGTATGTGTATATATATGTGTGTGTATATAACCAATAATAATTCCACTAGTCTAACACAATAAAACATGCTTTCTAAACACTTAATTTTTTTTTTACTTTATATAAAATAATAGTTATCCATTGATGTTTATTCTGACTTGAGTAATTTGAAAATAAGTTATTTTGCATGTAAACACTTTAACATTTTATACACAGAGAAGCTCTTCTGTGATTTTCTTAGTAGGCAGAAATGGAGAAAAATAAAAATAATTAAGTGCATTTTCCTTTTCATAATCCCTTAATCTTCAGAAAGCCACAAGAAAGACAGACAGAGTTCGGCCAGAGGAGAACGACATCTCAGGTTTGACTGATGAAGAGTTGAAGGTTCAGCTTATGAAGTATGGAGTCCATTCAGGACCAATTGTTGGTGAGTGTCACAGTTTTTTACAGTCAAATTGTGTTTGTGAATATTGATTGCTCAATATGAATGTCTTACGTCTGTAGATTTGTGAAGGTTTGCGTTGTATTGTTTGTGTATGCATCACAGCCTCTACACGTAAGGTGTACGAGAAGAAGCTCCAGCAGCTCCTGGTGCAGCCGCCGGTAGAGAGCAGCCTGCCTGAACCCGAGACCACCATCCCGGAGGCCGTCACCATCAAAGCAGATGGAAACCAGAATGGCAACACGCATTCAGCCGAAGATCAGTACAGTGACAAAGAAGAAGGTAAAATAGGGATGATCAGTACTAAAACAAGCTTTTTGCGTTTGCACTATTAAGTACCACATTTTCTTGAAAACAAGTCGTGCCTGAGTAAAAGTCGCACAGGGTTAAAATCGCATTGTTGAGAGAAAAAAAAAAAAACAGTTAAGTTGAATTTTATTATTGCATTCACAAATAATGTAGAATATTTGTAAATGAAACATTTGCAAACATTATAAACACTGCAAACATTATAGTCACATTCATTATAAACAACATTTGTGACCCTGGAGCACAAAACCAGTCATAAGTAGCACAGGTATATTTGTAGCAGTAGCCAACAATACATTGTACGGGCCAAAAATCATTAGGATATTAAGTAAAGATCGTGTTCCATGAAGATATTTTGTAAATTTCCTATCGTAAATGTATCACAACTTAATTTTTGATTAGTAATATATATTGCTAAGAACTTCATTTGGACAACTTTAAAGGCGATTTTCTCAATATTTAGATTTTTTTTTTTTGCACCCTCAGATTCCAGATTTTCAAATAGTTGTATCTCGGCCAAATATTGTCCAATGGAAAGCTTATTTATTCAGCTTTCAGGTGATATATGAATCTCAATTTCGAAAAGTTGACCCTTATGACTGGTTTTGTCGTCCAGGGTCACATTTAGACTATTACAAATCTGTTAAAAGTGAAAGTGAAACTGCATTGGCACATATTTGTTTGCCTTTGTGTGCTTGGAAATAAATGCATTATATAGGTCGGTTTGGAATATAAAACAGGACGTTTCAGATGACAAATATACTGTATATTATCTCATTTTTATTAATAATTACTGTAATATATGATATAATATATAATAATTATAATTATTATTAATATGTAACCAAGAGAAGTTTTGTTATTGATTTATTTCTACATTTTAACAGCAGTCATTTAAATATTATGTATTATACTTGCTCTTGGTAGAGCAGGAATTATTGATATCGAGTCTTTTTTCATTTGCACTTCAAGGTATATCAGCTCATGCACTTTCAAGTAGATCAACTTCATCCTTTGTTATTAAGTTAGTAGTGTTCACTAAGTCAACTGTCGACCTCCTCAAATATTGTCTTTTTGAGGAGAGGTGTGTTTTCTTTTACTAAGCTATCAGACTTTGAATGTGATCCGAGACATCCAGAAAAGCACATCTTCTTCATCTAATGTAAACATGTAATTGTGGCAATCAAAGTTGCTTAAAATTAAAACGAATTTAGTCTTCCAAACGTTGCACTAGAATTCGAATAATTTCGAATGAAAGTTAAAGCTACAGTCCGTAAGTTTTGCCTCTTTGTCGCCATCTCTGTTTGAAAATCTGGATTTGCAGTTCCTTGCGTAATTATTTTAATTGCGTGGGTTTTGAGTCGGCACGGCTCCAGTGCGGATGAATCTAATGTTTTGAGGAGTATGTGTGGCAGTCAGTCACCGCACCGGTGTGGATATTTACTGTACTTAGTAATCACAGATTAGTCTACGTCTTGGAATATATGACCCAAATAAGAATTTTCACCAGATACTGTCATCTGAACAAGTAAGTAACAAGTCTGCCACGTTTGTTCTGACCAACTGAGGTAAAAAGCATTACAATAAATCACGCTACCAACGCTGATTTAATCTAAAAATCGGTTAGCTCATATCACATAAAACCGTGCAAATTATTATTATTGTTATACTTTATTCTCAAATTATTAATGTTAACAACATCAGCATTGCGTGACTATGAGTATAGTGTGTATTAACGTGTAGATTTCAATTTCTGTACAGTCTAATCTAATTGTCATGCCATTCGAATTTCATATTAAGAAATTCTTTTAACCCAAAAAGCAAATTATGCTCCCTTCAAACTGGTTTTCTTTGAAATACAAATCTTGTGTAATCCCAGGCTATCTAATCAGAAGCACATTTAAACTGGAATATAATTTAATTTCATTCACATGTGTTTCATAAACACATAATCCTTTCTGGATTACAATCCACCATCAAAATGATACATTTAATAATTCCAGCTGCTGTGAGAAAAGGCTATAAACGATCCGCCACCTGCAGGATCCTCACGTGTGATAGCCTACTAGCCGGGACAACTTCTTTATGTTTAATGACGCAGCAGCATGCTCGAAATTCCCGCAAAAACCTATCCGTACCACTCAAATTAGAAAACATTATTATAAGATAACCGTTGCGAATCGGGCTAAAGTAAGGTGATATTTTTGAACACTGGCTGGTTATGTACTTGCTCAAATATTGATTTCGGATCATTTTTAACCAAAAAAAGTTACGGACTGCAGCTTTAAATATTTTATTCATCATATTAGGTCTCTGTCTAATCAGTTTTGCTTTGTATTTGATTGGCAGAAGTTGATCCTGTACCAGAGCCGGTTCCAGTTGTGACTAAGCCGGTCCGGAGCAGAGGAAAGACTCCGGTCACCACCAGGACCAGCAGCAGACAGCGCACTAAAGTAAAGAACAAAGTGAACATGCATATTTAAAAGATCATAATAGTGTCTTAATTTATGCTGCTCAATCTCATCTGCTGTGCTCTGTAATAGTTGAGTTTTCTTCTATTCAGCAGCAGGTGGAGGAGACGGCAACAGTCACTGAGGAAACATCTGTGGATGGAGGAGATATTTTAAAGGAAATCTTCCCCAATGAACCTGCCACACCAACCGGAATAACGTGAGTATGAAGATGCTGTTTGCATTATTGCAAATATGACCTATCACATATTTGCTGAATGGAATCAAATACTTTTTTATTACTAATTCTGGGGCGCTGATTCAAAAATAGTGCCTGTTTTGTTATAGATGGTCACATTTTCTCAGAAAATATGATGCATTTCATTGCATTTTTTGTTTTTGACAACCATTCGTAAGGTGGAAATGTCCTGTGTTCTCCCTTAATCAGCAGAAAAACCGCCACACGTGTCAAAAATTATTCCTGTCTTCATCTGAGCCAGATTTCAACTCTCTGTTTTTACACAGATTGATTTATTTTAGGCTTAATCCTGATTTTAAAGTTAGAATTACAACCAGCGACAGAAGAAAATGCAAACATGAGCCAGATGTTTTCTGCTGCATCTGTGGGTGTTTTACTACATCCAAACAGTGACAGAAAGTGACAGATTTTGTAAATAAATAAAAGCTTATTTTGTGAACATGAAATGGAGTATTTAAACATATTTTTCCACTTCTTTTGCAGACTGTAAGTTAAAGAACATACATAAATATATTTTGATATATAAATAACATTTTGAATACTTCTTTTTGTCATGACAAAAATTACAAAACTTTTAAAATTTGACTGCTATTGTTTTAGTAGGTGCATCAAAGCTATGTAATTTGAAAAATCTTCATTCTTATTTTTAAAAAAACAAAACTACATGTTGGAAAGTTTTAATTGATATTTTTGAACTCACCTTCAGTCAAATTCCTCCCTTTGAGATCAGACCTATTATTAATCGTTATATATTAAATAAGTGGCAAGAAGAGTGTGATACATGTACAAATAATACATTACATGAAATACATCTGGAAATTTCAAACAGATTTTTAATCAAGTGGTATTTACCAGATGTCGCATAGGTCATACAAGACTGACTCATGCATTTTTGCTTAAAGGTGAAGACTCTACTCAATGCATGTTTTGCAAGATTCCCCTTTCTGTCAAACATATTTTATTGTACTGTCCCGTTTTTAATGCATGTAGAAAACTCTTTTTATGAAGTGAACTCAATTAAAGAGTTATTTAGTATAATTTTGCCAGAAAAAGATTTAGAATTTTTGTCATGTTAACGTAAAAAATCTTGTGCAATATAACTTGTGTTTGTTTGTTTGCTGGTTTTTATTGTATTTGATATACTTTTTTATTTTTTTATTGTTTTTGCCGTTAAAATAGCCTAAGATGCTGACATGGCATTAAATAAAAATATACTACTACTGAACTCACCTTCATAGTTAATATTAGGTCTTTTTGCAAGTTGCAGGGCTGTGTTATCAGTTCTTTAATTACACTTTATAATAACATTGTATATCTGAACAGGGCCACATGTAGGAGGCCGATCCACGGTGCAGCTGGCCGTCCGGTGAAGCTGCTGAACCTGTGGTCCGAGGAGTCCCTCCAGCAGCAGAACACTTACACAGTGACCAAATCCTCCGTCACAGACGTTCGCAGCGCAGCACCGGCCGTCCGTCCCAGACCCCGCCGCTGGTTGGCTTTCTGGTTGAAGCTCCTGGTGTTCATCGCACTGGCTGCGTCTCTGTATTACGCCTTCCAGAACGTCACCACCGATCAGATCAACGCCTGCCAGCTCTATGTCCAGGACAATGTCATCACGCCTATCGTCAGTTACATCAGCTGGGAAAGCCCAGCCGAGGGCGGTGACGCCAAATGAGCGGCCCGGTCCGTCTACCAGCTTCAGCATGCATCTACTGTCAGACTGATTTTCTAGTGCTTTACGGAGCGACGCGTCGGCAGGGTTCGGGGAGGGAGGGATTCTGGTTATTGCAGTTTGAACTAGCAGTCACATCTGAATAGACTCGTGTTTCAAGTAGTCTTTAACTCTGTGTGCATCTTGTGTTTTGATCTTGCTTTGTGATTTTATGGTTTTGTAGCATTCGAGATGACGTAGAGAAGTGTAATAGTGACTGGCTAATAGTGAATCATTCTCTGCTCAGTGGCATCACAACGAGAGGTTACGTGCCAAGACACGGCCAACACAAGCACAAATTGGTTTCACACACATCGGGGCTAGAAGGAAAAGCCTGAAGCTGAATGTTTGCGAAAATGGTTTATTTGATAGTTGAAACGTTTTCCTGAATAATCATGGTGAAGTTTTTATTTTAGCACGGCTGAATCTGACTTTATGAAGTGTCACTAATGAGACCAGAGTGAGAAAATTGTTCTAGCATAATAGGGTGAATCTCACAAAAAATATGTGGATCATGTTTCACCATAAAAAAATAAATAAATAAATAAATAACAAATATATAAAATGCTTAATGCAAAAACAAAAAAAAGAAAAAAAGAAAAGTGAATTCTCATTACCATAATGTGAAAAATCTCATTGTGATTAACATAATGCAAAAAAATCGCATTACCTTGATGCAAAAAAAAAAAAAATCATTACCACAATGCGAAGTCTCATTATTGTAATTAATATAATGCAAAAAATAGCATTGTAATTACCATAATGCAAAAAACCCTAATTACTGTACTGTAAAAAAACAACATTTGCAGTACTGTAATGAGGAAAAATTACTGTTATGCAAAAAAATTATAGCAATCTGATTTTTAAAACGATGTGTCTGCACTATATATAATTTTTTTTTTCAAATAGGCATATTAATAATTCAGTTCAGCCACAATGTACACTTAATTTACATTTAAATATATTATTTTTTTGCATTACAGTAATGAGAATTGAGTGCTTAATTGAAAGTTTTTAAAATTAACAAATAATGTTGATTTTGTGGTGAAATATGACTTTTGCATATTCTTGATGGTTTTCGTGGGATTGACCCAGTAGCATTTGTTTTAATGATTTGTAGCACTGAAATTTTCAAACTGCTGAACTACCACCTCAGATAATGTTTGGTTTTAGTACTAGACATCTAGACATATTGATCAATATTTATTTTTCTATCCAGAGCTTGAAAGAAAATGTGATCTTATGAAAGTCTCGTAGTAAGTAATGCTTCACTTCTGGTGAGAGGCAGTCTGTTGTTTTTTTGTTCTTCTTTTTAATAGATTATGGCGGCTTGTTAAATGTATTTGTGATGTTTTCATAATGTGATGTGGCATTATAGCTGATTTTAAAACCCGTAATGAGAATTGAGTCCACCGACATTTGCCTGTTATTGACTGTAATCAGACCGTCTGTTATTGCTCAAACACTGGCATTCATCTGACTAAACTACGAATTCATTTCTATGCTGTGATTTTTGAAAACAAACCTGGTCTGGATGTATTTACTGAGTATTCATTTCATTCAGAGAAATACATTTGTGACAGACAAATTCATTTGCAGGGGTTTCTTTTTATATTTTGCTACTCTGTTTAATTACTTTTTAATTGCAATATTTTTCTAATGTCTTCTCTAAAATTAAAAACATTTTTTTAAACGCAGTGAGTTACTTAAAATGTAGATATACCGAGTCCACTAACTAACATCTTAGTTTTGTCCTGCAGTGTCAAAGGCAGTGAATGGTATAAAAGTCCAATTTGCACTTTGTATTTAGGCAGCTAATTGTGAAAAACTGGTCATACGGTATGAATTATTTATCTTTGATCCAGTACAATTTTTGTGTGAAATAAAAGAGGACCATTGAAATCCCAGAGGTGACCCTTCCTTGCAGTTTATTTACAGCAAGGTCAGTTTAGTGACACACACATTCCAGCAAATTTACCCAGGTTTGACCTTCAGACACACCATTGAACATTGGAGCTAGCAAACCATATAATCAGTCCTGTTCAGATAGATATACATATACACAGCATATTTAGCAATAATTTACTGCTGTACAACGTGAATGCACGTAAATACGGTTCAATCACACTACAAAGACAGCAGACGGTGACTTTGAGTTGCATGGAATCTCTTGCGTAATGCTCTCCGGAAAAGCCCCGCCCCTCATGTTTGTCCTGACTGGTCAGCGAGTTCTACTATAGCGAAGGCTTAGCTCATGAATATTAATTACGTAATGCGACGTTACCAAGTTGGACGGGTTGATTAGCTTAGACATAAGTCTTAACTGATCTGTAATTTTTAGTCTTTTATCATATCAATATTAATAACTAAAAAGGAGATAGAGTGTAATAATAGAAAAAAAAGAGTAAAAAGTATATATTAGTATCATACTTAATAGTATTAAGGGATCTAGGTTTTTTTTTTTTTTTTTTTTTTTTTTTTTGCAGAACCCTGCATTTTGGTTTAAAATAATTTATTTGACCATTTTATGTGTGTAACTTAAAAAAAAAAAACAGGCTCTTCGTCAGGCCTTGTGTGAAGTCCAATGTTAAATTGTTTTGCATTTTTGGGGCCTATGGTGTGCTGACTTTTTTTTTTTTTTTTTTTTTTGATGAGCACCAAATTTAGAGCATTTTGTGCCGTCGATGTGCATGCTTTGGTTCCGTTTTTGCTATGTATCTGTAACTTAAAATTAGTGTATGTATATACAGTATATATATATATATGACTTGTAAAAGATTTTTCTTATTTAATCTTATCGATATATCAATTGCACCCAGTCGGAAAATTCTTTTAGAAAATTATGTAGCATGAACATTTGGATGGGTTCGTAGGACTACTGTATTTGATATGTCATTTTAATTTTAGGAATATACAGTAGTAGTAGCAGTAGTAATATACTTGAAAATATTTTCTTAGAAAAAGGGAAATTTGTAACACAATATCTTACATGTTAAAAATAAATTCATGTCATTAGCAAATCTAAAAAAAAAAAAAAAAAGAACCCGAATGAATGTAAAATTATTACTGTATTTGATATGTCGTCTTAATTTTAGAAATATACAGTAATAGTAGACCGTGCTGAAATCGCGTTTGGTCTCGTACTGTATCGCGTACCTTGTTAGTGTCTGCGCTTGCGTGGCCATTTATTGTGATTAACAGGAAAGTGCGTCCAGCTGAATTCAATTAGTGATTTGTTAGACGGGTATAAAAAAGGTTATTATACCGCGGCAGCCCTCATGTGAAGACCAAAGAGTGTAAAGACCATCGACTCTACCGAGTGACTCCACCGAGTGACTCCACCGGACAGGGACACCGGCAAGGGATAAGTATCGCTTTTCACTTATCCTCTTTCCTATTACTTGTTTCACTTCTCTTTCAGTTTTTTTTTTTTATATCGTTCTTGTATGTTTGGCTCAGTGTTTTTTTTTTTTAGGATTACGGTTAAACTAATGTAGTTTGATTTGTATATGTTATCTATTTTAACTTACAGTTGTAGTAATGTTTGTCACTTTATTAGCTTTTTATTATGTCTGTATATGTTATTTATTAAGTTTTAGTTTTATTTAATTTGAGCTATTTTAGTACTTCAACAAACTAAATGGAAATGAAATAATATTGAATTTATGGATGTGTGCGTGTATTCATACACACGTAGTTGTTTTTGGTGTTTGGCTTAGTGTTATGTTAGAATCATTATTATACTCATACCTTTTGTTCTCTTAATATTTTGAATTGTTTGTAGCTTTATTTAAATATTAAGTTTAGAAATTTTGTTGTATCCATTTGTCATTTTTATTTAATTTATTTTATATAAGTTTTAGCTTTTAGTTTTGGATCAGTTTTAGTTGTTTTAATACTACAATTGATTGTTTCTGTTGTCCTCATTTGCAAGTTGCTTTGGATAAAAGCGTCTGCTAAATAACTAAATGTAAATGTTGTAGTAGTAGTAATATACATGAAAAACTTAAGAAAAAGGAAAAATTAACAATCTCACATTTTAAAAATTAATTGATGTCATTAGCAAATCTAAAAAAAAATAACCAAAGAAACTGAAAGTAATGTAAAATTATTTTATTTAATCACTGGCACTGTTCATAATATCACTATGTACCTCCTCTTCGCTGAAAACCTTTTTTTTTTTTTTTTTTTTTTAAATAAGTAAATAAATGAATAAACAAAACAAAAAAATCGCCGTCTATATTAATATTCATGATCCAAAACTTCGCCATAGTATTATTTATAATGAGGTGGGCGGAGCCTGCAGTGACGCAGTCGCTTCCTTTATCCGGTTGAGCCTAGCGGCGCTCGCGCACATCGCTCGGTCTCTATGCGCGCGCGGCCGGTAGAGGAGAGAACAGAGGCGCCATTTTGCGACAACTTCACTAAAGTAAGAGTTTCGCCAACCTAACACAACCTTTTTCTTGGTCTTCACACACAGATTGAAGTATCATTTCACAGTTTCTTCACATAGAGGCCTTTTATGGTGTTAAATGTTTGCTTTAGTGGTATGTTTATCGCCGCGTCTCACTCACGAGCGCCAGGCCGCTGACCTCTCCACAGACCCACCGAATCAAAGAGAGGACAAATGCCTCTTTCACTTGACACGTGTGTGTAAAACACGCAGTTTGTAAGTGTGTTCAGTGCCTAACCAGTGTTGGTTTTTGATGCAGGACATGTATCCGACCGCACTGACCCAGCTGGCCCGGGCGAACCCCTTCAGCGCCCCGGTGTTCACGCTGCAGAGAGCCGGTGAACCGGAGAAACACGCTCCCGTGCAGAAGCGCAGGCTCGCCGCCGCCGCGATAGCCGGTAAGACCATAGACCATATCTATGGGTAGAGACCAAAAAACACCTCATTTACATGCTTTAAATGCAGATTTAATGGGTAAAGACGGGGGTAGAGTTAAGAAAAACACCCTAACTCATCACATTTTTTCCGTGTATTGCTTTATTAATGCTTGAAGTGGATGTCCCCGCGCTCAGGATGGGAAATTACAACATATGAACAGTGAATAAAAGGTTAGCATACCGTTAGGTTAACGTTAACGTTAGATCCTCTCGAGCTGTAGTTTAGATTAGTATGAAGTTCCCTTTAGTTCCTACATTTATAGATTGTGCATTTTTGCATTAAATAGTCGTTTAGTGTGCTAAGTTTGCTGCTGTGAGTTTCTGGCCTTGTTGCGTTCATGGAGGGCAGTGAAGGACAAAGTCAGAGGACGCGTTGTAAATGTTTCAGGAGACGTTTTAACATTTTAACGCATCGGATATAAGTAAACGTGTCGGATATGTTAATGTTATTGAGCCGGTCAGGGGTCATGATGTTCTTTATCTAAAGCGTCCTATTCTGCACATGACCTGCGTGTGTACCGCTATTCCCAATGAGGCGCGATCTGATTGGCTCTCTGGCGCAGGAACGCGTCCAGGTCTCAACAAGGCGCGTTCTGATTGGCCCTCAGTTTGAGGAACGCGTCCAGGTCCGGTATCGTGTATCGTCTTGCCCAACATCTAATCGTAAATTTTAATAGATTTCGCATGTTTTATCAGTGCTTCTCCCTTATGGGGTTGTATAATAAATGTATGGCGATGTAGTTTTAATTGGTGCGCTTAATCGTTTTATGTTTATCAGAATGAATAAGAAGGTCGCCCATAAACAGAATATGACTTTAAGTTATCTGGGTTTATTGTGTCAAAGTAGTGTCAGTTAAAACTGTAAATAAGTAACTAATAGTAAAGTGTATATTTAACTAAATAAATGGGATACACATTTTACATTTTAAATAATACAAATAGGTTTTAAATGCGTCTTACAGTGCTGTAGTGAAAGTAATTGTGAAAATAATGTGATAACTAAATTTTTACATTTATAATGAATTTGAATTATGAAAATAAATATTAAAAAAGTGTAACTTAATTCTTCAAAATGAATCAGTAATAGTCGTCTAATAATAATAGCTGACAATGACATCACTTCAGTCTGAATAATTGTCATATCGATATTCATATTCAACACATTTATAATGTCTCAGAATTTATGCATTTTAAAATGTTTATTAATTTTCAAACAAACACAACATAAAATCAAACAAAAGAACAAGACAAGAGAAAAAAAAATAATGTATTTGAAGATGTGTAACAATGAAATATATATTCTGTATATTCTAAAGATAAATTTAAAAATAAACAATAATGAATTGCTGATTAAATATAGACTGAACTGAATTTTAATTGTTAGGTTGTTTATATGCAAGTATTATTAAAATTAATGTAATATTTAAAAATATATATTTTAAAATAAACTATATTTTATATAATTTCAATAATACTTATATATAAAATAAATCACGAGTCTTTTTGGATTAAAATAGTGTCTGCTTTTTAAATCTTAGGACAGGGGTTCCTCACACAAAGATGATCATATTTGAAGTCTTTTGCATCTAATGTATTAAAAGCCTCTGACAAACTCATGGCACCTGGTCTGATAGCAGGAGAAAAGTCACGCTTTACAGTCCAATGAGGCGGTTTTCCACTAACCCACGAACAAGCGTCTCAGACTGTGTGTGGATGAACGTGATTTCGTGTTTCTCCTCAGAGGGAGACAGCTGTGAGTTCGGCTCACAGAAATACTTCATCCTCTGTGGCTTCGGAGGAATCCTCAGCTGTGGCACCACACACACGGCTGTGGTGCCCCTCGACCTGGTCAAGTGCCGAATGCAGGTCTGTGTGTGTTAGCCGGAGTCACCTGAGTGTGTCCGTGTGAGCTGACCCCAGTGCAACCCCTCATCAGCATGTTAAGTGTCGTGTTGTGATGCATGAGCATGTGTGTTCCTGTGTTCCTTCACGTCACAGAGTCGGGCGATAGCTGCGAGTTCGGCTCAGGGAAATACTACGCCCTCTGCGGGTTTGGGGGCATCTTGAGCTGTGGTATTACGCACACGGCTGTCGTGCCCCTCGACTTGGTCAAGTGCCGTCTCCAGGTCTGTACTCCCTTCCCTCCCCTTCATCATTGAGATGACATCTGTGGCGAAGGGTCACTAACACCTTTGAAGTGATTTGACTAACCAGCTAAAAAAATTCCTATCGGACGTTAATTTGTAATGAAGCACAGAGGCATAATTCATGCGTTCATGCTTCATGAAAATAAATTTTTTTTTTTCCCTAGAGCCTCATTTTCTTCTCTAAAACATAGGGGTGTAACAATACAATTCAGTTTGATGCATAATACTTTAAACTAAGTAATTTATTTAATAAACTCTATAATACATACATGCATACATACATACATGCATACATACATACATGCATACAGACACACACATACACACACTTTTCCATGATACATACTATATAAAAATGAATCTTTTCATGGAACAAAGAATACAGTATGAATTTTGAAAGAGATGAGAATGAATAAATTTATTATTCCTGAATGATCCCTTGTTTTAAATCGATTTGTGATGCTCTGCCACTGATGTTATCCTAGTAACATTTGGTTTACTTTTAATTTATTAATCTTGTTTTGGAAGTCCAGCATGTAAATGGCTTTTTTTGAAGTGAAACCATTAACCGTGTTCCTTCATAACCAGCCGGTTCCTGGTGAAGTTCCTCTGTGATTGTTTGCTGACTGTCGTTGCAATAACCAAATGCTGCGTTTAGGTGGATCCAGCTAAATACAAGAGCATCTTTAATGGATTCTCCGTCACGATCAGAGAGGACGGCATGCGCGGGTTGGCCAAAGGTTGGGCGCCCACCTTCATCGGATACTCCATGCAGGGACTCTGCAAGTTCGGCTTCTACGAGGTGTTCAAGATCCTGTACGGTGACCTGCTAGGAGAGGTGAGCTTGAACTGATATTACGCTTTCAAACTTGATTTGCTCAATACCAATGTTTTGGCTTTGCTTAAATCGATAGTGTTTGAAAATGGGTAACTTGGCAATGTAACATTCTGACAACAAATTAATTTGCAGAAAGGCATTTTTGGCTGCAGGTAGTTGAACTCTACACAGCTTTAGGTCATACAAGATTTACACATGGATATTTATTATAAGGTGTAGAACCACCATCATGCCTTACTTGCCAAACTAAAATGACTGTGAAACATGTTTTATTGGATTGTACTGTTTTTAATGTAAATAGACAACGGTTTTTATTCAGAAGTGTCTAACTCCGTGCTTCCCAAACCTGTCCTGGAGGCCCCCCTGCCCTGCACCTTTTGTATGTCTCCCTTATCTAACACACCTGATTTCATTCATCAGCTCGTTAGTAGAGACTGCAAGAACTAAATTGGGTGTGTCTGATTAGGGAGACATACAAAATGTGCTGTGCAAGGGGTCCTACAGGAGAGGCTTGGGAAGCACTGGTCTAACTGATTTATTTAAATATGTATCACCTGAATGTATTTTAGAATTTTTGTCTAGTGTACATCTGAAATGTCTTTTATAACCTATGTTTAATTATTATAATCTGTTGTAACTTCATTATATTTTTAAAATCTTAATGTTAGTATTTGTATACAAATAATAAATTGGGTCTTTTTATAATTTAACATTTTTATATATTTAAGATATGTTTATTGAATATAGATAAAATCAAATGTTGTAGTTATATAATTTAAATATTTTACGAACTTGTTTATACAACTTTAATTTATTAAAACAATTTTTTTATATTAATAATATTTTTAAATGATTAACTTTATTACATTTATTCATTTGTAATACATAAAATTTATATAAATAAAATAACTAATGTATAACAATTATTTTATATTATACTTAAGTATTAATATTAGCCTTCATATGCAAATAAATTGTTTGAATTTTATTAGAATTTACGCATTATATATAAAATTTATATTTTAGTAAATTATAGTAAAAGTGTAGTGAAATTATATTTTAACTTATTATAATTTTATATTAAATTTAATATGTAAAATGATATTTATTTGTAACCAGTATACCATGCAGCCTTCCTCCACAGTTTGAAAAATACCAGTAAACGTTGTGAATTCTGCTTGCTGATGTGTTCTTCCTTTCTTCTCAGGAAAACGCATACTTGTGGAGAACCTCGTTGTATCTGGCTGCTTCTGCCAGCGCTGAGTTCTTCGCAGATATCGCTCTGGCCCCTATGGAGGCGTGTAAAGTGCGTATCCAGACTCAGCCTGGCTATGCCAACACCCTGAGAGAATGTGCCCCTAAGATGTACGGCGAGGAAGGACTCTGGGCGTGAGTATCCTGCACTTCAAACCTATGTGGAGCTCAACACGCTCCTTAGATCCACCTCTGGGGAGTTTCTCCGCTCCGGTTCTGTTGTGCTCTCTCTCTGGGAGCAGCAGTATCGGGCTGGAGGCTCCCAGCAGCTTTACGGCTGTACAGTTGGAGGTGTTTGAGTCATTGGCGTGTGAGATCAGTCTACCTGCTTACCCAGAATCCTCTCTGCCCTGATCCCTCACAGGAAAACGCCAGGGCAGAACAGCTGGAGAGTGGACAAACTATTCAAAAATGAACCAATGGGTCCTTAATACTGACTTGTTAATTCTTGAAATTGTGCTAAGTGTTGTGAATCTTCTGGCAGGTTCTACAAAGGTGTGGTTCCTCTGTGGATGAGACAGATCCCCTACACCATGATGAAGTTCGCCTGCTTCGAGCGCACCGTGGAGTTGCTCTACAAGTACGTGGTGCCCAAACCCCGCAGTGAATGCTCCAAACCCGAACAACTGGTCGTCACCTTCGTCGCTGGTTACATCGGTGAGCCTGATCTCTGAGGATTATCTTTGCTTATTTAAATCGGATTTTATTTATGATAATATAGAATGTGTAAAAAAAAAAAAAAAAAAAAGTAAAACAGTATAGTAATATAAATCAAATAATTTCTTCTTCTTTTTCTTCTAATCAAATAAAATGCAAAATAAGCTAAATAAAAATGTAATGATTTGCATAAAATAATAAAAATGATGATGATAATTATTACTATTATATTATCACTTTAATGTTTTATTTTAATGTAATTCAAGTTTTAATGATTTAATATTTTATTTGATTTACTATTAAGAATAATATTGATTTGATTTAAGACTAATATAATTGAACAAATATTGATTTAGATTACTACATTGTATATTGTTTTAGACTTATTTATTTGTATTCTATAATTGTATATTTTTAAATTTATATTATTGATTCTATATCTATTATTATTATTATTATTATTATTATTATTATTATTATTATTATTATTATTATTTATTATAATTTAATTGAAAACGTTTATTTATTCATCATTTATATCACGTAAAAATTTTTTTACATCTATTTTCTTAGAAATTTGTGAGAATTTTACATCTGTCAGCACTACACTTTTACAGATCTGGGTTCTTTAAATCAGAGTTGTGATGCATGTTTTCTTGTATCTTGTAGCTGGTGTGTTCTGCGCCATTGTGTCTCACCCTGCTGACTCCGTCGTGTCCGTGTTGAACAAAGAGAAGGGAAGCACAGCCACGCAAGTGCTCAAGAGGCTTGGACCAAAGGGTAAGACTTTTGTAATTTTATGAAGATCTCAATTCTTTGTGCTTTACAGCCTCTTTCACAACATGCTCCTTAGATCCACCTCTGGGGAGTTTCTCCACTCCGGTTCTGTTGTGCTCTCTCTCTGGGAGCAGCAGGATTGGGCCGGAGGCTCCCAGCAGCTTTACGGCTGTATAGTTGGAGGTGCTTGAGTCATTGGCGTGTGAGATCAGTCTACCTGCTTACCCAGAATCCTCTCTGCCCTGATCCCTCACAGGAAAACGGCAGGGCAGAACAGCTGGAGAGCGGACAAACTATCCTAAGAGTTTTTGACCATTCAAAATGCCCCGAATGAACCTGCAAATCAACTCTAGCAATCTGTTTTAAAAAATGGACTGTGTCGTGTTTTTCAGGTGTGTGGAAGGGACTCGTCGCCCGTATCATCATGATCGGTACCCTGACAGCCCTGCAGTGGTTCATCTACGACTCGGTGAAGGTCTACTTCCGCCTGCCCCGCCCTCCTCCCCCTGAGATGCCCGAGTCCCTCAAAAAGAAGCTCGGCCTCACCGAGTAAACAGCTAGCGAGATCGAGCGATCGCCCACGTCCCCCTTAACACAGCCGCACACCTCCTGTTTTCTATATTTAAGTCAGTCCTGAGCCCCGCCCACCTCTGACATCATGACGGTGAAGGGGAGACGCCCCCCTATCACGGAGGAGATCCATGTCTAAATAGTCTATATAAAAAGGTTTGTGACATGAATGAATGCTGTCTGGTTTTAACCTCCTGACATTTGTTTTGTCAGTAGTACAATAAAGAGCTACCTGGATACTATACACAAGAACTGGTTTCTGTCATGTTTTCAAAGCTTTAAGGTTCATTTGAACTTGTATTCAAAATCCATATTCTTGGTGGCTGCGTATTTACTGCTTTTTGTGTTAACATTTGAAATCTCTGCAGCAGTGTAAAATGAAATGGTATTACAGAATTTTAGGCAAATGCTGCAGTATGTCTATGGCCAGTAGAGGGAGTATCTCTCTTTGCGCAACGTTTCTGCTTTTTTTTTATTTTTATTTATTTATTTATTTTTTTAAACGTAGTGAGCGCCAGTTATTTTAGCTGTATAAAATTAATAATGCCGATAGATGCTGCAAACTGGTATCTTGTTATTAGTGAATTGGACGTCTCCAGAGGTGTAAAGAGTACCTGCAAACCTTGAGTAAAAGTACAGATACCTTACATTGAAAATTACTCCACTATGTTACAAGTCACCAATTCCAAAACAACTGGCGTAAAAGTCACATGTATAAACGTATTTATAATAGACAATTTAATGCTGTTCAATTTAAAAACATTTTACAGCTTTGAGTCAGAAATTACAAATACTTCTCGGAGTTATTTATTGACACACTCTTGGAAGATTTTTAATTAGCACAAGGGGAAATATTGCTAGTCATAAGTGACTGATATTCAATGTATTGTTAGCATTGTAGTTAAGGCTAACATCAGAAACAAAGTTGTGTACACATACACTCCAACAAAATGACCACTACATAGCTCAACTCATACTGATAATGGTAAGGTAAGGAAAACACTAATGTGTTTTCTTTGGATTGTTTGACTACTCGAAAGAGAATATAGGAAAAATAACTTGTTTCCTGCTAGCTATATTTTACATAAACAGAAATCTGTCTCTAAACCTCTCTTTTCTTTATTCAAGACAGTACATGGAAACTATATAAAGTTCTGTTGTTCCTAAAGCAGTGAAAACTGCATTTATGTGTCGTCTTAAGAATTTTATTTTAAGAACATTACTATAGTTAAACCATGGTAACTACAAATTAACCATGGTTTAGCTACACTAACCACAGTTTAACCATGGTATTTGTAGTAAAACTGGTCATACAAAAAAAAAAAAAAAAACCTTGGTTACTACACTTTTAATATAAAACCATGGTTAATTTTCTTAAGGGATTTGTATTTGTGTATTCTTCTCTTTGTTTTGTTTTTATAACTCTACTGTAGCTGATGTTTGTAGCTAGTTTAATAAAAAAATTGAATTGAGTCAAAATGATCGATTTTTCTTTTATGCCAAAAATCATTAGGATATTAAGTAAAGATCATGCTTTATGAAGATTTTTTGTAAATTTCCTACAGTAAATATATCAAAACTTAATTTTTGATTAGTAATATGCATTGCTAAGAACTTCATTTGGACAACTTTAAAGGCGATTTTCTCAATATTTACATTTTTTTTGCACACTCAGATTGCATATTTTCAAATTAGTTGTATCTCGGCCAAATATTGTCCAATCCTAACAAACCATACATAAATGGAAAGCTTATTTATTGGTTTTGTGGTCCAGGGTCACATATAGTAATTGCTCTGTTTGTTTTAATCCCGTCTCAATCATCGCTGTGCAGCAGATGGCAGTGGATTACAGTAACCTCATTAGCGGTCTGTCTGCAGACGCAGGCTGGCACTGATGGCACTGTGCTCGGTATAATTCACCGCAGGGCCCCCAATTGCCCACTATAACCGCCTGCCATGCTCATCTCATGGTGGCATCTGTTCCTGGGAGCCCAAAGCCTCTACAGACACGGTAAGACTGACGCGGGTTTGTGTGGGTGATTTATTAAGAGTCGAAGCTGAAATGTTGGTGGACTGGACGAGTGTATGTAGGACAGGACAGTGTTTGTCCACATCTCTGGAGGAGTGTCCTGTAAGTGACCTTGATCTAAACACACCAGCAGCAGCAGATAAACTGAAGCAGGTCGCTGCATTACAGCAGATTTCTTCTGATGCTTATTGTGTGATTGACTGAGAAGCATCTGTGTGCAGGTGAGATCCTACTGTGTCTGATTGCCACGTGCTGCTATATTTCTGTATATTATGAGATTGTTTGTGTGTTATGGTGTTTTTATTCATAAGATGAGTTTGTAGGATCTCCATTTCTGTGTCTTTGTTGATGTATAAACTGAGAAGAGTGTTTTGGGAATTGCTGCTTGGAGATGTTTTTAGATCATTATTGTGGTAAGAAACAGAGCAGGGCCAAACTTCACCAACATGTTCTGTTGAGATTTGCTTGCTTCACCACAAAGTAATCTCTTATTTTCCTTTCAAATTCTTTAAAAATTTTCATCAGCCTCAAAATCCAGTACGCAGTTTTGAAGCTCTATGTTTTTAAGGCTTTTTTTTTTCTTTTTAACACTAGAATGTACATTACATTGTAGTATGCAAATAAACTGCATATATATATATATATATATATATATATGCATGTTAAATATATGTCTGTTAAAATAAATTTAAATAAAATAAAATAATAATAAAGCACACACATATACGGTGTCTGTGTGTGTGCTTTATTATTTTATTATTAGATTATTGTTTTATTATCTTATTAATATTTATTTTATTTCATTTTAATGGTTAATTAATTGTTAACTTGATCTCAGGTGTTTTTTTTTCTAAATTTTCTATTTTTTTTTTCTAAAAGAAATAAAATAGTTATAGAATGGATGTTGTACAGTAAGAGTATAGCAGTATTTTGGTATCGCTGAGATGATTTTGAATGTTTATATTTTTATTTTATACATCATTCAACCTGTTTAAATTCAGTCTGTTCGTCAATATAATTTTTATTTGTTTTTTTAGGTCAAGTTCACAAAACTCAATGCAAATAAGAAATGTTTAAATAAATAAATAAATATATATATATATATATATATATATACATTTATATATATATATATATATATATATACATTTATATATATATATATATATATATATATATATATATAATTCCAGTTAATTTTCATTTCGTTTAATGTAACAGAGATGTTCAAGTAACATATTGTTTGTAGTTTTAGTTAACTATGATTACCCTGATCTTGTAGCCTAAGTATTTGCTGAGAAATGTATGAGTTCATACTGAGATCTCTGATTTTTGATTCAGACTTTAGTATCTTGGCAAATTTGAGCACAGTTTGAGATACTGTAAAGATCTTTAGATGAGACACGTGAGATTACTGGTAACATTTGAGATACTGCAAACGCTCTTAAATGAATTTAATTGCTATTAACGATATGAAAGTGCTCTCAGTTGAGTTTCTACTGTCTGCTGATCACCAGGTTCATGGTCATACGGTGTGTGTGTGTGTGTTCCCCTGCAGTGCTGAGCATGGCGTCGGTTCTGCAGAAGCTCATCACTCCTCTGATCAGCGGGCCGCTCGAGCCGCCGAGGAGCAAGGTGACGGTGGTGGGAGTGGGGCAGGTCGGCATGGCCTGCGCCGTCAGCGTTCTGCTGCGGGTGAGAGTCGCTCGTCGCGCGGTTATTGATCGTGACAGGCTGTACTCGCCATTCGACAACATGCTCCGGACTTTGAGACCGCAGCACAAACATATTCCTGGACAAATTCCTTGTTGATTTATTGATTGTACACGAGGTTATGAACATTTTGCTCATACTGATGATGTCAGTAAGTCAGCGGGTCATTTTCCAGTAGATTTAGGCCGTGTTTGTCCGCGCTTGACTTTGATCCCTTTGTCCAATTAGACTAAAGGTGAAGAACTACGACCGGCACAACGGGGTGAAAAACAACTAAATAAACGAGTTTGAGAAAAACCTACATTGGCCACTGATGTGACAATCACATTTTTACAAAATCAAAGCTAAAATGTAAAAATTAAAAAAAAAAAAAAATCATTTGAAATTCACAGAGATTATGATTGTAGTACATCTCTTCTATGAAAAACATGTTTTCAGTTATAATCATTTTATTATTTTATTTTATTTTATTATTATAGTAGTTATAGTAGTATTTCTATTAATTATATATATTTTTTCATATATTTTTATATTGTTATTATTAGTTATAGTATTTATATTATATTTATCATTTATCATTTTTGTTATTAGTATTTCATACTGTTTTTGTTTTTAGTAGCATTATTATTTTCTATTGATTTGTTTATATTTGTATATAAGTAAATTTGTATAAGTCACATTTATTATTATTATTATTATTCATGTTGTCGTTTTTAGTAGTAGTGTTGTTATTTATTATAATTATTATTATTGTTTTCATGCTGTTATTATTAGTGGTATTAGTATTATTTATTTTTTCCTATTATTATTATTATTATTATTATTATTATTATTTGGTATTATTATTTATGGTCATTTCTGTTTCATGTTATTATTATTATTATTATTCCTAATAGTATTTCTATTGTTTCATATTATTTTATAATTAGTATTAGTATTTCTATTTCTATTGTTTCATTTATTATTAGTAGTATTAGTATTCATATTGATGTTTATTGTTATTATGTTTTCATACTTTTTATTTATTTTCATATTATTATTAGTATTAGTATTATTGTTCATATTGTTTTAGTATTTATTTTTATTATTATTAGTAGTAGTAGTATTTCTATTGTTTCTATTTTTGATATTATTATTATTATTAGTGTTATATTATTATTGTATTATTATTCTTTGCATACTATTTGTATTCATTTTTATAAATATTTATTAACATTTATTATTATTTGTCTAAAACAAAAGCAGTGAAGCAGTTTTGTTTTAAAATATTATCTTAAAATGAAGTACATACTTGTGTGTAGTATGAGGATGTAACCCTGATGAGTTTTTGGTGTGATGTTGTCTCCGGTGCTGCAGGAGCTGGCAGATGAGCTGGCGCTGGTGGACGTCATAGAGGACAAACTCAAGGGCGAGATGATGGACTTGCAGCACGGAAGCCTCTTCCTAAAGACGCCCAAGATCATCTCAGGCAAAGGTGGCGATCACTACTTCAAAGACTCGTTATCAGGGTGCGAATTATGGGGGGGGCCTTGATCCCCCCTGATGGACATCAAAACTAGATGTAGGGGGGGTCAGATAGAAAGTTCCCTATGCATACTATGAAGATTTACTTGTAAATATTAAGATGGATTTCTAAAACCCTGACTGATTTGAAAATGTAAAGCCCCTGAAATGGGTCATAGCTACACATTACCTGAGCGGTTGAAGTAAATACGCTACAGCACTCATTCATAGACGTGCATTTATTGCTTGGACAGAGCAAGAACACATAAAATGCATGTGCAGATTCAGTCGACTGATAAAATTGACCCTCCCCAACTTAATGCTGTTGAACTGAATTTACGGAGCAAACTATTTGCTAAAATAACCATACCATTAACAGCAACGCTGAAATACAAGCACACAGTTTTGTCAGTCAGATGCGCTTAAAAGTTGCATGTGTTACTATAACAAGTACTGTGTGTTTTCTTTCAGAGTCATCATTGGCTGGGAGAAACACAAAAATAGGTTTTTACTTAAAAATGAATATAAGGTAAAGGTGCGAATAATTACATTTTAGACACGTTGTCAGTAATTTCGTCAATAAAAATAAAGCCCTAGGAAAATTGTTGTGCATCTCTGATCAACCCAGAGTGGTGTTTCATTAATGAATCCACATTTTTAAATGAATCGAGTGAGTCAATGATTCAGTGGGCCTTTCATAAATGCAGTAATTTGCTTCATTTCTGAATGAATCAGCCGTTTGAACAAATCGATTGAATGAATGACTGAATGACTCACTTATAAAGACAGTGATTTGCTGCCACCTACTGGCGCTTTTAGTTTTATAATTAGAGTCTTGTTTCTTTATGTTTATATATTAAATATATTTATATATAATATAAATTATATGAATATACATATATACTTGTAAATACATGTAAATATTTTCAATATATATACTGTATGTGTGTGTGTGTGTGTGTATATATAGATATATAGATATATACACACATAATAAATATACACAGTACACACAGATATATTATGTAAATAAAAACTCTTATTTTGGATGCGATTATTCGCAATTAATCGTGATTAATCGTTTGACAGCACTGTTTAAAATATCTTTAATAATAACTTTACATTTAATTAATCAGCAATTAATTTGATTAATTAATCAGCACATTATGTACTTAATTAGATTTTTTAAAATAAAAATAATTATACCCCCGAAGGTCACTGTGTAATTCGCACCCTGGTCGTTTTGAGTGGTTTCCCTGTGGTTTGAACCTCCTGAACATCTGGGTTTGTCCTGTAGATTACTCTGTGACGGCTAACTCTCGTATCGTGGTGGTGACGGCAGGCGTGCGTCAGCAGGAGGGTGAGAGCAGACTGAATCTGGTGCAGAGAAACGTCAACATCTTCAAACACATCATCCCACAGATCGTCAGATACAGTCCCAACTGCATCCTCATCGTCGTGTCCAACCCAGGTTCCCATAAACACACAGTATCATATGTTTCACCTTTTATTTGCTTATAACACACAGTTTTTCTGCCCACGCAGTGGACGTTTTGACTTACGTGACCTGGAAGCTGAGCGGCCTGCCCAAGCACCGCGTCATCGGCAGCGGGACCAACCTGGACTCGGCTCGCTTCCGGTATCTGATGGCCGAGAGGTTGGGCATCCATCCCAGCAGCTTCAACGGATGGATTCTGGGAGAACATGGCGACTCCAGCGGTGAGACAAGCCAGACAAATATATATAATGTAATATAACTTATAAATAAATAATTATAAAATGTATTTAAAATAATACATGAAAATATTATTAAAATAGTTTTAAATATTATGTTGTATTAAAATAGAAATTATTTCAATTAATGTAATACATAATAAAATCATAATACATAATTATTTGTAAAATTATTCTTCAAATTTATTATAAAAATAAATATAATTTAAATAAACAAAATGAATAAATAGTATGAATTAAATTATATAAAGATAAATTATAAAAAAATATTAAAATAATAATTGAGAAATATTATTAAAATAATTTTAATGATGTATTATGAAAATATAAAATATTTAAATAATAATATACATAATAAAATACAATATAATAATTATTATTTGTAAAATAATATTCATATTTATGAATATAAATTATTTAAATAATATAATTATATAAATTATATAGTGTAAAATAAACTATTTTATTCAATTTAATATAGAATAAATTCTTGCAAACGTAAGCATAATTAAATGATATAAATTATAAATTAAAAAAGTGAATTAAATAATAAATGAAAAATATTAGATGTATAATTAAAATATAAATTATTTAAATAATGAATATTATATATAATAAAATAAAACATGATGAGTATTTATAAAATAATACTCATTATTTATTCAAATGAATATAAATTATTTAAATAAATATGATTATATAAACTGTTGTGTAAACTTATTATTAAATATTGAATTAAATACACTTAATATTGTATAAAATATATTTTTGAATGCAAGTATAATTAAATTATGTAAACATAATTTAATATAAATTATAATTTATAGCATGTTAAATTATTCATATTCATCATATTATTAATGTAGTTACATATTTATTCATAAATTATATTCAGGCAAATAAATATCTTATTAAAATAATAAATAATTAATCATTTATTAATATTAAGATTTTTTAAAATTAAAATTATAAAATTGTTTTTATATTTGATTTCTATAAATATAAGGTAAATTGTAATTAATAAAAATATACATATATATATAAAATCAAATGTTGGCATCAAATTTTGAAATTTTCATATCGTTCAACCACTCATGGTCTCTGTATGTGTTTGCATTGCAGTTCCCGTTTGGAGTGGCACTAATGTGGCAGGAGTCAGTCTGCAGAAACTCAATCCAGATATCGGCAAAGACACGGACCGAGAGAACTGGAAAGAAACACACAAGAAAGTCGTGGACAGGTACGTCATTGGGTTATTCTTTTAGTTCTCATTCCGTCGTGGCCTAATGGATAGAGAGTCGGACTTGTAAACCGAAGGTCGTGGGTTTGAGTCTCAGGTCCAGCAGGAATTGTCGGTGGGGGGAGTGAATAACCAGCGCTCTCTCCATCTTCAATACCACGACTGAGGTGAGACCCTTGAGCAAGGCACCGAACCCCCAGCTGCTCCCTGGGCGCCGCAGCATCGGCTGCCCACTGCTCCTGTGTTCACAGTGTGTGTGTATGCACTTGGATGGGTTAAATGCAGAGCACAAATTCCGAGTATGGGTCACCATACATACGTCACTTCACTTTCACTTTCCTCATTAAGATCAGTTCATTTGAATGAGTATGCAGTATAGAACAATAAATATTTGAAACAGTATGCTACATTGTCACGACATTACTATATTTTACTTAATTCAGTGTGGTGTCTAAGTATCATCTCACAAATAAACAGTTTGGAATTCATTTTTGTGTAAAAAAAAGAAATTGAGCTATTCTGCTAGAAATGAATGTATCCATAAAATACTTCCACGACTGTGTGTTCACCGCAGCGCCTATGAGGTGATCCGACTGAAAGGCTACACTAACTGGGCCATCGGGCTGAGTGTGGCCGACCTGACAGAGAGTCTCATGAAGAACCTCAACCGAGTCCATCCCGTTTCCACCATGGTGAAGGTCAGTGCAGGACTCTGCTACTCTACATATGTGACCCTGAACCACAAAACCAGTCTTAAGTGTCAATTTTTCGAAATTGAGATTTATACATCATCTAAAAGCTGAACAAATAAGCTTTCCATTGATGTATGGTTTGTTAGGATAGGACAATATTTACCGAGATACAACTATTTGAAAATCTAGAATCTGAGGGTGCAAAAAAAAATCGTCTTTAATGTTGTCCAAATGAAGTTCTTAGAAATGCATGTTACTAATCAAAAAAGAAGTTTTGATATATTTACGGTAGGAAATTTACAAAATATCTTCATGGAACATGATCTTTACTTAATATACTAATGATTTTTGGCATAAAAGAAAAATCGATAATTTTGACCCATACAATGTACTTTTGGCTATTGCTACAAATATACCCGTGCTACTTAAGACTGCTTTTTGCTCCAGGGTCACATATGATACATATACTACTGTTCAAATGTTTAGGGTCAGTTACATCTTTTCTTAAAGAAATTAAAAGTTTTGTTTATCAAGGATGCATTAAATTGTTCAGAAGTAGTAAAAATAGTTTCACAAAACAATGAAGCAGCACAACTGTTTTCAACATTGATAATAATCAGAAATGTTTCTTGAGCAGTAAATCAGCATGTTAGAATGATTTCTGAAGATCACATGACACTGAAGACTGGAGTAATGATGCTGAAAATTCAGATTTGATCATAGGAATAAATTACATTTTAACATATATTCAAATAGAAAAGTTTTTTTTTTTTAATTGTAATAATATTTCACAATTTTACTGTTTTTAATGTATTTATGGCCCAATAAATGCAGCATTGGTAAGCAGAAACATTAAAAAATTGTACCAACCCCAAACTTTTGAACTGGTGTATGTATATATCACGTTAAAATCAAGAATAAAGATGGACCATTATAGAAAATTTAGTAGATATATTAATTATGTTTGTGGTAACATGATTGCTTATAAATAGCAGATACTGGGGCTAGTTGTCACATGCTTTACTGTAGTGAATATTTCTTATGGTGGGTTAAATTTGAAAGTTAATTTATGTATTAACACAAACCTTAAAATCTTAAAGATATTGATAACTTCCATCCTATTTTCACAGGAAAGAGATAGTTTATTAAACACGTTGATCCTATATCACGGCAAATTGTCACTGTCATTAAATAGCCAATAATAGGTTTTTCAGTAAAACAGTAACATAATTATGAAATGCATCACAACTTGCAAATTATGATGATGAAAATGCTCATGTATTTGTTTCAGGGTATGTACGGGATCAGTGACGAGGTGTACCTGAGCCTGCCCTGCGTGTTGAACAGCGCTGGAGTGGGCAGCGTGGTCAACATGAGCTTGACCAGCGACGAGGTCTCGCAGCTGAAGAAGAGCGCAGACATGCTGTGGCACATCCAGAAAGACCTGAAAGACCTGTAGCGCTGACTCACAACCAATGGCTTTTATTCACAGCTTCGAATGTTTGATTGCTGCTATGACAAGATATACATGAGCGGATCAATCTTGCCTAAGATTTTTCTTTTAATATCCTAGTTGTATTATGTTCTTGAAATCATCTTTCAAATGATTTAGGGGTTTGAATTTATGTATATAAAGGAGTAGTTCACACAGGCTGAATATTTACTCACCCTCAGGTCATAAAAGATGTAGATGAATTTGTTTCTTCATCGGATTTGGAGAAATGTGGCATTGCATCACTTGCTCAGCAATGGATCCTCTGCAGTGAATGGGTGCCGTCAGAATGAGAGTCCAAACAGCTGATAAAAACATCACAGTAATCCACAAGAAATCCAGTGATTATAAGTCTTAATGATGGATTTGTTTCTTAAAAACATGCAGCTTTTCACTTCACAAGTCATTAATTGATGGACTGGTGTGGTGTGTATTATTGTCCTGTTTTTATCAGCTGTTTGGACTTCTGACGGCACCCATTCACTGCAGAGCATCCATTGGTGAGCAAGTGATGTACTGCTACATTTCTCCAAATCTGATGAAGAAACAAACTCATCTACATCTTGGATGGCCTGAGGGTGAGTAAATTTTCATTTTCAGGTGAACGGTTTCTTTAAACAGTCAGGAAATATAGAAACAGATGATTGTCAGATTAGCACTTTGTGTGAAAACAGATCTTGGTGTTTGATGGTGAAATATAGCAAATACACTACACTACAAATCAAAAGTTTGGACACACTTGACTGAATGGATGATTTGTGATCTTAAAAACCTTTCGATCCAAAAAAATTTTAATTGTGCCAACATATAAATTAACTTGAAAAACTAAAATTTTTTATTCAGAAAGTAAATGCAATGGAGCCGATTGCAAGGAAAAGCATCATCAAGCATTTATATTACATGCTCAAGTGTTTTAAAGCATCCCATGATGCACCTCATGAAAGTCCAGAATGATCATAGCTGGAATCTACAAAAAGAAACTTTTGTTTTTTGTTTTCAGGTGTGTCATGTTTTGATCAGTAAATGTGAAAAATAGTCATAAAGAAGATGTGTCCAAACATTTGATTGTCACTGTTACACAACTGTTGGTTACAGGAACTAGTCAATGTACTCACTAAATGTTGAATGAAATTGCAAAATGTAAACCACATGCTAGCAATATATACAATCTTTGTGTAATATCTGGACTGAACGCTGATATAAGGCTTTAAATGTGATGTCTATCACAGTTTAACACCAGACAAGTAAACCTGTCAACGATATAATCCATTTATTAAACAGGATCTTTGTTGGTAAAAATGTACATTAGTCTCACATTTGAAGTATTTACAAATACTTAAACAAGTCAGTCATCTATAATAACAGCATGTCGCGCAGAGATGAAACAGTCTCCGCTCCACTAGGTGGCGCTCATGTGGAAAAAGTCCCAATTAGATTGACAAATAAAAAGAGCAAAACAGAACAGTTGGCACATTAAAGCGCAATAAAAAAAAACAGTAACGACTTCATTCAGAACCCAGTGATTCCTTTCAGTTATGGTTCATTCAAAGGAACTTCGCCATCCGCCCATCTTGTGGTCATTTAGGGGTTCAGTGGTCCCTGTCGCCCCCTGGAGGGAGATGTGTGATGCAGTAACAAAAACAGCACCTGACTTGGTTTGGTAATCAGTCCCAGAAAAAACACTTGAACTTCACAGGTAAAGTATCAAAAATCTCATCTGTCGTTCAGAAATGTTGGCCAGCGAGACGCCGAACCAGAAGCACTATTATGACAAATATAAATATGAGCCACTCATAGAAAACTAAAAGAAAATACTAAACCGTTGACCGTTATACCATGCTGTTGCTCTCACCGACTTTATCCACTAACTAAAAGAGAAACAGAAGAACATTATTGTAGTCATGTGACAGGATTTTAAGTGTCACTTACGCAAGCACAAGATACAAAACTAGTGACAAAAGAGTCAGCAAACTGTGGTTGACTTACCCCACTGATACCAGGAAGGTTTAGTAAAGATCCAAGAATAGGCACCCGCCTAATGAAGCCAACTGCTACTGGGAAAAAGCCCCTGAAAACAGATGGACAACAAATTTATATCAAGTAATATTAAAGCTATGCTACGTAACTTTTGTCCTTCTAGTGGCTGAAGCAAACAATTACAAGTTACTTGCGAGGGAACATTGTTTTAGTAAATACGCAAGTTGTGCTTTGGCTCCGCTATTTTCAGTGAATGTTCATTAGCTGCTAGGTAAATAACTAGAAAATAAAGTGCGTGAAACTGTAAATCTATTTGCGCTACAAACCAGTGTGTTTATGATTAAGATAATGCGTTAAAATTATATAACAAATACTAGTTTGTCATATCAAGCATCTTAACGCACTGTTTTTGTACAGCTAAAATAAATGAAAGCGAATGACCCCAGAAGTCTCGCACATTTAAGTTACAAATGGCCACATCCATTCATTAAAAATAAGGTGGATACCCGATGAATCTGATCGATTGCTACAGATGATTGCCTAATCAGTGCAAACGTCACTAACGACATTAAAACTCTATCAATAACGAAAGATGGCTATCTGAAAAATCTCTCATATGAGCAGGTAAGTAGCTTTTATGCCATTGTTGTTTTGACTTGTTGAAATCAATTGTTTTTAAAAAAAAGTTTGGCAATTACACTGACATATAGTCAATGATTGCTATTCATATTAAATAACGGTATAAAATATAACTCTGCAAGGCTAGGCAAATAGGCCAGTGACTGGTTAATTTGACACCAAGCAAACTATGCTGATTCATGTTTTATTACAGGTTCATTGTTTTCCGTTTTTGCTCGCAAACTCGTCGGTTCCAGGTTCATTTGTTGTGGTTTCTATTTACTTGTGGATATGAGGCAAACATGCACAGGCGATTCTTGCATGCAGTTTCCCCGGGAAATCCATCCTGACAACTCTAAAGTAATAATATTTATTATAGGCCCACCATTGTAATTTAACAAGGTTCCTACACATTTTCCATTTCAAAATTCCATACTTTTCCAGACTCAGATTTCCAAACCTCTCAGTAGATTTTCGGACCATATTTAACATAAAAGGTTCATACAGCACTATTTTCAGCTTTATATTTAGTATATAATACAGTCATATGCAAATATTTTTATTTTTCAGGGTTTTTTTTTCATTGATTTTCTCTAAGTGACAACATACAGAGCCCCTAAAATAAATAATAATAATAAAAAAAAATACAGACATGCACACAAAAAACTTTGTGCCCTCGAAAAACTATTTATATGCGCATGGGAATTTTTTTACATGCTTATGCATTAGAATTTATATTTTATATAACCTATTTCCTTTGTGGATCACTGCCATCTTACTACGAATAAAGTGAGAGCATGGATGCATATGAATTAATAGTGATCTACTAGCTCAAAATTTGGCTTTCCTTATGGTAGTACCTCTAATATCAAGGCCTAATGTCCAATTTAACACATCCTTTGCGGTGGCGGAAAAACCATGACATAAAATGGGCTGATGGCATAATACGGCAATATGCGTGCATTGTCCTATTTGCCAAGTTCAAGGGTCTATAAAAACAAAATTCAGTGTTCAAAATTTGGCTTTTGTTAGGGCAGTATGTCATATTTCAAGGTCTCTTTAACACATACTCCATGGCGGCCGAGAAACCACACCGCTAAATGGGCTGATGGCACAACATGTGGCTCAGTGTGCATTGTCCTATATGCTGAGTTTAATGGTTTCTCGTGCACACATAAAAGTCTGTATATTTTTTAAAGGTCCTTGAGGTTATGTAATACGGTGCTAAGAATATTGCGAACAGAAAACCCAAAACGCAAAACATTTTGCATAATGAAAAAGTGCACCTTAAATTCATTCAGTCGTGTTTGACAATCACTAAAGAATCACTAAACAGCTGCCATGAAAACACGCTTCTGGTACGATAAACTTATTTTCATTCAATTCTTAATTTTCTATTATAAAAAACTAAATGGGGGCAAAAGTCTGGAAATGCTAATATTTTTCCAGACCTGGAAATTACTTAAATCAAATTCCATACTTTTCCAAACCGTGTAGGAACCCTGTATTTAGGGTAAGGCAAAAACACGACTTCAGAAGATGGTGTGCGCGCTCATTATTAAATTTTATTAATTTCGGGGGTAAAAAAAAAACTACATAGAGTAACTTTAAGCAAAATAAACCCTTGTATGGTAGTGCAAAAGCACCCTAAACATCTTGCCAGGGTGACAAAACAAAACAACTCACCGGAAAAGGAGGAAAAATCCATAGACTTCCAGGACGACACCTACAATCGGCCATCCGATGAGCACCACGAAAACACCTCCCAGAAAGAAACCGGTGGCTTTCATTTTATGCCGCTGGAAGAAGAACCTGAACGTCCGTTCCAGTCCGATAACAAATGAGAGACCTGCGACGAACAAGATCTGCAAACACAAAAACACATTTAGGTTCAGTTCAAGCAGCATTTTAACTCCCTAACACACCTGAGCGTTCATGTTTTACTCCATTCAAACAACTTTGTTAAAGCACACACTTACATTTCCTATGGCCAAGAGCGCTTTATCAAAGAACAGAATCATTCCAAAGAAGAGGAAAAACACACCGAAGCCCGTCAGCCCCATCCCGATCTCTGTTAAAAACACAACAACAGCCTTTATTAGTGCTGCTTTAGAAATACATACATACATAAATTTGCATAGTACTCCAAAGCACTTCAGAGAATACCATGGTAATATATCAAAGATAGATAGATAGATACAACATTAGGTAGGTAGATAGATAGATAGATAGATAGATAGATAGATAGATAGATACAACATTAGACAGGTAGATAGATAGATAGATAGATGGATAGATGGATAGATACAACATTAGACAGGTAGACAGGTAGATAGATAGATAGATAGATAGATAGATAGATAGATAGATAGATAGATAGATAGATAGATAGATAGAACATTAGAGAGGTAGATAGATAGATAGATAGATAGATAGATAGATAGATAGATAGATAGATAGATAGATAGATACAACATTAGATAGATAGATAGATAGATGGATAGATAGATAGATAGATAGATAGATGGATAGATACAACATTAGACAGGTAGATAGATAGATAGATAGAACATTAGAGAGGTAGATAGATAGATAGATAGATAGATAGATAGATAGATAGATGGATAGATACAACATTAGACAGGTAGATAGATAGATAGATAGATAGATAGATAGATAGATAGATAGATAGATAGATAGAACATTAGAGAGGTAGATAGATAGATAGATAGATAGATACAACATTAGACAGGTAGATAGATAGATAGATAGATAGATAGATAGATAGATAGATAGATAGATAGATAGATGGATAGATGGATAGATAGATAGATACAACATTAGACAGGTAGATAGATAGATAGATAGATAGATAGACAGATAGGTAGATAGATTCAACATTAGTTAGTGTAAGATGGTTGTTCTAATGATATAATCAAATGATCACCATATTTATATACTATAGTACTGATCTAGGGTACATTACTATAATGGTGATGGTATTATCATGGTATCACAGTTCTTCTAATGTTAGATAACAGAGTTTTACTGTAGTAGTGATTTGATTGTACTGTTAAGAGGCCACGCCGTGTAATCCTCATTCATTCCCATTCATCACTTCCACAACATTTTCAGCTTTAAAGCAGTATTTTAAACATTACTGTCTAAACTAACAACATTAATGCAGGGCAGAGATACTGTAAAATTGACTTACTCTGTGAGTCCGTTAACGAAATCATGTTTGTGTTGTTTATCAGCCGGTTTACTGACTGATGAGTAAAACTGCTCTGTGTGTGATCGCCACGACACCGGAAACACGTAGAGAGATACTTAAAACGTCCGAAATGACGCAGGAACGCGCTGCGAAAAATTCAGATACTGTTTATTATTGTTATTATTTTCATTTTATTTTTATTTAAAAGCTATTTTATTATTACTACTTCCTCTCGCAATCATGCTACTCCCACGCAAATACTTGCTAAGTTTGTTAGTTTGAATGAACGTAGTCGTTTTTGGTCGTGTTTCTGGGAAATGTAGTTTTTAGTGATATCCGCAGACACGCTGGATTAGAGCAAAAAACTACAAATCCCAGCAGGCGCAGGGGGAAGCAGGAAGACATGCCTGTAGCCGGGAGACGTGTTTATTGAAGTATTACTAGTTCACTAGTGCACGAACATTTTTAGACATTTATTATTCACAATGCCAGCGTCCGGATTAGTGTAAAGCTGAAATAACGGTTGTGATTGTTTCATTTTAGGCTTTAACCATGAATACGTTATTTGCGATCGCTTTGGTGTTTGTTGGTTGCTGCAGTAATGTTGTGTTTTTGGAACTTTTGGTTAGGTGAGTTGCATGTCTCTCATATATGATCCTTTTTTCATATTTGAGTTTGTATTTAATGCATTTGAACTTAATATATGCTGTCATTTCTTGCTTCTTTAAATGGTATTTTTACAGGGATTTCCCAGGATGTGGGAATATTGTCACATTTGCCCAGTTTGCCTTCATTGCACTGGAAGGGTTCATCTTTGAGACAAACTTTGGACGCAAAAAGCCACACATACCCCTCAGGTTAATAATTTATAACATTTATACGCACGTGCATGCATTTTAATTCTAACAATTTGTTTTGGCTTCTGAACAGATTAGAAAAAAGTATAAACTTAATTGATAATTATAGGTGAATGATTTGCCAGATTCCCATCATGTTATATGTGCATTCGTTTTCCAAAACATAAATGCATAATTATGCATTTTTACTCAAACATCCTGATTTACTTGTTGGACGAGGTAAAAGGCAGTGATTGCCATAATTGATTATTATATTGTTATAGGTGAGAGGTGAACACTGGTTTGTAAGTCAAAACACAGTTCAGACAGCTAATATCTTTGAAGTTTTTAGTGTGCATGCTGTGCACAGTTTACATATTTGCACAGAATATCTGATATGATAAGCGGTGTTGTGATAATAATATAGCATACTGCATAATGTTTCACATACTTCAAATGTAATATACAGTATGTAGTGCACAGTGTGTGTTAAGAAATACACTAGTATTCCATTCCAAACATAGTTGTGCAGATGACTTATGTTACAGTCTTTGTGCTAAATCTAGAATCACAGGATAAGATGCATCTCTGACATTAATGGTTCAGCTTCAGGACAGATTTTATTCTGGACATCAAGTGGGAATCTACAAAATTGTACAAAGAATGAATAAAAATGTAATTGTCATTAAAACATTGCAGTTTATGCGTTTAATTAACATATATAATTTGCAGATCCTTTCTGAATTAATATATTTATATGTTGTAGACCCTGGGAATTGAAATCTTTATTCTGACTTTTTTAACTTTATTCTAATTTTAAGTTAATAATTAAGTAATTAAATAATAATAATAATGAAATCAAGTAATTAAATACTAATAATTAAGTCAGTAATTTAACTACACATTTGCATGTTTGCCATTCTCTGATGTCATTTTAATGATCACATGGTCACATCTTTTAAGTGTTTTATTTTGAAACATTTTTTAATTTAAAAATAATTTGATTTAATTAATAATTTGCTTTATCAACTTACAAACACCCTGGATATGGTTCATCAGTATAGTGCAAGATTATCCTATTCTAATCAATGTGATAAACCAGTTCTGTCAGAAGTAATCAAAAAGTAGTCAGGTTATATTACCTAAAATGCGTAATGTAATAGATTATGTTACCAATTACAATTTTCGTCATGTAATTTCAAATCAGTAACCGACTACAATTTGCAAGTAATCTACCTAGCACTGCTTATATATATATATATATATATATATATATATAATATGCATTATATTATTTTTTAAATTCAGTATTGTTTTCCCTCCTGCCTGTGAGTATTTCATGACTTTTGCTGTTTTTCTCCTTTGCAGTAACTATGTGATCATGGTGACCATGTTCTTTACGGTCAGCGTGATCAATAACTACGCCCTGAACTTTAACATCGCCATGCCCCTGCACATGATCTTCAGATCAGTGAGTATCATTCATTTCATTCATTCATTGCTTTAAAAACTGTGCCTTATTGATCTCTGTAACTTCTCATTTTGATCACAGGGATCTTTAATAGCAAACATGATCCTCGGTATTATCATCTTGAAGAAAAGGTAGGCTGAAGATCATGCACAGAATCCTTACTTAACTGTTTTTGCATATTATTCAGTCAGGTTATTACTTTCAGATATTCGGCGAGTAAATATCTCTCCATCGTGCTGGTGTCTTTGGGCATTTTCATTTGCACTATTATGTCGGCCAAACAAGTGGTGAGTCACTTTACATACTGTATTTAGTAGTTGTTTTGTATTAACAGACATAATGTATTTGCATTTCGATGCTTTTATCTGCACCTAATATGTCAGGGTTGATATTTATGTAGAATGTTGAGAAAGGGGCCACAGAGGAAGATGGTTTTTATGCCTTCATGCATTGGCTTCTGGGTAATATTCTCACTACACATTCACACTCAGGCAATGTTTGCTGCATATTGTATAGTATATACTACCATTTAAAAAATTAATATGTGAACCCGCATTAGTAACAATAAGCATTTAAAATGGTTGCATGCTACATTATTAGTAATATGTAGTACACACTACTGTTCAAAAGTTTGGGGTCAGTAACTTCTATTCAGCAAGGATGCATTAAATTGATCAAAAGTGATAGTAAAGACATTTATAATGTTACAAAAGATTTCTATTTCAAATAAATGTTGTTCTTTTGAACTTTCTATTCATCAAAGAATACAAAACGTATCACAGTTTATACTCGGATATGAAGCAGCACAACTGTTTTGAACATTGATGATAATTCAAGGGCATAGAATTAAGTAGGGACACTCGGGATATATCCTACCAAAATCCAGCGATTACTAAATTGTTCCTCAATCAAACAATTAAATGTCAGTTGTCTGCTGTTATGTCCCCACCAATGCCAAAATCAAACCCACGCCCCTTGTAATAATCAGAGATGTTTCTTGAGCAGTAAATCAGCATATTAGAATGATTTCTGAAGGATCATGTGACACTGAAGACTGGAGTAATGATGCTGAAAATTCAGCTTTGCATCACAGGAATAAATTACATTTTAAAATGTCGTAAAACAGAAAAGAGTTATTTGAAATAGTAATAATATTTCCTATTATTAGTGTTTTTATGGTATTTTTGATCACATAAATACAAATTTTATGAGCATAAGAGTTGCAAAAACATTAAACTTTTGAATGATTGTGTACATATTGCATACTGCTAATATAGTATTAGTATTGTGTTAGTATGAAATTCCAAAGACATTTACTGAGTATATGTGGTTATTTATATCATTCTGAACTTTATTTTTTTGTCACATAAGCATGATATTCGATTGCATTAATGCTGTTGTGTTTCAGGGATTGCCATGCTGACGTTCGCCTTGCTGATGTCTGCAAGAATGGGCATTTTCCAGGAAACCCTGTACAAGGAGTTTGGCAAACACTCCAAGGAGGCTCTGTTTTACAATGTGAGTCCCTAACCGTACTTATGATGCTGTAGTCTAGTGTGCAACATTTTGTCATGTATGAGTATGTGGGATTGAATGGGATTTTTCTGCCTTTTTTCAGCACTGTCTGCCTTTACCGGGATTCCTCCTGCTGTCAACAGACATCTACAAACACGCCGTGCTCTTCAGCCAGAGCTGTGAGTATGGTTCTGATGGGACTAATATAGTAAATCAGTCATCACCGCTCAAACATTTGGGGTCTTGTAAGGTTTTTAAAATGTGTTTTTTTTTTTTTTTTTTAAGAATGCTTACCATGGCTGCATTTATTTGATCAAAAATATGGTAAAAACGGAAAATATTATTGCAATTTAAAATAACTCTTTTCTGTGGAAGCTCATTTCTGCCACAGGATAAAAAAAGTATTAAAAATGTTTTGTTTTTTTTAAATTCCATGTCATAAACAGGCTTCCATAATATTTATTTAAAATGTAATTTATTGCTGTGATCAAAGCTGAATTTTCAGCATCATTACTCCAGTCTTCAGTGTCACATGATCCTTCAGAAATCATTCTAAGATGCTGATTTGCTGCTCAAGAAACATCTCTGATTATTATCAATGTTGAAAACAGCGCTGCTTCATATTCTTGTGGAAACAGGTCATTTTTTGATGAATAGAAAGTTTAATTGAAATGGAAATATTTCGCAGCATCTCTTATAATTTCCTTATTGAATGAAAATACTGATTTCTTTCAAAACCCCAAATGTTTGCATGGTGTATGTAAGTCTTGAAAAGTTTTAGTTTGTTTGGCTTTTAGTTTGAAATGACAAACCATGACTGTCTCTCAAAGCTCCAGTGGAAATCCCTGTGATTGGTCAGTCTGTGCCAGTCATGTGGTTATACCTACTGATGAATGTCATCACCCAGTATCCTTTCATTTTTGTCATATACAAATTTTCCTTATGGCCTTTTATTGGACAGAGTTGTAGAAAGGCATGCTAAGAAATCTGTCTACAGTCAGTATATTTCATTGTATATTTCATCCTTAGCCAGAAATCTCAGATACGTGTGCATCCGCGGCGTGTTCATTCTGACCACGGAGTGCGCATCGCTCACGGTTACACTGGTGGTGACGCTTCGCAAATTCCTGAGTCTCATTATTTCCATCCTGTACTTCCATAATCCCTTCACAGCCTGGCACTGGGTCGGCACGGCCGTGGTGTTCCTGGGAACGCTGCTCTACACGGAAGTGTGGTCCAGCATTCGTGTGGCAGTGAAAGGAGAGGAAGCTGACAAGAAGGCAGAGTAAATTATGGAAACCCATTTATGCCACAGAATAAAAAAATGAAATGGGTAATTTATCTTTATCTCACAATTCTGACTTTTTCTCACAATTCTGAGTTTATCTCTCTCAATTTTGACTCTTTTGTCAGAATTTCAAGATATAAACTCAGAATTGCAAGAAAGTCCGAAAAGTCACCAGTTACCTTTTTAATTTTTTTAATTCTGTGGTGGAAAGAAGCTTTAATTGTAAAGGAACTGTAATACCTCTTTAGCTTTGTGCGAGTGTGTTTTGTTGATGTGTGTCCCATCACTATTCATTTTTAAGTTATTCACTGTGAATGGATGAGCGCTTGAGGTACATTTAGGTCAATTTTATGAGCTGTTTTTTGAGCCAGGTGTGTGTGTGTAAGTTTGTTAGAGCGTTTGCCTGTAGGATTTTACAGTGTGTGACCTGTTTTCAGTATCTAGGTCTCTGATTTTTGCAGAAATAGACACTTATTTTATTCCTGGCACCATATTTACTTCATATCTACTTCTTCGCACATTAAAACTAACATAATGGTCAATTTTTGCTAGATTTGTTAGCATATGCAGGACTTGCAGCTATTTTTCACAAGTGTCAATGTTCACAACAAGTTCGTTGTATTTATTCCATTTTTAAACACAGCCAGTTTTAGTAAGTCAGTAAATATGTTGGCCCACTTACATGTGTCTTTATTCAGGTGAAATAATAAAGTAAGACAGACTACGAACGATAATGCATAAGTATTTTAAGTTGTAGTCATGCAGTATATCATATTTGACATTTTGTAGTCACCTTCTGCTAACGTTTCAGTCAGGTGAGTTTCGGGGTGAGCTAAAGCAACACTGTAGAAACTACTGCCAATATTGTAGAAAATATCTACACTTATGTTCATGAGTCTAGAATCTGTAATTTGGCACGGATTTGTGTAAGATATTTTTTATTTTTTTTTATCAGCTAACACAAACTGAGACCTCATAAACTGAAGGAAATCATGTCTTTTGTGCAGTTCTTTCAATCTCATTTGCATTTTCTGTGCTCCTAATGTGTGGACTATTCGTTCAATAATTTCTAGGATTAATCAATTTCTCTTGATGTTCTATTATATTTATGGTCATTGTTGGCATTAAAAGTACGGTCTTGTGTCTGACGGATTGATAATACCCAGGGTTTTTCTACAGGTAATTCACACAGTACAAAAATTAAATAACCGTATTTTCCCACCAAAATACAATAATTAATGCAGTTATTGTTAGTACTGTAAAATCATAATAATAATTTAATGAGATTGTGTTAAAAAATGAGTTTTCAAGTGTACATTTACATTTTTAGGCAGAACAATGTTTTAACATTTTGAACAATAATGAATAATAACAACAACACCTCATGTATTATTAATATAGTATTAGTCACGCCCCCAGACATATAGTATCATGAACAACACAGAATGTCCACTTGCTTATAAACTTAAATAAGTGCTTATAAACTTAAATAAGAGTATATGTTCACAACTCTGTCAATATATCTGGGAGCAGAGTTGTGGCCTAATAACTTCTGGCAAAGTGACTATCAATGAAAACTAGCCTTTGGGCTAATTTGGGTACATTTACATTCATGAATGTTGATTAATGTACACTGTCCCTTTTTGTTTGTGAAATAAATAACTAAACATTCTTTAGCTGAAAACCATATTTTCCACCAAAATACAATGTGTTAATATTTAAAATTTATAATAATTTAATGAGATTGTTCAAAAAGAGAAAGCTTTCAAGTATTACTTAATTTTTTTAGTGCAGAACATTTTTTAAAAACATTTTGAATAATAGTAATAATCGCATCATGTATTATTAATACATATTAGCCACACCCCCAAATATTTAATATCACGAAAAAGCACATAATGTCCATTTCAAGTGCTTATAAATGTAAATAAAGTGTGTATGCTCCCAGATATATGAACAAAAAACATTTATTGATAATTCTAAACATTTATTAGCTGACAGAAATGAGTTGCTGGAGGTTTAAATGAACGCGGGGCTGTGGAGTGAAGTTCCTTTGGGTGTGAGAGGACATTAAGTGTACTAACAATAAACTTAACGGAAAAGTACTTTCTGTTTCCTTTATTGAGTTATTTTAACTATATTATCTATGTCGTTGTTTATTATCTATGCGTGCTTAACCACATAAGTTTGTTGTAACGTACTTGCACTGCAAGAGCTTCAGTGATTCGGTCTTTTGAAATGAATTAATTAGAATATCGTGTAAGTTTGTGAATATTTTAGGGGTGCTGAACAAAATGTCCTGCAGGGCATATAGCTTATGTTAAATATAGCCTGCGTACAGGTCATGCATGTTGACCTACTGCATACTAAACATACATAAACATGACTGGTTAACTTTTACATTACCTATAGCTTTCAAAATCAACTGTACTTGAAGTATATACTAGTGATCGTATATCCCTACACCAACCTCATAGCACTAAATCTTATAATGGTACAACCACAGTACTTTTCTTTCCAATAAAACATGGTTCAACCAGATTTTGTTGGAATTTTACTATGGTAATACCATGTTTTTGGGTGTGTCCCATAGTAATATTGTACATGAATTTGGTTGCCATTCCATGGTATATCAGTGGTATTTCTAGCTTCTGAACCATACTGTTGCATTAGTTTTTTTCTAATGAATGTACTTCTAACTATTTCCCAGATTATTTGTGATCACTTGAAAAAATTTTGCATAAAAAGAAAGCATTATTGTCTAATGAAGATTAATGCATCCCAGGTCAGTCAAATTGCATTGAAAATTTAAAAAAAAAAAAAAAAAAAGTAAATTAATTCATTTTGGTCTGCAATAATCTAGCGGAAAAAAAAAAAATTATTTGACCGTCAAACACAAACTTGTAAGTGATGGAAAAATGTTTTCAGTTTTCATGGTAAAACAAAATACTTGGCATAAGTGTGACCCTGGACCACAAAACCAGTCATAAGGGTCAATTTTTTTGAAATTGAGATTTATACATCATCTGAAATCTGAACAAATAAGCTTTCCATTGATGTTTAGTTTGTTAGGACAATATTTGGTTGAGATACAACTATTTGAAAATCTGGAATCTGAGGGTGCAAAACAAATCAAAATATTGAGAAAGTCGCCTTTAAAGTTGTCCACATGCAGTCCTTAGCAATGCATATTACTAATCAGAAATTGAGTTTTGATATATTTACAGTAGGAAATTTACTAAATATTGTCATGGAACATGATATTAATATCCTAATGATTTTTGGCATAAAAGAAAAATTGATAATTTTGACCCATACAGTGTATTGTTGGCTATTGCTACAAATATACCTGTGCTACTTATGACTGCTTTTGTGCTTCAGGGTTTCCACATTTTAAAAAAAAAATTCAAATGTTTATCAATGCTATTTCTGATCTGATGATAAACAGCTTTCACAAAGAGTGATTGATCGTATGAAGGAGTCTCCACCTGTGGTTCACCCGAAAGCTTCAACCAAATCTTCTATCCAGTCAACACCTCTTGTAGCTCCTCCAGTTGAGCGATTGGTACCAGGTGAACAACATTATGTACCCATAATCCCTCATCCTCCCTCATTTGCCAGTACTTTGGTTCCTCCTCCTGTTTCAGAGCCAATAACACCTTTTGTGCCTTTAGTAACTGGGACTGAGAAAACATCTGCACCACCGTCACCTGAGAATCTTCCAAATCCTCCGCCTACAGGTCATGATGAGCATGTAGCTATACCTGACCCTCAACCCGCTGTGCTGCCTGCTGAACCCATCAATGTTCCTTCACAAGTGTCAAGAGAACCACTAACTGCTCCTTCACTAGTGGATCCCAATGTTGAGCCCCTAACACCACCTCCTGCCATAACCTCTGAACCTGTAGCCATTCCTCCTCCTCCAACCACAGATCCACTTACTGAACCTGTGACATCTATAGAGTCCTCTGTTGAACCTGTAATTGTATCTTCTGAACCAACTGAACCTATAGCAACTCCATCATCTCCTGCTTTAGCTGCTCAGCCAACATCTGAGTCCATGACTTACCTTTTGAACCTGAGGTTTCAATCTCCCCAATCTCCATACCTGCTCCCATTCAGTCTGTCTTGGAGGAGTCTGCTGTTTCGCAATCTGGATCTGCTTCATCTGTGGTTTTGCCTGATGAAATGCCTTCCAAAACGCAATTGAGTCCAATTTCCACTGGAGAACCTGCAGTTCCTTGTGTTCTCCTGGTTGAGGAACCTTTTGCGCCTTCATTTATTGACCAACTCGAGGTCTTTCCACCGCAAACACATGTTGGTAAGTTCATAATTTGGTCCATTAGTCTTACCAAAGTCTCTCTGGTTAATTTTTGACTGATTGACCTGCAAACTCTCAACTTGTATCTCAGGATTTTGTACAAATGCTTGTTGAACTCAATCTTGAAATCGCAATAAAATGGAAGTAGCAGCAGATCATTTCTGTAATTGTTTCTGTAAACTGTATTGTTGCATAACTCTATATATAAAGTTGGATATTGGATAACTTTACCTGCATACATAGTGCATTCATGTAAAGTGTTGTATAGCACATTTCAGCTGCTTGATTGCTTGTATCATCACAAAATGTAAATTATATTATCGCCCAGCTCTAATCTGCTAAATGCAACTATAAGGCATGAAGATATTAAGATATTATAAACAATCATGATTTTCATCAAATTTTCATTAACATCATGATTTTTAAAATTACTCTGTATTGTTTAAACTAATATTTAATTTGAATGGAACATGCATGGATTAATTGTTAGCAGTAATATGTATAACATGCATTTAGAAAATAGATGGGTTGAACTTTCATTTAATGCTGACTTTAACTTCTCAGAAATTTGATTGTGTTTCATAAATTAATGGAAGATCTCCATGCTAAAATATGATATTTCTTAGTGAATGAAGAAAAGCTCAGAAAGCAGATCAGTGAAGATCTTCAGAAGCTCCTGAATGAGGAAATGAAGATGGCAGAGCATAACATGCGACAAGAGTAAAACCTTAACTGATGAAGATGAAGATCTCTCAACAAAATACCCAAGAATGCAGTGAGTTTTGGCATCTAAACGGCATTTACTGTGTGTTTTCATAAGGCTGGAGGAAGAGAAAGCTAAAGCGAAGGCCCAGGCCCAAGCTGCAGCCCAACTCCAGATTCAGGATGAGATCCAGAAGCTTCTGGAAGAGGAGAAGGCATCCTATCAACAGACTCTAGGAGATGCTATTAGAAGGGAGAAGCTGAATATTCAGGATGAGCATCTTATAACTCAGCATTATGTAAGTCAGCTTCTGCGCACAGTTGTGTGTTGTTTATGTATGTGCATCTGAGCATACATGTTTCTTACCATTTGAACAGCTGCTTCTGTCTCTGTGCAATGTTTTTGCAAAGCCCTCATAACAAAAATATGCTGGTGCCATACTATGAAAATACAAAAAATTAATAGAAAAACATATTTAAAAACAAACACTAGTAATAATGTCAAAAACACTACAAAATTGCCAAACTTTACCTAAATAAAATAAAAAATTGAATGGAAAATTTAAAATAGAAATTGTAATATAACTCTAGTAATAATTTCAAAAACACACAATAAAATTGCTAAAACTTTACCTAAATTAAAAAAAAAATAATGAAAAAATGTAAAATAGAAATTGTAATATAAAATTAATCTATCTTTATTTGACCCTCTAACTCTAGCACTCTCTATTCTAATTCTGTTTTTATAAATCTGTCTTCTTTTTATTAAAAAAAAAACACACACACACCTTTGACCCGCTATCAGTTGCATATTTATTCTCTAACTGCTAGCTTTTCTTGAAAAACTAACACTAGCTGTCTTTTTTCTATTCTATCTACTTGTTTCTTATAAAAAAAAAATTAAAATAAAAACGACAAAACAAAACAAAAAAACACTAGGTTTCTTTTTTCTATATTGTATCTACTCATTTTCTTAAAAAAACAAACAAACAAAAAAAAAACCTTGCCACGTGTACTGTGTTAGGCTAACCAAGACTTGCATGTTGTTGCTCTTTTGTTGGTTTTGATTGCTTCTATTGTCCTCATTTGTAAGTCGCTTTGGATAAAAGCGTCTGCTAAATGACTAAATGTAAATGTAAAATTACAAATTCTAATTATCAATAAAAACTTTAATAATATCTAAATGATACTAAGATAACACTATTATCATGTGCAAAACTACATGTTATGTAACATTTTATCTGCATCCACCTCTAAATGTATCTGCATGTGTTGGATTTGCATATTGTGAATGTCCAGATGTTAAAAATGCATGAATTTAAATGGTAGTGCTTTACTGCTTAAGGAAGGTAAGATGTTGAGACTTCATTTTCATCACTTGCTTGTTCACTTTTTTAAGAGAAATTTGTGATCATTTCTATTCCAGCTAGATGTGAGTGATTGAATGCTTAAATACAAGGTTAAATTAGTTCTGTTTAATTTGCATTAATTTATCACACATCGTTTAACATCATTTGTGAGCAAAAACCTTCTCTATATTTACATCAAGAAATGCATGTGCCATTAAACTCTCTTTACTATAGTGTTAATTTAATTTCTATGGAAGATTTACAGGCTTATGCTTCACATGTTTTATCTTCCCATCAGGCTCAGAAGCTGGAGGAGAAGGAGAAAGGTTTGGAAAATCAGGACGCTCTGTTTCGGGAGCAGCTTGCCAAGATGCAGGAAAAGGCAAAATGATTCATCTGTCCTTTCATATGCTCTTTGTAGCTTTTTCAGAGTGATATCACCACTTCATATGCAGTACAGGGTTATTATAGTTAACTAAAACTAAAACCATAAAAGAATTCATTACTTGAAATAAAATAAACTTTATCTGAAATTAAATAACTTATTTTATCTTAAACTTATTTCATTTCAGCTAGTTGCCATGGTAACATTTCTCATCGTCATTTCGTTTAACTTGATTTACTAAAATGAAAATGAAATGAATGTGAATAAAAGCTATATAGACATATTTAAAAATAACAAAAAGTCCAAAAACAAGCAAATTTAATAAAGCTTTTAACTGAAATCAAAATGAAAATTAAAAGAGAAAAAATACAAAATGAAAAAGAATTCAAAATATTAATAAAACTATAGTAGTATCATTTTGATACTAAAATAACACTAATGCAGTATATTACACATGTTGACTGTCTCTTTGTTGTTGTGCAGATGGCTCGGTTCACAAAGGTTACTGCTGAAAATTAAAAGAGAGGCTTAGAGGACGCACACAACCGCTTCAGGTGAGTGTGCAAGCTCAATAAATCAGCGTTTAGTTTTTCAAATGACATTTATCTCATTTCTCACTCTCTCTAGGCGATGCCAACTCAAACCAGTGTTCAGATCTGCAGAGTCAGATACTGAAGTGTTACACTGAGAATAAAGGTCAAACTATGAGCTGTTCCAACATCGCATCACTGTACATTCAGTGTGTGGACCGCACCAGACAGTTAAACCCCACTGATAAGGCCACTTGGGTAGACATGACATGACTCACATTCAAAATAGCTATTTAAATACTGACTGAGAAAATGTTTTTGCAGTGCAGCTTAGAGGACTTATCTTAAACTTAAGACTTTAAAAGTAGTTTGAAAAAAGTATTATTATTTAATATAATTGCTGTGAATTATTCACATTTCATTTTTTTCCAGGATAAAAAGCTGAGCACCGGAGGTTAGCATACTGGACTGAACATCAGATCTGCAGTGTCATGGTGAAAGAAAAAAGGCCATCACTGCAAACACACACGTAGACCGATCCTAAAACTCCAGGCATTTAGTTTAACTGTTTCTTACACATTTCAGCAGTTTTGAATATGCATTCTCTGGAATATGAGCCATTATTGGACCACTATGGAGAAATACCTCAACTAGTTTCAGACTCTTGTAACTGTGAAGCTAAATGGTTTCAGGTGCTATTGAGTGCTTTGTTTGTGTGTGGAGACATAGTGATTTCTTCTATGTTCCTTCTTGTTTTAAAATGGTGCATGACCAAAAAGTACAAAGTGATGCACAATCTGGAAGCTGCTGTCTGATGACAAGTTTTTGCATAGTAAGAAGTTTGTGCCTTTTCCTTTGATACCTAATTTTATGGGTATTTTGTATAAATGCGATGAAATCCAAGCTCTGCTGCTAAAAGACCCATTGTAAAGTGGGTATTAAAGGAATAGTTCACCCAAAAATAAAAATTTGCTGAAAATGTACTCACCTTCAGGTCATCCAAGATGTAGATGAGTTTGTTTCTTCATCAGATTTGGAGAAATGTAGCAATACATTAGTTGCTCAGCAATGGATGCTCTGCAGTGAATGGGTGCCGTCAGAATGAGAGTCCAAACAGCTGATAAAAACATCACAATAATCCACACCAAAGTCTTGCAAAGTAAAAAGCTGCATGTTTGTAAGAAACAAACCCATTGTTAAGGAGTTTTGAAAAAGTCGTCTCATCTGAATCAGGAGAGAAATATGCAAAGATCAAGCACAGTTCACAAGTGAAAACAGTCCAAAACTGTTCTAAACAAATATATATCGGTGGATTTTGATGTGAGACGACAATAGGGAATGGCCCTTTTCAGCGGTGGAAGTGTTATTATGGATTATGGAGTCTTTTACAGTTTACAGTTGAAACGCCTTAACAAATTTTATTTGTTTTTGTTTTTTTTCACTTTAATTGATGGACTAGAGTTGTGTGAATTACTTGTGCATTATTGTGATGTTTTTATCAGCTGTTTGGACTCTCATTCTGACGGCACCCATTCACTGCAGAGGATCCATTGTTGAGTAAGTGAAAATTTCTCCAAATCTGTTCAGATGAAAAAGTCCCTGAATGGGTGAAATGATGAAAACCGAGGTTCTAGGTATCTAGGTTCTTTGTTGTGCAACTTTAAATAACATGTTTCCACTAGATGGCGCTGTAGCCCACAGTCTGTGACCAGATACTGAACGTTATTCTAATTTTCTTGGTGTATTGTGGAACCACACTGGTCTAGAAGGTTAAAAGGACGACCAGCCCTCTCAGTAATGCCATTTCCCAAGCCTCTGATCAGCAAAATATCAATAGTTTTGGTATGAAACAAACATGAGCACTTGTAAAATGAGCAGTGACCTTATATTATCCAGCTGGTTCATTTGCATTTATAGCTTGTTTTCTGGTTTATTATTTTATTTATCCTCTATATAATACCAAGGGGGCTGTAGTTCTGTCAGTGCAGTATTGTATTGTATTGTATGAGAGGGTGAAATGAATAAGAAATCATGTTCACCTGACTCTTGCATCCTCTGATAAATGTGTCCTACCAGCATGAACACATAGCCTAGATACAGCACAGCAGTTCATGCAAATTTCACATCGCTCACACTCTCTGCCTTTTGCACACTTTATGAAAGCATGTTTGATGCAATATTCTTGGATAAAATGGACCTAATCATTGAAATCAACATCAACTGGCTCCTGTCTTAATGTTTTATTAAAATGTTACTTAAGGGTTCACTCAACCTCATTATGTTTCAAAACCTTATGTATGAACACAAATGTATACAATTTTATGTATATGTCACTGCATGCAATTTGTTATATTTTATATAACAGCTTCTGAGCCCAATTTATTATATTATATTACTTCTATTTTAAAGCTGCAGTCTGTAAGTTTTGCCTCTTTGTCGCCATCTCTGTTTCAAAACCTGGAATTGCAGTTTCTTGTGGAATTATCTTCCTTGCGTGGGGTTGTGCTCCGGCACGGCTTCAGCACGAATGAATCTAATGTTTTGAGGTGAATGTGTGGCAGTCAATCACTGCACTTCGCAATCACAGATTCAAGCCTACGTCTTGGAATATATGACCCAAATAAGAATTTTCACTGTATATTGTCAGCAGAACAAGTAACAAGTCTACCACGTTTGTTCTGACCAACTGAGGAAAAAAGCATTACCATAAATCACGCTACCAATGGTGATTAAATCTAATGATCGGTTAGCTCATATCACATCAAACTGTGCAAATTATTATTATTGTTATACTTTATTCTCAAATTGTTAATGTTAACAACATCAGCATTGCGTGACAATGAGTATAGTGTGTATTAATTTCCCGCGAAAACCTACCTGTACCACTCAAATTACAAAACATTAGTATAAGCTAACCTTTGTGAATCGGGCTAAAGTAAGGCGATAGTTTTGAATACTGGCTCTCAAATATTGATTTCGGATCATTTTTAACCAAAAATAGTTATGTACTGCAGCTTTAAGTTTTCTGAAGTCATTCAATAGCTTTATTTGAGAAGCAGATTGAAATTGAAGTTATTTGTTAAAAAGCTTTCCTTTAAGTGAGCTGATCATTGAATCAAGGAGTTAAACTCGAGAAAAAGATCAGTCTGATTTGCAATTCAAAATATTCGTAAATACTGTTGTAAATAAATTTCATAAAAATAAGCTTTTGTCCTCTTATTTTCATTATATAAAAAAGCGACCAGGATATTTGTCAACAAAATCTAATTTTGTGGCACAGAAGGAAAAAAAAGTTTTATGAATAATCATAAAAAACTAACTGAAATAAAATGTTTAAGCTGAAGTACTGAAATAAAAAATCCTAAAACCGAAATAACTGAAAATAAATTAAACTAAATAGAAATTAAACAAATACTGATAATCACAAAAACACATAACAAAGTTACAAAGAGATAACAAAGTTACAAAAACTTAAATGAAAATAAAAACTGAAAATATGAAAATGAATGCTAATTCATAAAAACTATAAAAGTATATTAATAGCATAGAAATAATAATTTTCTAACTCCCAGAAAACATGGCATAACATATGGCATAAGACAGGTTTGAAACGACATGAGGGTGAGTAAATGATTTCAGGGTGGACTATCCTTTTAAATACATATTAAAATGGTAGATATTTAATAATAGAAGAGTTCTATATTATAATCATGGCATTTGACAGTTTTAGTATTCTCTATAGCCATATTCATTTCATTCCACAGTTGCACAGTGTTGCTTATGGGCAATGAGCATTTAAGCAATCATAACATAAAAAATATTTATACAACTGTGAATTTTTTAAATGAAGGTTATTCGCTAACGAATGTGAGCCATAATTTCTGCTTTTTTCCACTGTTTGTCCTCAAGATGTTTTTAAGGACTGCTCGGATGCAGTGTGACCAAAAAATAACTTTTAATTGGTTTAAATCTGAACTTGTTCCTTCATTATGAACCATTTTATATGCATCAAGTGGTTGTAAACTGGGCTTGTTACCCAAAGAACAATAGACGGTTCAGGCACTTATGGCTGTTTGCAAACCTGGAGCCACACCATCGTCCTCTGCCCCTGTATCCTTAAATCTAGCTTGACATGAGATTTATATCTGAAGAAAGATTTAACACAGGTGACATTTACAACTGTTTATAGAGGGCTTGATGATTCTCAATTACAGTTTTATAGGACGATCTGAGAGGTGCAAATCTTACGAGAGTGAAGTGTGACGAAAGGTCAACGCCACATAGTGAGCGACTTGTTGTTTGTTTGAAGCGCCGTCACTTGGAACGGATCATCGTGTGACCTGAATTTTACAACACCATGAAACCGCCTTCAGATGTCTGCAGAGGGCATTTCAAATCGAACATATGATTTTATCCTACCAAATAACAGGACTCGGTAGGTGTGACCCATTGACGCCGCAGGATGCTGGCTTGATATTGCTTTTGTAGAGGTTGTTGGGGAACAAGATAGAGTTTGAATGTGTTTGGATGCAAAAGAAGTGCTCAAAACTGTCATTTTAATATACAGCATAAGAGCTTTCGGTAGATTCTAAATGGTGTAATTAATGACGAATTGACACCATATCTTTGGCTGCGTTGTTTACCCACAAATTTGGCCCATTTAAGCCAAGTGCATTTTACCTGTCATCCAGGCTGATGTATGAGCATCTCAAAAGCCTTGTTATCCTTCTCCTGTGGTTCATAAACCTCTTTTCTCTCCTGCAGCACTGTATTGGGATTGATTGAATGGTAAATTGTAAGTAATATTTATTGCAAAACGTAATATTCTGAATCTTTAATTACATGCTGTTGCAGGAATAACCAGTGAGTAATTGGTCTGATTTTAAGACTCACATGGCTTACAGTAAGTACACTGTTCACGTTGAGTTAAACTTAATGAAAGTCGAATAAGTCAAAAATAGCTCCAAACTATTCAGTGAGTAATTCATTAGAATGATTCTAATGGAGTCCTTTTGACCAAATATTTCAAAGAACCAGCTCGTATGAGTCATTTGTTCATGAATGAAACTAAAATTATTTAAAAAAGATTTTCATTAACTGAAATTATATATATATATATATATATATATATATACTGAATAACTGAAATAAAAATAAAGCAAAATAGATTTTTTTAAAATAAAAAACGCAAAGGCACATTACAAAATTACTAAAACATAAACTAAAATTAAAGTAAAAATTTTAAATATTAAAATAAAAGTAACTATAGTTATAATTACTACAATAGTATATAAATAATTATTTAAAAAAATACCTCAATCACACAACACACATACCATGCAGCCAGTGAGGATGAATTTTGTTTTTGTATTATTTCATGGTCTTTGTCTCATCTTATCCAATTCAGACTCCAAACTTGTGAATCAACTAAAAGTATTGTTTCAGAAGTGTTGTAGTGCAAATTTTTGTCTATACCAACATGCAGAACTGTTAAGCGATTTCTATGTAAATCACTCTCATATCGATCTAATTCGGCTTGGCATTGGTTCATTTCATTCTTGACAATACTAAATAATTCCCACTGAACATGCAAGGCAGAATGTTCTCGTAATGGTGCACAATAGATCTCTAAGAGCTACAGTGCTGACCTGGGAAAATATTCATTAATATGTATGCGGATTTGGTGAATGGGAGCTTAACTTTAGTGTTTCAGTGAATGCAAAATGAGGGACGTTTTGTCCTTGACAGCAGTGCCAAAATGAACCAGACGTTTCCTCAGATTTGACTGCTCTGAAACAATGATATTTGCAGCATCTTCCCTCCTTTTCTTGATGAATCACAAGGCTTTGCAGGGTTACCATCTGTTAAATTTTGGTCTGTTCCTCATGCAAAGTGACTTCAGAAGACTTGGAGTGCAGCAACACAAGGCGACTATTGTAAGTGCTTTTTGGTGTTTTGTTCATTGGTTTTGGAGCTTAACATATGAATTGCTTTGTGATGATTCGTCAATAATTCTCCTGTTTTTGTTCCACAGAAATGATAATCTCTTCATATTCACACAAGACGACATAACACGGATTTTATGCAGTTAGACAAAGGAAAAGTGTTATCATGATGACTTTTGTAAGTGCTTTTTGGGGTTTTGTTTGTGTTTGGAGCTTAACATATGAATTGCTATGTGATTATTAGTCAGTAATTCTCCTTTTTCTTCCACAGAAACAATAATATGTTCATATTCCTACACAAGATGATGTTCACAGCAGCTGCGTTCAAGTCAAAAAGCAGATGGATTTAATCTTTTTCCCCATCTAGTTTATTATAAATACATGTATACACAGGCTACAAGTCATAAATGAGGTACATAACTGATCAAGAGTATTTACAAATCTCACTTTTGATGTATTTACAGTACATACAGTGGTTTATAAAGGACATGCACCATGTAACTGCAATAGCATCAATCTATGAAACCTATCATATTATATTCCAAGTTATAAATAGTAACCGATTCTTCGATATCTGCTCATGTAAGACTAATAATCACATAACATGGGTCCCTTTATGTATAACAGTGCTTTTATGAGAACTAGTCCCTGTTCTGGAGGTTGCAAAGTGGTTTTAGTCTGCATCTTCGGATGATAGACATTTCTGCCTGGCTTCGTGATAGTTAAACGTCACTTTCTTATTCCGTTTGGGATCGATCCAGGAGTTTCGAATCACCGAATTGTTCGGCAGTGGATCCGCCTCAATGATGGAAACCACCCGTTTCTTCATTTTACTTTTCAAGACTTTCTGGAACTTCTGCCTCGTGAAGGCGTACAAGAGAGGATGGAAGACCGTGGTGCCATAGGCCATGACCAGAAAACCCAGTCGGAGCCTGACGGTGAGGTCGCTGGGGCCTGCGCTGAGGATCACAGTGTTTAAAACGGTGATGGGCGTCCAGCAGAGGAGGAACGTGGAGATGATGAGCAACGACATGCGGAAAACACGCTTTTGGCGCTCACGCCGCTCCCGGTGGCGTTTGACGGCCCTTCGCAGGGCGATGATCACCGAGACGGATGTGCGCATGCCGAGCGGAGCGTTTCCACGGTTGCTGCTCTGCGAGGCGTCCGTGATCTCGGGCAGCTGTTGCTCAGATGTTGACATAAGGGAGAAGTTCTTTTTCCTCCTCATCTTTTTCTTCTTCTTTTGCGTGGCGTGGAAGCGTGTACCAATGCGAATGTTGAGCGCCTGCAGGATCTTGGCGTATGTGACTAACATGATGACGGCAGTCAAACAGAAAATGGGGATTTGGGCCACTAAGTGGTAGTACAGACCAAGTTCGGTGTAGTATTCATTGACATGCACAACAGCGGTCTGATTGGCTTTGGTGGGCTCCGGTCCCAAGAATCCCACCTCGATAAATGGCACCAAGAAGCTGACGAAGGACAGCACCCAAATGCAACCCAACAGAGCCACCGCTCGTCCCATAGTCAGCACACGATTGGCTGGTTTAACAGAGATGTCGTATCGGTCCAAAGTGATAGCTAGCACGTTTGCCGCAGTAGCCACGCTTGCGAAGGACACGCAGGCCTCGTGGAAGCAGCAGACGAGCACCGTGTCGCCTTGCAGCGATAGCATCAACACGACAATCGTCAGAGGGATGCAGCAAACGCACACCAACACATCCAGCACGTGGAGGTTCATGGTGACGATGTTGCTCACGGAATTGACCAGGTTGGACTTCATGCAGTAGAGGGCCAGTACGGTCAGGTTGCTGCTCAATCCCAGGACAATCTCCAGCATGAGGAATCCGGTCAGGGACACCTGGAAGCTGAGTGGGTAAGGGTAAGGGCCGGCCGCCGTCATGGCGGGACTCACAGACTCGGTGATGTCGAGGACTGTAACGTTACTCATGGTGATTTCTTCCTCCGTTGCGGGAGGGACGTGCATTATCCTAAAAGGTAAAAACAGCAGGATGCATAGTCAGAGAAATGTGTAGGAAGACCAGACACTTTGAACAGCATTGTGTCATTCAGTATTGAATTGAGATTCCATTAGAATTCCAATTCTGTTGCCAAATTGGAATATACTGTATGTAGTAAACAGAATTGCAATTCGAATTTCAATGTGAGAACTACAAGGAAATGAAAGTCAAATGAATTCATACAACTGTAATTTTTCCTAGAATTTCAATGTTTGTCAAGTCTAACTTTGAAAAATGAAGTCTAAAGTTTGAATGTCTTGCAGTTAGATAGATATTTGTTAGATAGATATAGAGTTTGCATAACTCTGCTTGTTGATGTGCTACTAATCTAAAAGATCACTGCTAAACAGCATTCACATTTACGCATTTGGCAGATGCTTTTATTCAAAGTGACTTCCGTTTTTATTCAAGGTGCACTTTTTTTTATCAGTTCTTGTTTTCCTTGGCATTGTTAGTGCCATGTGCTACTCTTTGAGTTACAGGAAACCCAAATGAAGTTGTCTGTAATGGCAACAACATGTTATGATTCAAGAAATCTGTTGGGGTCCCACCTATCGAGACCAACAAAACCATTAGATAAAGGGTGTTTTTCCCTTGTTCTAAACTGAAGACCAGACCCACACGGTATCTGTGGTAAATTATTGCTGGATTCACACCACTGCCTCTACATCTTGAAAGTCCATTTAAATATTTTAGCTGATTTGATATTGTTTTCATCTATTAATGACCATGTTTTACTCCATTTGCATAGAATGTAGCAGATTTTCAACAAGGATCTGTTCAGAAAATGCACAAAAACGTCTGCAGATTTCCTCTGGGCCTGCTAATGGCTTTACATTTGATGTTCGCGTGCACGTTGACTAATAATGGATTGGCCATTCCGTGTTGGGCGCTGCTATGAATAGACACACTTTAGCTATTATTTTTGTCCACAATGCATTTTCATTTGTTGTGCAGCGATGGATTGCTCCATTTACAAATGTGACTGTGTTTAGTGCTGTGTTTCATTCATCACCAAGAGGGAGAATTTAGAGAGAGAGGATCGCTGAGATAATAAGAATGAACCTGGCTTTTGTAATTTACTCCAGTGTAGATGGATGCTTCAAGGTGCCAACATGGAAATAATAACTCTTTGTGTTGTGATGTAGACTGACTGACACAGTGGAGTGAAACCAAACTTCATGAGCTAAAACACAACACCTCACAGATCATCAAGCTTGTTTTCTGGACGTCCTTGACGACTAATTCCAATAGTTTATTTTACACATTTGTTGACTTACCCCTCCCCTTCCAGCTTCTTTCTCAGCTTCGGGAGTCAGCAGTCGAGTCGGGATAGTCTGGAAGGGGTACAACTTGTACATCAGCCTCAGGCATGACCTTTCAAGGAAGTATTCTGCACTTCTTGATCCTCGTAATCCAAGCGATTTTCTCGTTTAATGGTCAGGGAGGACGATTTGGCAGGAATTTCTTTAATTTTTACTAAACCAAACAATATGTTTGATCCCCTGCCATGTCCAGAACTAACAAAGAGGTGTCATTCTCATTCACTTTCAGAGGTTTCGCTCTTGTTTGTTTAAGAGTCCAAAGAAAATGGCGAGTAATTCAGAGATCAGCTGTCAATTTCTCTTTTCTAAACTACTCTGACAACTGAAAATGATTGATTGATTGATTATTATATCCACATTAGGGTTAGGAAGTTGCGTTCATCTCCCTCGATACCATTAGGATGAAGAAATCCAGTAGCCTGGTCTCATACTGTTCCTTCAACGCTGATGTATTCCCGTTATTGCATTTTTATGGGCCCTAGAAGGTCATAAATCCACATCGATTTGCGTTTGCTGATTTGCATGTGCCATCTGCCGAAGAATCCAAGGTCACTGAATTGTTTAGGTCAGCATGAGGGGGTGGTGCATTCTGGGTGTTAGAAATGTAATTTCCTGTCCCCTCGCAGAAGGTGACCTTTAGGCTGCGTCGTCAACATTGTCCGAAGCACATGATAAAACCACTCCGCATCCGTGGTGTGCATGGGAATGACTTCACCTGGGAAATCCACTCTAGGGAATGTCCTTGCAGGCCGGATAGACTCAGCGCTAGTGATGGGTAAGATGGTCTGCACTGCACTTTGTAAGTAGTTTTCTTCAGCTCTTTAATCGTACAGTCCTGCCAAGAAAAAAGCAAGAAGTATTGATAAGTGAACAATCAATTATTCATTAAGCCTGCATCCAATCCATCATTAAGTAAGGACTTCCATGTGTTATCCATTCATCTTTCCCAAGCGGTCTGCGGAAATGCACAAGCTCTGGTCTTGCTTAACGTCCATGTGAAGGAACATTTGTGAACCTGCAGGGGTTGATGGATGTGCCCGTGCATCTTGGGAACAATCTACAAACACTCATTTCCAAAGCAGTGCCTTTTAGGGAAGGTAACACAAGCACCTGTCTTGTTTTATGTGTGTAGTTCCTCACATAATTTTTCAGTCAAGAATACGGCTCGATCACGTGTAACGAGGTGATTGTGTTCCAGCTGTGAATGAGACTTTACACTGTAAATTTTTCCCAGATGTTACAGTCCAGTAGACTTTGACAAATCGGGGAAAACCGTAAACAGAATCAATCGGGTTTTGGGGGCAAAATTTTTCAGTGGAGACATGGATCAATAGACTAACTAAACTCAGATTGTTGTTTACAGGCAGCGGCAAGATAATCACAAAATGTAGACTTTGAGGAAGACACATCCCCTCAGATATTCAGATTAGCCATCAAACTGGAGTTTTCAATGACAAATTCTTAAACTATTACCTACGGTTCCTTCAGTCATGCATATTTGTTTGCATTCTTGCAATATGCATCTTTTATCCTTTGTTTTGTTGATTTATTTAAGTTTAATTTACTAGGGCAACTCCAATTTTGACAGATTGCTCTCTAAAAGATGCTGGTGTCACCCAGGGAGCCATATATCTGCTATCTTCTAAGTTTTGACATCTGCTTTTTTGGATTTTAACTGTTTAAATGGTTTTGTATCCAAATTCTGAGTGGCATGCATATTCGTTCAATCACATTTGATCTCCAAAGTTATTCAATATCGCCCTCTTACCTTTGCGCTCCCAGAGTTCTCATCTGTCACGCAACGTAGAGTTGCTACAGCTTCACCAAAGCATCATCTTAGATCCACAAGTGCATCTTCTGCACACACTTTTGCAGCCGTTGCATGTCAGTGTGACGTAAACCTGCTTCCCCCCTGAGGAGCGTGAATCAAATGCTGTCCATGCAAACTGTCAGCAGTGCCAGCGGAGTGAAACAGACGTCCTCTGACTTTGATCTACTGTCCTGCTAACTGTTTCCTTCACTGTCTTGCTGCTTTTCCTCTGTCTTGATCCCACACGCTCTCTTCAGACTGTGATGCGTTGAAGTGTTGCTGTTGCACCCCTCTGTTGCGCCTCCTCATCCTCGCTTGTCCCCATCTCTCTCTCTCTCTCGTCTGCTCCTTCTCTATCTTAGTCTCCCTCTCTCACTCACTGCGGCGGTTTTGCAGTGTTGCTCCCTGCTCTGATTGGTTTGTTGTAATGGGGTTAACTCTTTCCTTCACGGAGAGTGGGGTTGCACTCTTCCTTTTGTTTTCTTGTCGTTCTCTCCATCCAGCTTTTCCCTCCATCCTGTGATGGCAGCGCAGTCTCGGCTGCATCTGTCAGTCCCTGCGGAGATGCTTGGGGTTCTATTTAAGCACTGTGTCGGAGTTGCATGTTTTCATTCATATTTGATGCCATGCTCTGTGATGAAAGTGGATAGGGATCTACTGGGAAAAGGACACAAAAAGAGTGTGGCTCTGTTCCAAACCTAATGAGCTTCCTACATAGGCAGCATTTTATGGCTTACAAGGTAGTTTTTAAAGACTGTTGCTTCTATGATAGCTCATTTGGCTAAATTTTAAAGCAGTATCACATGTATCCGTAACAGAGAAGGCAGTCCCAGAATGCATTGCGATGAGCTCAGTGGAAAAAAATTATCCAAGCGAATTATATTCAAGTCATTTATTCAATAACAGAACATAGTTATACAATTTAGACATGAAACGATATAAAAATACTGGCTGATACCAATAATAATTTCATGTATACACACACAATATTTAAATACAAATGTATGTCTACATGTATTATTTTCAATTAATAATATTTACTATACTTAGTATATAAATGCTAAATATTTAGAAAAAATGTTATATAATAAAATTATATATAATATACTTATATTTGTGAGATTTGATCACAAATTTACATTTAAGGTTATTATAAAAATGGATATCTACATGTAATATTTTAAATATTTACTAAACATGAATATATTGATAATACTCAATAAACATTTTCAATATGAAAATATTAATTGTGAGAAAAATACAAAGAGATATATATATATATATATATATATATATATATAAAGTACAATTATATAATTATATTATTATTATGTTTTCATATTTATTTTGAGATATGCTAGATTATGTTTATTTAGGTAAATTATTAGTACCTTTAAAGATTAACATCAACATAGTTAGTGGTTTTGCAAAGGTAATCTAAATGTAAAATTAGAGAAAATACACAATTAGATTTCTAATATTGACCGATAAATTAAAGAATGTCAGCCGATATCAACCGATAACCAATATGTACCACTATATTGTATATCCGTAAAAAAAAACAAAAAAAACAAAAACAAGTAGTTCAGGCTAATTAAACACACATGATTTTACCCAATATTTGTGTGTGATATAGTGTATTTTTAGATTATAATGTCATTAGTAGTATGTTAATGGCAAATTATTGAAATCCATTGTACCTCAGGTCTCACGATGACATGTATGCTATTTGTATGACGTAAGAGCTGCTGCCTATGTAGAGCAGAAAGTTCACTTACAAGATTATCTATCTATTTGTAGCCATCTTTGTAGGCAGTAGAGGCAGCTCACTAGCTTTAGGAATGGAGCATGTGTGTTTGATTTAGATGATGGGAACACTTAGTGTGTGTGTGATATGTAGAGGAATTGTGATTGATAGTTTCAATTAAGCCGGCCTGTCAGCTGGCAGAAGGAGCAGTCTTTCTCAATTTGTTTTGTTTGGCTCATACAAAAACGTGTATGTGTGTGTGTGTGTGTGTTCACATTTGAAGCACTTGTTGGCATGCAGCTCTCCACATGTTCTGATTCTCAAATGCACATGTTGTATTATTAAGTGGTAAACTGCTTTCTATAGACACGGCAGCAGCGCTGCTGAAAACTTTGCACTAAAGACAGGCTCGATATTTCAGCTGCCATTAATATTTCAGCATGCTTTCCCAGCAGCCTTCCAACACTGCAGAGTAATATTCTGTTATTCCTAACCATTTTTCTGTGATGATTTTTAGAGGGAAATGACACTAGTGTACAGCGTTGTGTGTGCTGTGAATAAAAATGTATGATGAATATTATAAATAACTCTTTTGATTGCCATATATATTGTTCCTCCCTCCGCAGTCACGTGTCTCATTATATGTGCGGTTATATGAAAAACAGACAGATGAAGGCTGTGAAAAGAAAAAAGAAATGCAGTAAGTATATTTTACAGATACAGTATGTTCACTTGCTGGACTGTGGTGGGTGTCATGGCACAGTGATGGTATCAGATGTTACTTTTTAGTCCTGTTTTCTAACTGATTCTTATGGTACTCTAGGCAATGTCCAAAAAGGCCAAAGTAATGTAATTTACCATATTGATACCATAGGATTTTCATGGCACATGTCCAAAAACATGATACAAGCATGGTGCCACATCTAAAATACCATAGTATTGTTATTCATATTATGTTTTTTTTAATTTTTTTTTTTTTTATGGTACCCTAAGGTAGGCTACACCACCATTCAGTCTCTTATGCTCACCAAGTCTGCATTTGTTTGATCAAAAATACAGTAAATCAGCAATATTGTGAAATATTTTTACAATTTAAAATAACTGTTTTCTAGTCTTCAGTCTCACATGATCCTTTAGAAATCATTCTAATATGCTGATTTGAAACATTTATGATTATTATCAATGTTGAAAACAGTTGTGCTGCTTCATATTTTTCACATTTAAGCTGCACACTTTTCTGGAGCGACAGACAGACAGCTGGGATGTCAGTTTGAGAAAGGCAGAGGTCTCAGCAGCGGCTCTTTTATCTCTCTCCTGCAGTGCCACTCATGCTCTTTGTAGCCGGAGTGTTCAGTCTCCAGTAGATTAGCAGAACGCTAATAGAGCCGCCCGCCTTTGTGTTACTGAAGTGGCGGCAGTGTTTTAATCACTCGCCTCTTAATACACACTGTAAATCTGAACACTTTCTCGGCTAAAGCGGCAAAAACGAGAGAGAACTGGAGTAGAAAATGTTTTACGTCTTTAGGTGAAAGAAGGACACTTAAAGTTAAATGTTAGTTGGGACGATCATTCAGACGTGTTTATGTAGAGTCCAGTCTCATGAAAATGCGTATAAATAGTATGCCAAATAAAAACAAAAACTCGTGGTACTGATACGCAAAAATTGACTTTGGGGTCCATATGACACGCATGTGTTTGGCGTGCATATAATACGTAGTTTTCGCGTGCATTTGATACGCATCTACCCCACAAGGTCAAAAAACACGCTAAAGTCAATTTTTTGCGTATCAGTACCAAGAGTTTTTGTTTTTATTTGGCGTTCTGTTTTATACGAACTTTAATGAGATCGAGTTATGTAAATCAACCAGTACCCAGCAGGCACCAGACGTCTACGTAACGTCAGGTTGACGTTGGACATGACGTCGGACAGACGTTGCATTTTGGTTGAAAATGAAAATCGGGTTGACGTCAATATCTGACGTCAATTTGACGTTGACTTAAAGTTGGATTTTGGTTGCACAACCTAAAAACAACAAAATCTCAACGTCAGCTGACGTCGGTATTGGACATCAATTTAACATTGACATTAGATGTTGAATTTTGGTCACCCGACGTCGCAACCAAAATTGAACCAAATATCAACGTCATATGACGTTGTGTGCCTGTTTTGTGCCTGCTGGGGTGCTGATTAACATACTCATTTTATGTCATCTATTTTGATGCCGTTGTTTGTTGACATGTTGTTTTTAGTGTGAATATATGGGTTTAATTTAAAGCTGTCCCCCTAATCGAGATCCTCTTTGTTTTTGTGCCAGATAAATATTGTCGTGACTGCATAAAGAAATTAGATCATCTGATCTCCCTTCATTGATCTAGTGTAGTAAGCTACTTTTTTTTTGTTAACAACTTGTGGACAAAGTTTTCTAATGCGATAACTTTAAACTACACCACAAGTTGTCAAATCAAAATTAATCACTTAATGACTCGTTCAGTCAATCTCTCTCTCATAATGCTCTACTCCACAACACACAGGTTTTAATGCAGTAGTACAATAAGCTTTTAATGAAGCAACTCAACGTTCCTTCGTTACTAGTTCTCAAGTGATGTTTTTGAATTAGTAACGGAGGCTTGGGCTCAGCTGTTAAACTGTGAACTTTAGATTTGAATCTGTGGCAGAAGGAAGTAGTTCTGCACATAAGAGGGCTTTTTATGTACAAACTCGTGCCGTAGAACTGTTGTATAAAAGCAATATCACACTCGTAGACGTGAGATATGGCTGAATATTGGCATGCTGTGATTACCTACGTTCTCAATCAAACTGTAAAATCAATTAGTTGGTCCGCAAAATGTTTCAGTCCTCTTATTCAGTGCTAAATGTTCATCTCTGTGCAATCAATAAATAATAATTGGTTGTGGGGCTCCACTAATGTGCTTATACTCCTGCTGGGGACTGCACTTATAAGTCCTTTGATGTTTAAGCAAACAAATCACTCATCTTTGTTTGCCTTTATGACACTCTAAATCTGATTTGTGTGCGATACCCTGTAGCCTGAAGTGATTAATCTTTATTGTTGAAGCTTGTAAATTTGATAATATGGCCAGTGAGGCAAGACTGTTTTGTCTGTGCGTAATTGTGGCATCTCTCTCATTCACTTTTTCCTCCTTGATGTCTCATTGCATCATCTGTTCTTATTAGCATGTTATGAGATTTGTTTACTGTATGTGTTCTGTGTCATCTCTGGTTCTCTGTGATGTCAGATTAATTGGTTACATTAGTGTTGGTGAGGTCACATGCTGTGTTGTAATAATTGTATTTATGAGATGAATGGCTTTACATGTTGTTAAAAAAAAAAATTTGGGGCCGTCAATTAAAGAATTACAGTGGATGTTAATTATTATTGGTTGTAAGTTGTAATAATTAATGTTGACTGAACATTTTGCATTTTATGTTTTGTTGATGAAGCTTGCTAGAAAAAATAATTTAGCAGGTTTATGAGGTTTGAATGAAAAATTCCATTTTTCTTCACTCACTAGAAGGATAATATGATATTTTTTGGATCAATGCTAAAAAAAACTTTGTGTATTTGTCAGTAATTTTGTCAAAAAGAAAGAAAGAAAGAAATATTAAATTTCCCAATGAAAATTACTTGAATTACGACTTCCAAGTTCATAAATGCAAACTTCCCAAGAGGACTCAAATGCAGCAATAATCTAGTGAAAATGGAGAAACAATCATACCTGAAATCATACAGTCATTATGTTGGAAATGATTGCATTTCATATAAATTGAGGTGGATGCAATTTTGGTTCAGTAGACAAAGTAAATATGCTTTTTCTGAGGTCTTTTGTTGGTTTCAGTTGGTTTCACAGCCTGGCCAGTCTTAGCTGGTTGGCCAACTGGTCTACCATTGTGACCGGACAACAAATGGCTAAAACCTCTCAAAACTTTTCATACCAGAACAGTTTGACCAATGGAAACATCCTGGGCTGCGTTTCCCAAAAGCATCGTAAGCTTAAGTTGATCGTAAAAACGATTGCACGAATCATCTTAGACTTGCAGACCGTATCCCAAAACCATCGTAACTTAAGTAGTACTTGAAAATCTTTGTAGAGCTACGAGTGCTCTGGAGTTATCATAAATCCCTACGTGCATAATTATGAATTATGAGAATTATGAGGTCACCTGCAGGACAATGGGCAGATTACACCTTTAACTTTATTGATCATACTTTATTGTACACTTTATTACTCTTTTTTTTTTTTTTAAATGAATTTATAAATGAAATAATTAAAAAGGGCAGAAAACAAAACAATAGAAATACACATCTAAATTAAACGACTGAACAAAAGAATAAAAGAAGTAATGTAGGAAATATGCTTCAAAGACTGGGAAAAATAGGGATAAACTCTGAAAAAATCTGTCATTGACTTGCTGATGTGCATGAAAACCAGCCATGTATTGGGCCTGGAAATATACTATAATAGGCCTACATATTATTATGTATAGATTAATATTATGCTTATAACTATTATATTATATTATATCATATCCGAGCTGTCTGGAACGCAGCATTAGGATAACATTTCAATAAAGAAGTGTGGACTACAATTACGAGCCATTCTATAAATTGGCATTTCAGCACTTGACAAACGGATAGCGACTCCAAAGTAGCACTTAAAGCAGGGATACGTGCGATTGTGTTAACTGCATTTTTGGGAAATGCATGTAAAACAATAATGAACGTTCATAAAATGACTCATAGAAAATGCTCTTAAGCACTAAGATCAATCTTTATTGAGAAACGCAGCCCTGGTCTTAGCTGGTCTCATAGCCTGGTCAAGCTGGTCTAATTGGACAGTCAACTGGTCTGACTAGTCAACAAATGGCTAAAACCCCTCAAAATCTTTTAAACCAGACCAGTTTGACTAATGAAAACCATCCTGGTTTTCGATGGTCTCACAGCCTGGCCAAGTTAGTTTAGGACAGCCAACTGGTCTACCATCCTGACCAGTTAACAAATGACTAAACCAGACAAGTTTGACCAATGGAAACCATCCTGGTGTCCAGTAGAGACCAGCAAACCATCTGAGGCTAGTTGATGAGTCCTCAACCTTGGAGTCACCAGAGATGTAGATTTTTCCAGTTATGCCGTTAACTAATGATTATAGCTTAATTAAATTTTTGGCTAAAATTTGGGAGCAAAAAAGGCTAATAACACTAGTTTAAGATAATGTTGCAATTTTGGTCAATGCACTGATATTTAAATGCATTTATAAAGTAAATGACAAGTCCTTTATATTCCAGCATACAGCACACTAAAGGAGACAGAGCAGCTTTACTGCAGTCACTGCAAACTCCTTGACTTCCTGTTTGAGTTGCATGTTTACATTAGCTTGTTAGCGTGAGAAAGGACAGGTCCGCTGTTTCAGAATGCAGCAGACATGCTCCAGAGGACACATTGTTCACCCCTCAGTCAGAGATTCACGAGAGAAACTGCTATGTCACGCATTAAAAAAACCTGGGGTTCTCCACACTCTGTTTAGTATTACAAGAGCTCTGTTATGAAACCTAGTGAGCCGTGTTGCTGTCCACTGCATACACTGACAGTAAGGCAGCATGATATTGAAATGTTTTGAAACACTATACACTAGAAAAATGAGAAAACATATTGTTCTTGATTTCTTTGTATTCTGATGTAATCCTCTAAAACATGTAATGTACTAGATTAAATTGTGTATGGTGAATGTGAAATGTAGCATTACATCACTTGCTCAGCAATAGATCCTCTGCGGTGAATGGGTGCCGTCAGAATGAGAGTCCAAGTAGCTGATAAAAACATCACAATAATCCACAAGTATTCTACACCAAGAAGTATCATTAACACATTTTTAACCTTAAACCATTGCGCCTGGCTAAAATCTGGCTAAAATATCTTGGCTTTATCCATGATATTGCTTTCTTTAATGAAAAAGTTGTCTGGTCTGAATCAGGAGGGAAATATGCACAGTTCAAACACCATTTCCAAGTTAAAATAGTCCCAAACAGATCTAAAGAAATATGTGGGTGGATTTTGATGTGAGAGGACAACAGGAGATGGACTTTTTCAATGGAGGAAGTGTTATTATTGATTATGGATTATGGACTTAAAGTTAAAATACCTTAATGATGGATTTAATTTGCAAGCACGTAGTTTTTCACTTCACGGGATGTTAATTGATGGACTGAAGTGGTGTGGATTATTGTGATCTTTTTATCAGCTGTTGGACTCTCATTCTGACGGCACCCATTCACATCCATTGGTGAGCAAGTGATGTAATGCTACATTTCTCCAAATCTGATGAAAAAACAAACTCATCTTGGATGGGCTGAGGCTGAGTACATTTTCAGCAAATGTTCATTTTGGGGTGTAACATTCCATTAAAATGATGCCGAAGTAGGCAGCTGAAGTTTTGGAACAGAGCCAAGAACTTCATGAACACACACACACACATATATATATAACTCAGTCAATTGAGTTCAACCACCGAGGTTTATTTTTTCATTTTAACAAACTCGTAATCACTTCACCAGGACGTTGAATGCAGAGTAAATGTTTGTACGTGAATCACAGTTGTTTGTCCTGGCCGTATAAAGTATGTTGCATATTTATTTTTTCTCCCAGGGACTCTAAACAACACACTGAGCTCTAAGGGATCATCCGATGATTATCATGTGTCGTCGAGCTTGACAGTCACTCGAACGTTTGAGACATGGACTCATCATTCACGAGCCCACGTGCAGTTCGAAACCCACCAGCTCCTGCTGTGATGTTCTGAAGACGTGACGTCCTGTTTGTTTTTCCACATCAAGAGAGCTTTTCAGTCAGAGGTCGCTCAGAGAACCGGAGGAACTTCCATGTAAACATTCAATGTGTGAACATCGAATGCAGAGAAGAAGGTCTCCCATTTTCTCATGCTGAAACGTATCAGTATTCGTCAGGGCTTTCAAAAGCGGGATGAGCGCCTCCATAATTCTGCTCTTGAAGTGGTGGGCATTAGCATTTAGTACTGACAGGCTGACTGATCTCTTTCCCGTTCCGGTAGTGATGACTGATGTTAGCGATGCCGCTGCGGTCTCAGAATGAATGAGCTGAGATGTTATTCTTGGCCTGCTCGAGTGTTTGAATATGTGGTTTATTTTTGTGAGTAATAATAATAATTGAAAGCTTTTTTTAATCTATTATTTTGCCCTCAAGATTTAGAGTAGCAATCTAGTCCAGCATACGTACAAAAATGTTTGCCAAATCACAACATTAGAGAGAGTTCACAGCAGGGTTATTATTGTTACATTAAACTAAAACTTAAATTAAAACCATTAAAAAAAATCGTTACTTGAAATAACATAAACTTTAACTGAAATAAAATAAAATCTAAAAAAAAAACAAAAAAAAAAAAACGTAAATTTACTTTATTTCAGCTAGTTGCCGATGCAATATTTCTTATTTTAACTGCATGTACTGAAAAAAATAAATAAAACTGAAATAAAAATTAATAAAAACTATATAGACATTAAAAAACTAATAAAAATGACAAAAACACAAAAAATTAAAATTTTAATTAAAACAGAAAATACACACTCACACACACACACATTGTTTTCATGTACAGTTTGTATCGTTTCACTTCTATAATATAATATAATAAAATATAATATATTTATATTAATATGTAAATATAATATTATAGCATTAATATTCTTTTATATAATTAAATATGTAACAATATAAAATAAAATGAATAAAAACTATAGACATAAAAAACAAATAAAATGACAAAAAACACAAAATTACCCAAAACTTTAAAAGTAAAATAAAATGAGAAAATACAAAATTAAAAACTAATTCAAAATATTTAAATAAAAACAATAATATTATCTGACTGGTACTAATCAACAACAACAAAGGTTCACACAGGATGAGTTCTTGCAATCATAAATAGTTATAAGTAGCTCAATGGAACAAAACAAAAGGGTCTTGGAGGGTATTTTCAGCTTTTAATTTGATTTGGCTTCTTAAAAAAACATGAAAAAAGCAGAAGCAATGCAACAGTCAAAAGCTTATTATTTCTCCAATGATGGGCATTCAAAGGTAGCCTTGTATTCTGGTGAAATAATATATATTGCAAGCAACATATGAGTTGTTTTGCCAGATTGATCACATTTTTATTTGGCATAGTCCATGAAACGTTACAGTCTAAGTCTGCTTGGATGCCCATCAAAGCCGTCTAGATAACATTCAACAAACCACTTCCCACCTGGTTATTGGAAATCATGCATTATCATACAGTGAGGTCAAATCATCTTCCCAGCTGGGAACATTTCAGTTCTCCAAATGCACAGAAGAGCAAAGGTAGGATTAGATTTCCGGAGTACCTACCTGCTAACGAATGCCTTCTTTCTATTTCCCACAGATGACGCTGATGTATCAGCCACTTGATCTGTCAGCCATTATGGAGCGCGATCTTAACGGAGGTCAACATCCTTCCCCCAAACCCGGAAATTAAAGTATGTGATTAGGAAGCAGGAAGGAGTGTGGAAAAACGAGCAAAAAAAGAGCAATTTAATCATGGATGTGAAAAGAAAAAGGCTGTTTTGAAAAGTGTACTATTGTACTACTTATATCTACTTCTAATTCTGCAGTATATACAGTTTAAAATGACTGATTGTTCAGTAAAAAAAATAATACTATATATATATATATATATATATATATATATATATAGTATTATTGTTAATAATATTTATAATGTATATGCATATTTTTTCAATGTATATACATTTAATATTATTATTATTATATGCAGTAACCAGTTTCAATTTTTAATTTGTAAATTCAAAATCTATTTTAATTTCAAAGTTGATATTAATACGAAATTTATCATTACATATTTAACTTATATATATGAAATAGCACATTTTTAGATTTAAAAATTCAAAATATCTAAAGTATCTCATTTAATTTTAAGTTTGATAATTTATTTCATACATTTAAAATGTTTATCATTACATATTATTTCACATTTTTAAATAAAAGTAAAAATACACATATGTAAAGTATAATATTATATTATTGTATATTTTATATAATTTAATTTTCATTATTGTTTTTGTTATTGTTGTTGTTTCATTTTGCACAAAATTACAAAAAAATTCAAAGTATCCTTTTTTTTAAAATTTGATAATTGGTCATCACTCACATCTAACACAGTGAATAAGGTAGCATACAATTGTTTGAAAAGTTAATTGTCAAATAATGGTTCCTTTTTTAAACAGTAGTCGGCAGAATTCAGTGTATTATAAGCTGCAGCTATTTCATTCTGGACATCGGGTAGAAATACTTATGTTCACCTTGAAACACCCTTGTTCAAAAAAGGGTGTCGGGATAAAAAAGGAAAAGCAGGTTTGCGATTCCTCCTGGACATCAAAGGTGGGCAGATGCTTCAGTCTGTCTTGCTCCCGCACCGGTACCAGCACACACTAACACGGCCTGAATATCTGATGACTGCTACTGCCTGACAGACACAGCGGCATCAGGCTTTTAGTATTCAGTACAGATGGATCCAGTCTGTCCAAACCTTGAGCTGAAAGCTTGTCTTGTAAATAGCGATTAAATTAGAGCATCTGTGCAGGTGAAAGCAAAGAAATGCGGGATCTGCTGCTTTGCTGCTGAAGATGAGCTTCTGAAGAGAACGTTCTGTCTTCCAGCAGGACTGTGAATTCTGGGTAAAAGTGTTGTAGTGCTAGGTGTATCCTCACGTACACAGACTGTCTGTGAGGGTGAATTTAACTCCCACCTCTAGTAATTGTCTGCTTATTTGCTGTAAAGTACAACTATTATAAATATAGATTATAATAATATTTGGTGTAGTAAACTAAATGTACTTAAAATTATGTCCAGACATTTTTATTTTATTTTATTTATCAATGCAATGTAATGCAGTAATTTTAATAATTTTCTTTAGTAATACAATGCTTTGCAATGCAGTAATGAGAATTTTATTTTATGTTATCAATGCAATGCAATGTAATACAGTAATGAGAATTTATTTTATTTTATTTTATTTTACATTTAAATGTAATGTAATGCAATCCAACCAACCAAATTCATTTTTCATTTTATGACATGTAGTGACAGGTAAATCTGAAATCGGATTTAACAAACCTCCAAAATTGATCTGGCCAATTTTATTTTATTTTATTTTATTTTATTTTATTTTATTTTATTTTATTTTATTTTATTTTTCAATTTTACTTATAACTTACTTATATTTTATTTTTATATATTGGGGTTTATTTTTCAATTTATATTCAAGTTCAATTTCATTTTTAAGTGACATTTAGTGACTGGTTAATCCAAAACTAAAAAAGACACCAAATTTATTTAATTTATTTTAATTTAATTTAATTTAAAATTTAGTATAATTTAATTTAATTATTTAATTTAAAATTTAGTTTAATTTAATTTATCAATGCAATTCATTGTTATTTTATTTTACTAATGCTATGTAATGCACTAATGAGATTTTTTTTATAATATATTTTACAATTATATTTAATGTAATGCAATGCAAACAAGCAAATTATTTTATTTTATTTCATTTTGATTTTCAAAGTGCTGCAGTGTAGTAATGTGCAGGGCAATTCAATGTAACTAACTCAATTCATTTTTATGTGACATCTGGGGATAGGTAAATCTAAAATTAGTTAAAACATTTTATTTAAAATTAAATACAATAATGAGAATTTGTGTTGAAAATGTGCCTAGTTAAAATATGACCAGGATGTTCCTTATAGTGAGATATAAAGCACCCATAAAGTCTTTTCCGCTTGTTCTGGCTTCATCTATAAAAGATGTTACATGTAAGCCAGAATAAGCGGACAAGACTTATAAAAAACATTTGATGCAACTTTGGCAAATCCAGCAACCAGTTCCTCTTCAGAAACACTCACAGTAACGGTCCAGGAACTTGTAAACATGCCTTTGGTTTCCTGACAGACTGATAAAAACCTGTGCATCTTCATTCCCAGAAACTGCATAAAACCAGACAGATTTTGCGAGACTTTTTTGTGTGCCGTATGCATCAGTCAGTCCATGAATGTCTGTAGGTTATCCATGAGCATATCTGAGACTGACACTAGCGTTACAGAGCCACACACACACACTTATTAGTGCTGTTTAAACACGAAACACGGCCTATTGTGTGTCTTCATGGCTGCTTTATGAACTCTTCTTTGATGACTGTTTCAATAGTAGGTAAGAAAACTTATTTTTGCAGTAGTGTGACAATAACTATGCTGCTTTTATCTGCTTTTGAGATCAGACTAAACTCAAAAGTTTAATACTTAAAGGAACAGATTTGGAGAAATGTAGCATTGCATCAGTTGCTCACCAATGGATGCTCTGCAGTGAATGGGTGTCGACAGAATGAGAGTCCAAACAGCTGATAAAAACATCACAATAATCCACACCATTCCAGTCCATCAGTTAAAATCTTGGGAAGTGAAAACCTGGGTGTTTGTAAGAAACAAATCCATCATTAAGACATTTAACTTTAAACTATAGCTTCTGGTCAAGAGTCCATAATCCATTATAACGCTTCCTCCAGTGAAAGAAGTCCATCTCCTGTTGTCGTCTCACATCAAAATCCACCCACATATTTGTTTAGAGCTGTTTTGGATTGTTTTCACTTGTAAACGGTGCTTAATCTGTGCATATTTCTCTCCTGATTCAGACAAGACAACTTTTGCACTGGAGAAAGCAATATTATGTATAGAGGACTCGTATTTAAGCCAGACACAACATTTTGTTAGTTAAAAACATCTTAATGATGTATTGTTTCTTACAAACACAGCTTTGGCTTCTCAAGTCATTAATTGATGGACTGGAGTGGTGTGGATTACTTGTGGATTATTGTGATGTTTTTATCAGCTGTTTGGACTCTCATTCTGACGGCACCCATTCACTGTACAAGTGATGCAAGTGATGCAATGCTACATTTCTCCAAATCTGATGAAGAAACAAACTCTTCTACATCTTGGACAGCCTGAAGGTGAGTACATTTTCAGCAAATTTTAATTTTTGTATGAACTATCCCTTTAAGGTTAAGCATTTGTTCAAACAGCTAACCAAAAGAGTTATTTTGAGCCACATGCTATTGAGTTTAGCGGCCGAAAAATAAATTTGCTTTACTTTTCATAAAAAGTCTTACTTGATGTTTGCGTTTGTTTGGCCTTTATTAACTCTTTTAATGTCTCAGCTCTCACCTCTCTAAAAGTGACTCCAGACCGTTCAAGCATGACAGACGTAATGAACTTAATAACTGTGAAATGAAGTTTTGTGATCGACAGAGAGGAGGAGAGTTTCTGTGAGTAAATCCTTGTCACATTCTGCACTTTTTTTTGTTAAAGAAAATGACTTGAGACAGTAAGTGTAAGAAGCGGAGACAGGGACTCTGCACGGGCATAAATGTTAAATTATCTTTATTTTCACGATTGCACTTAGTCCATTCTGAGCATGAACAAAACTAATTGACTGCGGATTTGGTTTCTAGTATGACGTTATTTGTAATGGACTGCGGTCCTTATTGTTAGACCTCTTTTTCGCTTCCGCTGCATAAGCGAGACTTTTGTTTATGAGCTGATAGTGCTCTGACTTGGAGTTGTTTCAACCCCAAAATAAACCTCAAGTACCTCAGCCTGCCGTTTCTGATCCACGTGCATCTTAAGACGAGTCTCGTTGTGACTGAATGCAAGAGTTTGTCTGCATTCAGAATGCTTCGTTTCTCTTTTAATAGTTTAATAACTTATCGAAAAACATTTATTTTAGGTACAAGACAGACTTCTGTAAGCTCTGAGACTCTCTGGGTGCATTTACACTGCAAGGCCTAAAGCAGAAAATTATTTTCTTATATTTCCCATCTGTTTTCCTAGACAAAACCCCAAAATTTATATTCCCAAATGGGAACCAACCAACCAACCAAATTCATTTTTATGTGACATTTTGGGACAGGTTAATCCACAATCGATACCCAAACTCTTTTAGTTTTTCTTTTAGTATTTAATTTATAATCGGTGCTGTGCAATTCAATGCAACCAACCTATATAATAATTAATTTATTAAGTGACATTTACAAACAGGTTAATCTAAAAACAGATATAACAAACCCCACAGAATTTATCTGCTCAAACAGATTTATTTGTATTTTATTTTATTTTAATATTACATTTTATTTCATTTTCAGTTTATTTTCAGTGCAGTGCAATGCATTGAATATAACCAAATAAATTTTTAAAGTGGCATATAGGGACAAGTTAATCTGAAATTAGATAAAACACCAAAATTTATATGTCCAAATTAATTAATTTTTATTTATTTTATTTTATTGTCAGTTTATTTATTTTATTTCATTATTTTTAAAATTTAATTTAATTTAATTTAATTTAATTTTCAGTGTAGTGCAGTTCAAAGCAATGCAACCAACTAAATACATTTTTATGTGACATTAAGAAACTGAATTATTTATTTATTTTGATTAAATTTATTATAGGGACTAAATGAAATTAAGTAAAACCAAATTTGATCTGACTAAATTAATTTATATTAATAATTGTAATATTAATTAATATTTAAAATTATTTTACTATCAGTTTATTATTATTATTTTTTTTATTTATTAATACTATTCAGTATTATTTTATTATTTTATTAATGCAATGTAATGCAGTAATGATAATTATTTTATTTGTTAACAATGGTATGTAATGCAGTAATGAAAATTTGTAATACAATAATGAGATTTTATTTTATTTTTCAATGCGCAGTGCACTGCAGTGCAACTAAATGCATTTTTAAGTGACATGTGGATATGAAATTGATCTGTTACACTATTTGCTTATGTATGTTTGTACGCTTTTTCACTGTCTTTTGTCATTTTTGGCTTCCCATACGGGACATTAAATAAAACACACCATATGGGTTACTGTAATTTCACATGCATTGCAACCTGTGGTGTATCGATGGCCCAAACCAGATGATATCAGATAAGATGTGTGTTTCTCTTTCTTTACAGATCAGATCTGTGCCAGATATCGACAGTATAAATGCAGCCTTTTATGTGTGGTTTCATGGCAGATCTCGGGCCCTCGGCTCCACAGATGAACTGTAGGCTGTGATCTGCGGTCCTGGCAGGGCTTCGCCCTCATGTCTGCCATCTGATTCTACACCTGCCAAACTCCACGGCCCCCATCTGCCCTTTACAACATGATCTCATCGGCACGGCACGTCACTCGCGTGTTTGAGTGGGTCACAGTGAGTTTGCCAGTCTATAATCATCGTTACAGACATTGCCTTACAGCACGCTCCAAAAATGCATTGTAAAACCTGATATTACTTGGATGGCTCACAAAATCTATTGCTTTGATTAGTTTGAAGTGCTCTGCCAGCATGTTCTGGATTCTCTGCCTCAAGCCCGGGACGCTCACAAGGGGGTGCAATATCTAATAAAAAATATTTTTATTTATTAAAAGATGATTTCTGCACCACAGGCTTCACCAAATGGCATCTCAGAGTTGCTATTATAATGACTGTTTCCAAACAGTTTTCCAAACATGAATCAGGAAGTGTAGTGGGTTGAAATGAGCACTTAGAGACAATTAGTGTTATTTTAGTATAATTTCATATATATTATTGTAATTATTAATATTTGGAATTAGTTTTTATATTTTGAGTTTTCATTTTAGTTTAAGTTTTAGTGATTTTACATTTGTTTTTTTTTTTATTTAAATTGTTTTAATTTCTATAGGATTAATTTATTTTATTTCAGTTTTTGTTTTAAAAATTGTTGATGAGGAATTCAACTTAAACTTATTTATTTCATAGCAACATTTCTTCAGTTTTTTATCTAATACTTACATTTTATTTTATTTCAGCTTTATTACAGTTACTGAAACAAATTTTTAATCTTTTTAGTTTTAATTAGCAATAAGAACACCGGGTAGAATCAGTGTTATTTTAGTATCATTGATATACTATTATTTTAGTGAAAGTTTTAGTAATTTTGTTGTGTTTTTGACATTTTTCAATTTTATATTTTAGTTTTAATTATTTAATTTAACAAATTAAACTAAATCAAAATGAGAAATGTTGTCAACTAGCTGAAATAAAGTTTTTTTTTAAATTTTATTCTGTTTCAATTATTATTATGTTTTATTATTATTATTATTATTATTATTATTATTATTATTATTATTATTATTATTATTATTATTAATGCAGTTATTATTTTTGTTTCAAGTAAGGAAGATGTTTTTTAATGTTTTAGTTTCAGTTTTAGTTAATACTATACTTTAGTTAAAACTATAATAACCTTGGTGAGAATTCATCATTGGATGCCAAAATTTGAAAGTTTTCCCATTTTTGAAAGGTATTTATTTACTCTTGGAACATGGAAAAATTTTAATTACAATTTTGATACATATATGTATGCTAACCATCCATGCACAATATATTTGTGTGAATGCATTTTTCTGTGCTGGTCTATAATTATGGTAAAATCGAGTCCTCAAATATACAGTGCAAAATGAAAAAATTTACAAAGCAAAAAAAAAAAGTTAAAAACTCAATGGAAATGATCCCAATCAAAAAGAGCAGAATTTTCAAACTTGTTGGCTTGTGAGTAAAATGAATTCCTTGAGTAAAGTCTTAAATCTGTTAGGTGGCACTTAAATTTCATCCTATTTTTTTTTCATTTATTTGCCTTGTAAATTTTGTTCTGTGTGACTCCTATATAAGCAGAATGAGCTGCAAAATGTCAAACACAAGATTACAAGGCTACACAAGACTATAGGACCAATAAAAGTTTAGTTTCTGGTTCTTATGAATTCATACATTGTCTCGGTGCAGACACACAAGTAAATAAATTCAGGCGGCTCAGATGAGCCGTGAAGGCATTTACTAAACTCGGCGGTTCGCTGCTAATGTGTGTTTGATGCCAGCGGACCGGATGCTCTGATGTCATCACCGTGGCACATCCCGTTTCATTCCTGAAAGGTTTTTCCACTCATTAGCATGCACTTATCAGTCACTTCTGCCATTTGTCTCGCTCCGCTAATGACAAATACAAACCATAGTGTGAATTATATGCAAGCACTCACGCTGCGTAAAAACATTAAATCTCCCTGTTACATAAACAAGAGGATGAGGAGAGAGAACAGGGCACTGTGAAGGTGAAGAGAGCAGCTTAAAATAGAGAGGAACACACACACAAATCAATACAACGGCTAGTTGGGTGAATCTTACGAAAACTGCAGAGAATATCCTTGTAAAATTAGACTTAATTTTTTCATGAAAACTTTTTATTTATTAAATTAGGGGTTTAATATGACCTAGACATGTCTATACGTGGGATTCATCCATTATCAACCTCAATTTTGAATGGATGACATACATTTCAATTTAAATTATGTATTTATCCTATACATTTAGGCTAATAAACTATATTAATTGTTAGAATTATTATTATTATTATTATTATTATTATTATTAATAATAATAATAATAATAATAATGATGATAATAATAATAAACAGACTATATTGCAATTATTAATATTAATCAGTTAAAAAGATATTAATAATAATAATTTATAAATAAAACAAATAATAATAATAATAATAATGTTTTAATCATCATATTCTGCCCCTTTGTCATATTATGTATTATTATTATTATTATTATTTGACTAAACTTTGTTTTTATTATTATTATTATTATTTACAATAAATTAATTAATAAATGAATATAAAATGAAACATTTCTTAAATAATATAAATAAAATAAACCAACTAATAAATGAATGAATGAATAAATAAATATAAATTAAACAATTTTTTTTAATATTAATAGAATAAACCAAACTATTATTATTAGTAGTAGTAGTATTACTATCATTATTATTATTTAATAATAATAATAATAAAATAATATCAAACTAATAATAATTGTTTAATCATATTGCTACTTTTAATCATATTCTGCCACTTTGTGAGTTTGTCTATAAAATTTACAGCAAGTGTGTTTATCGTTAGTATAGTTTATGAATGTTAATCAAGTTGTGTAAAAAAAATATTACAGTTTGTAAAAATGCAAATAAAAAAAACACAAAAATGCAAAAAATGCAACAACAACAAAAAATGTGTATATATATATATATATATATATATATATATATATATATATATATGTATGTATGTATGTTTACAGTGTCAATACATTAACTCAGTCACAAGCAAGCTGAAGAAATTCTGCAATTTGACTTTTAAGAAAGAATCAGGCACTGTTAAAATTGTGAAATATTTGCGATTTCAATGTTGCTTGCAAAAATGTTGTTTCATCAAATTCTGCTACATCTGAATGGCCGTCAGTGGACAAAAATGCTCTTTGCACCCAGATACCTGCAGCTAAATGGACTATGCTAACCAGTCAACCCCTATAATTTATCCCCTTTCCAAATATAAATCACAGTGGTAAATCTGTGGAGGCACTTTTTGTTAAATCTCCCCAGTTTTACCACAGTGAAGAGAGGTTTAGGCGCATTAAAATCTAAGCCTAACTGCTGATCACTTTGTTTAATCAGGGCCCATTTTTCCATTATGTGCTTTTGTCAAACCATTGAACAGCCGGCAGCTATCAGTTTCCCCTCTGTGTCTGTCTTTAATGTTTCTGGATGTAGCTGGAAGACACTTAACATCTCTTTGAAGTGCAGCGGATATTTTTAGGCATGGCACACATAGGAGAGCTAGGGAGGAGGCCGAAAACCGGTGGAGAGAGATGGGAAGCGAAATTTAAAATAATCCACATTTGCTCCGGAGGACGTAGATTTCAAAGATTTAAATATGACCTAGATTTTTAGCCGAGGCGTCAGTAAGCGCTGACGTCAGAGCGGGGCCACAACTGACTTCACGGTGGACGACATTTGATCTGCTGCTGCTTTCTTCTTCTGTTAAAATCTCACGGTTACTGCGCTTCTGGAGCGGACTGAATCGCCTTTAAAGTTTTCCAAATGAAGTTCTTAGCAATGCATATTACTAATCAAAAATTAAGTTTTGATATATTTACGGTAGGAAATTTACAAAATATTTTCATGGATCATGATTTTTATTTAATATCCTAATGATTTTTGGCATAAAAGAAAAATCGATCATTTTGACCCATACAATGGATTTTTGGCTATATATTGCGACAAATATACCTGTGCTACTTCAGACTGGTTTTGTGGTCCAGGGTCACAAATATTATGTTTAGCTACTTACGTTACATCTTACCTCACACTCTTTCACTGTTAAAAACTGAAGCGTCACGCTGAAAATCATATTCGTTATCTGTAACTGTAAAATCCCGCTTCCTTTGATTTGATTGGCCATCTCAATAATTTTGACACTGACGAGCGCTGTTAAAGCTGAGGCAGACCATCCTAACTTCTTGTCATACAATTAGACATCATAAGTGTGTTTTGTGTTTTGGCAGCTTAATTAAGACACGTCCTCTTGCATGATGGAGTTTCTGGGTAGTAATTTGTCAGCAGCACTCGGCAGGTAAAGTAAATTGCTTCATAATGGAATCTCCACAGGTTGCGTTCTTTTTGCAAAAGCACAACGTTAATGGAAGGTCAGGAAAGAAACGACAAACACTTTGCAATTTTGACTTTACCGTGCTCCCCTGAGGTGTCTGTAAAGTGTTGAGCGTTTCAGGAGCGTTTCTAGCCCATCTATTATTATGCATTATGTAAACATAAATAGTCTTCACCTGCAGTAGAGAGTCGTTCTCAATCTGCACACAAAAGAGCTGCTTCATTGCTGACAACAAAGGCGTAGAATTTAGTAGGGACACTGTGACATGTCTACCAATATCCAGGGACTACTAAATTGTCCGCTACAGTAAGATACAACGAGGCTAAAGGCGCCCCGGGGTAAAAGACACCTTTGAAATTATTTTGCTCTAAACCACTAGATGGCACAAAAATGTGGCATAGCACTTTCCAAAACATCCTCTTTTCAAGATGCACGTGTATATTTGTCTGATCCTTGACGCGATCGCGCCCAGCAGCGCAAAGTTGATTCTGTGCTTACTTGATCTAATATTTTATGTTTTTTAAAAATGTTGTAGATTTAAGTAGCAAATGAGAATCGCTAAAATTAATGCAAATATTTTGAGACAAAGGTCTTCTTAACAATTTTCAGTTTTGTTTAAGATAATTAAAGCAACAGTTTTTAAATAACGAAATAATATGTAAAAGTATGGTATTTGGGGTAAAAAGTGCCCCTGCTGTTGGGGCTGAAGGCACAGTAATTAACATGATAATTAATAGACGGCTGACTTTTCCATTTGTTGACATGACATGGTTAAATTCAGATGGTAAATATCATATATTATGTTGGGTGTCCATATTAGAGATAATCACCATGTTTAGAATGAAACCATCATATTTAAAACATGATATTAATCATATCATATAATAAAATATAATTTGTTGTTACTACTGTAAATCTATATTCAATTATTACGGGATCTCCTTCGATGCTTTCAGAATCTTTACTTTTTAAAATAATTTTTTTTCTGTATTTTAAAATATATTTTTTATATTAACATATTTTAATGACACTATATTTATTGAACAAAAATTCATTATTTTTATTTTTCAAATTAAGCAGAAAATAGTACAAACTTCACTAAGTATTAAATTAAACATTTTAAAAAACAACAACAACAACATTATTTTAGCTGAAGTATTTGTATCAATACTGTGTGCCTTTTACCCCGTGTGTGGGGTAAAAGGCCCCCCTTGCCACCTCATATATTTACAAGATTTTTAAACAAAATAAATAACTTGTATGATTTATATTCACAAAAAAATCTGTTGCTCCATTATTGTTCAATACAAACATATATATTTTTTCTGCAATTAAACATTTTAAGCGCAGGGAATAGCACATTTTTTCTTAAGGTGTGTCTTTAGCCCCATTGTACCCTATGTGTTAGAACAAATTATTTAATTTTAATATTTAATTTTTATTTAATTTTAAAGGCTTTATAAAATCACAGTATTTTTCTCATACAGTATAAATGGGTTTTATGCATTGAAAACTTATAGCTGTTATTGGCATCAAAAAGTTTTAAACCCAATGAATATCATGCACGACTTTCGATTTTGAATCTCGAATCAAATCTTGATCATGTATTTTTTACATAAAAATGTTTTCATATAAAAAAGTGGCCAATTTTCTGAAATAAAAATTATCTTACAGCTTTAATGATCTGTTTTATTTATTTATAAGTGATCAATTCCAATATAGGCCACTTTCATATATGAAAATAAATTGAAGAAGTATTGGATAATTGAACACTAAGTTCATTCATATGTTCAGATTCAAGTGTTTTTTTTTTTTTTTATGTTTAGGAGCATCTGTTTACAGTTTACACTAGTCTCTTATATGGGCCAGATTTTAAAGGTCTTTTGCGCAGTAAATCAGAATCAGACACTTTGTCTCGCGGTGTGAATGTTGCTGATGATTTTACTGGATCATCTCACCATCCTTAAAGTATCTGGCTGCTCTCAGTTGCCTTCTGTAATTTTTCAGCCCGTGTTCATTCGCCTCCAGGACAAGATACCCAGAAGGACGCAGAATGCATAAATTAGTTTTGCCATCTCATAAACGTTGAAGTGGTAATTTTACCTCTTGCGTTTAGTCAGCAGTTATACTTCATTGCCTTTGTCTGATTGCATCGTGAATTCCCTGTTGTGCTGCAGTGCCACCCACCTTCATGCAAAACAATAAAAACGATATCGATTTCTCTGCTAAACCGTCTGTTAGTCAGGACACAAAAATATCCCTCGCTCAGCATAATGCTCACAGGTATACAGAGTTACAGTCAATCCAAAATTTATTCAGACACCTTCAACATTTCTCACATTATCACAGTTTATTCGCTATAGTTTAGAAAATGGAGTTAAACTGTGTCAGAACAAATTCATCTTGATAATGTCAGATAACTTTGATAGAAAGGTATGTAATGAGTTCAGTTGAATAGCTGTCAGCTGTTAAATTTAAGTACACAATTAGATAATACCAATTTAGGTCAACCAATTACCAAGCAATGCTTAATTTTGTTCAGTCTGTGGTGTACAAAGGTTGCATTAGCAATTAAAGAAAAAACACTTAAGCAAATCATGGTCAGGTCAAAGTGTCTGAAGAATTTTTGGTCCCAAATATTTATCAGTTTTACTGGTAGTCCATTGTATGAAGAATTTTTGGGTGTAATATGTCACAGTTTACTTTATTTTGCTATCCTCACTTACATAAATGAACTAGTGTCCTGCACCCGCTAGTAAAAAAATATCAAAATTATATCTGGTGTCTGAATAATGTTTGGTTTGACTGTATAAGTCTGTATGGTCACGATAGCACCATATTCTGTCTCTTGTAGTTTTTTGGCGATGGTCAACCTAACTTGTTAACACTTCATTAGCATATGTCTTACTGGGAAATAGTTTACGGCCCTAAAAAGACCACAATGAAATTCTTTAATTGTCTATGTATTGTTTTAGAAACAAGAAGTCGGGTGGGACTAAAACACATTATCATTTTAGAGAGCATTTGACTGAACAAAAATCATCTCACGGCTGTTAACGCAAGATGAGTCGTCAATCATTTTGATCACTATTCTTGTAAGAAAAAGACTGTAATTAAAATAATTGCTATACAATGTCAGTTTTATCAAATCCAATTTTGCATTGAATAAATTACTTTTTTTTAAAGATTAAATTAAGATCAACAATTTTTATTATTACTTTTTACAACTACTATACTACTTTTTTTATACTACTATACTACTTTTTACAACATATTATGTATTAGGCCTATATATTATACTTATAGGCACATTTTTTCAGTTACATTTTAGAAGTATATTTTTTTATTTAATGTTTTTTGCTGCAAATAATTGTCTTCTTACATATTAAAGTGTTAAAGATCAACAAATGTTTATTTTTAACTTTTTGTATTATATACACACACTCACTCACAATTTATATCTGTATTTATTTCTATTTATATATATATATATATATATATATATATATAAAATTCTGCTTTTTGAAACACAATATATAGTTTCATATATATATATATATATATATATATATATATATATATATATATATGAAAGATATTTAAATATATTTTATAATGTTATATAGAATTTAATGTATTTTTATTTCTGTGTTTTGAAACAAAATAATCATCATATGACAACTATAAAGACATAAAATGCATTATGAAAATTAGAAAAGCCTTAAACCTCTCAAGTTGCTCAACATGCTAAATTTATCTGAACAGCCAAAAACTACATCAAGATTTCTCTGAATATATCTCAGAAATAAGTCTGTTTTGTTGTGTTTCACAGGCAGATTCATGTTTAATGCATAATAATTCACTAAATGTATTTTAGTTCATATTTTCTATTCAATCTTTGCAGTGTTGTTATCGCCTTTAGTTAGCTCCAGCAATGCTACTGTCATGTTATATTGGATATCTATGAGATTTGTCTTGTTTTTGGCAGGGCAGGTGTGAGTGGTCTGGTTTCTGGTGTCCTCGGGTCTCAGCAGGTGGAGGCGACTGCAGCAGGTGTTAGCACGGAGGGTGGAGAGAAGCCGTGATTAATGTCGCGGTGCCCTTTACTGTTTCAGAGCGGCAGGGCAGCATTAGCATTCTAAACATGAAGAGAAGCCAGTGTGTGTCTGCTGTGGCAGGAAAACAGCAGAACACACATTTACTCAATCTGTTCACACACATGCGCACACTGCAGTTCTGCAGTGCTTGTTTGCCTGCATGCTCCATTTGCATTCATTTTTTCCCTCTCTGAGAGCATCTACAGTCTCTTAGTTATTTTACAGACACTTGACCAGGACATGCTAGCTGTAACTTTACACAGATGAGCTGTTTGCGGCTGAATTTAATTTGCCGTTTCCTTAAAAGGCAATAACAAACCTGCTCTCCTCCTGGGAGCCAATACTGAAAGCAATCCTTTAAGTACTTAATCAATACAGTTTCTGTGGCATCATTGCGAATTAATGTCCTGAGCGTCCTTGTTGTGTCCGATGGCATCTCTTCATCGATAACATTTTCCTCATAAACCAATTCTCCTCATAAATGAATGAGTCAGATTTATCAGTTAGTCATCACACTTTGCAACATCAACGCTGCAAAATCGCCAGTTAGAATATGTAAAAATCCTTCAAACAAAATACATTTGTGCAACAATGCATTGATTTTCTGAATATGTGAGTGTCTTATTGCACTGGCAGATTGATTTCACTGACATTTTTAGCTTGTTTACAATTAAGATAAAATGCACCCTTAATAATAAAGATACATTGTCTAAAAGCAAGTCAATATCTAATGCAGTCCTGCATCAGTACATTTATCTTATTTAAAGGATTTTTAGATATTTGAACTAGAGTGATGCTATATATAGTTCATATAAATATTTAAGTGTATGATATCCAATATGCAGAACAAATGCTTAAAAATTAGTGATTTTTAAAGTGAAAATTATCTTCATAAAAATGTTAAAGATTGTTTACAACTGATGCTTTTCATATAGGCCTATTTATATAAATATTTGTTATAAATATATATAAATATTCCTGCTGTCAAATTAATTAATCACAATTAATTGCATCCAAAATAAAAGTTTGTGTTTGTATAATACATAAATACACACATACAGTGGGTACGGAAAGTATTCAGACCCCCTTAAATTTTTCACTCTTTGTTATATTGCAGCCATTTGCTAAAATCATTTAAGTTATTTTTTTTTTCCTCATTAATGTACACACAGCACCCCATATTGACAGAAAAACACAGAATTGTTGACATTTTTGCAGATTTATTAAAAAAGAAAAACTGAAATATCACATGGTCCTAAGTATTCAGACCCTTTGCTGTGACACTCATATATTTAACTCAGGTACTGTCCATTTCTTCTGATCATCCTCGAGATGGTTCTACACCTTCATTTGAGTCCAGCTGTGTTTGATTATACTGATTGGACTTGATTAGGAAAGCCACACACCTGTCTATATAAGACCTTACAGCTCACAGTGCATGTCAGAGCAAATGAGAATCATGAGGTCAAAGGAACTGCCTGAAGAGCTCAGAGACAGAATTGTGGCAAGGCACAGATCTGGCCAAGGTTACAAAAAAATTTCTGCTGCACTTAAGGTTCCTAAGAGCACAGTGGCCTCCATAATCCTTAAACGGAAGACGTTTGGGACGACCAGAACCCTTCCTAGAGCTGGCCGTCCGGCCAAACTGAGCTATCGGGGGAGAAGAGCCTTGGTGAGAGTGGTAAAGAAGAACCCAAAGATCACTGTGGCTGAGCTCCAGAGATGCAGTCGGGAGATGGGAGAAAGTTGTAGAAAGTCAACCATCACTGCAGCCCTCCACCAGTCGGGGCTTTATGGCAGAGTGGCCCGATGAAAGCCTCTCCTCAGTGCAAGACACATGAAAGCCGGCATGAAGGACTCCAAGATGGTGAGAAATAAGATTCTCTGGTCTGATGAGACCAAGATAGAACTTTCTGGCCTTAATTCTAAGCAGTATGTGTGGAGAAAACCAGGCACTGCTCATCACCTGTCCAATACAGTCCCAACAGTGAAGCGTGGTGGTGGCAGCATCATGCTGTGGGGGTGTTTTTCAGCTGCAGGGACAGGACGACTGGTTGCAATCGAGGGAAAGATGAATGGGGCCAAGTACAGGGATATCCTGGACGAAAACCTTCTCCAGAGTGCTCAGGACCTCAGACTGGGCCGAAGGTTTACCTTCCAACAAGACAATGACCCTAAGCACACAGCTAAAATAACGAAGGAGTGGCTTCACAACAACTCCGTGACTGTTCTTGAATGGCCCACCCAGAGCCCTGACTTAAACCCAATTGAGCATCTCTGGAGAGACCTAAAAATGGCTGTCTACCAACGTTTACCATCCAACCTGACAGAACTGGAGAGGATCTGCAAGGAGGAATGGCAGAGGATCCCCAAATCCAGGTGTGAAAAACTTGTTGCATCTTTCCCAAAAAGACTCATGGCTGTATTAGATCAAAAGGGTGCTTCTACTAAATACTGAGCAAAGGGTCTGAATACTTAGGACCATGTGATATTTCAGTTTTTCTTTTTTAATAAATCTGCAAAAATGTCAACAATTCTGTGTTTTTCTGTCAATATGGGGTGCTGTGTGTACATTAATGAGGAAAAAAAAATGAACCTAAATGATTTTAGCAAATGGCTGCAATATAACAAAGAGTGAAAAATTTAAGGGGGTCTGAATACTTTTCGTACCCACTGTAGATGTATATATTTAAGAAATATATGTAGCATACATTTATATATAATATAAATCATATATATGTAAATATTTCTTAAATATATACGTGTGTGTATTTATATATAAATAAGCACAGTACACATATATTGTAAACACAAACTTTTATTTTGAATGCAATTAATTGCAATTAATCGATTTGACAACCCTAATATCCAATTTGCAGTACAATTTTTTTTAAAAATATTTTTATTTTTAAATAAATAGTAATTAGATAAATTTAACTATGAAAGACATAACATCCATTATGAATATTTTTTAATATTATTTATGCCGTTTACACCACTGTTCCATAAACAATTTGGAAGACATTTTAATCCTTTTTTTTTTTTTTGGAATTGATGCATCTGCTTGTCAGTATAACATTCAATTAATCAAAAATACAGTCAAAGTATTGTAAAATATTGTCACTATAAGAGTCACTATAAAAGCAGTATATGTTGTTTTTAAAAACACATTTCAACCAGCATGTTTTTTGTTAAGCGGGCTGTATTGTTGAAGGAAGTCTTCCTGGTTAGGCTAGTTAAGAAAAATGGCAGTGGTGACGCCAGCATCAACAGGGTCTAGTTAACAAGTCTTTGCTCTTTTCATTTCAGCAGATATTAAGGGGGGAGACGGTCCCACCAGCGTGTCCTTTAACTGTGAGTCTTCCTCCACGCCGAGGCAGTGAGTCAGTGTAAAAAGCTTGTTCACGGCCCCTGATTCATTCTTCCAGCAGGCTTGGACAGAGCCCATAAACGCTGCTGAGAACGTAATCAATCTGAGTGCGTGTGTAAGCGTGCGGCATGTCTGCTAGAGAAAAATGTACTTTTGAATGCCTTTATGCACATCCGTGAGTTTAACATGAAAAAAGAGACCAGGCTGTTAAAATGGGTCATCAGAAACGACAGTCTTTTGATGTGATGACACTTTATAATGAGGTTATATGTTAATGTTAGTTAATGCAATTACATCAACTAATATGATTATGTTAACGTTTCTGAATGCAATTATGTTAACGGTAATGCAATAGCCAAGATGAAAAATTAAATGTTAATTTCAGCAAATGATATATATATATATATATATATATATATATTTATAATTTGTTTGTTTGTTTATATAAATATTTCTTTAATTGAATATTCAGTATGACAAATTAAGTATTTTTATTTCTGCTTTTGAACCCAATATATAATCATTAGATGATTAAAACTATAAATATTTAACACATTATTTATGACATTATATTTAAACCACTGAGATCAGATACTTACAATTTTATATATATATATATATATATATATTAGATAGATAGATAGATAGATAGATAGATAGAATTGTAAGTGTCTGATCTCAGATAGATATATAGATATGTGTGTGTGTGTGTGTGTGTGTGTATGTGTGTCATCCAGTATGCAGAACATTTTAAGTACTTTTTATGCTTTTTGAAACTAAAATAATATAGTAACTATGAAAACATAACATGCATAATAAATATTTTAATAATAGTATTATTAATGGTATTATATTTACACCAATGTGTCACTAGTTAATGCAATAGCCAACATAAAACAAATGTAAATTTATACATAAGCTAATGCATTTTAATACTTTAATAAATTGTATAGATTAGCATCAATTAATGTATAATGGACAAACATGAATTAAAAACAGATACTGTTTATATTATTTAATATTTATTTATATACATATTTGTTTGTATAGTTGACTTAGCCCTATATAGTAGTAAAGTTGTATATTAACATTAGCTCATGTATAATAAACAAACATTAATTAACCATAGTATAATTATAAATTAGCATTAACCTAGATTAAATGCTGTAATTGAGATTCACTGTTAGTTCTTGATACCTAATGCATTAACTAATGTTAATGACTTGAAACTTGTTGTAAAGCGTTACTGATTTCTTTGAATTCTCCATTCCAATCCCATTTCCATTCCATTCCATTCTGATTCGTTCCATCCAGATCCATTTCATTCCATTCCAGCTGCATCATAATTTGTTTCCATCCAATTCCCTTCCAGCATGATCCATTCTTTCATTTCTTGCCTTTTCCCCAGTTCTTTTCCCCCTTCAGCGGTCGCCTTAGTGGTGTTGTGAAGTTTTCATTAACTCAGATGTCTGTCGCAGCTGCCTATGTGTTCACGGAGCCACATTAATAACCTCCACACACAAACCATTTGATCATCGCTGGCCCACAGCTAATGACCCTCGCCTGGCTTCACACCATTTCATGCCTGTATATGGCTAGAAAATACACAAGCGCTCTTTAGTGAAGGCCTGACTGAACCATGAAAGCACCAAACAGCAGACCCAGCAGTGAATAAATAGTTTTGCAGAAACTTCTCACATCAGAAGTAAAAAAGGAATGGTTGTGGGTTCGTGCAAACTGTTTTACAGATCAAGAAGTAAATAATCTGTATTTTAGTTCACATAAAGAAATGATTCTGTTACCATTTACTCATTCTTGTGTCATCTCTCATTTGTTCGCAAATCATTTATATATTTCTGAGTGAAGCAGAATATTCAACAACAACAATTGTGGCGCAGTATTTAAATGAATAGTTGAAAATTTGCTGGAAATGTACTCACCCTCATCCATCCAGAATGTAGATGAGTTTGTTTCTTTATGGGAACAGATTTGTAGAAATGGAGAAAGTGAATGGGTGCCATCAGAATGAGAGTCCAAACAGCTGATAAAAACATCACAATAATCCAATATAATAATCGGGACTGGTGTGGATTATTGTGATGTATTGTGATGTGGCTCTCATTTTGACGGCACCCATTCACTGCAGTGGATTCATCGGTGAGTAATGCTACATTTCTCCAAATCTGATGAAGAAACAAACGCATTTAGATCTTGGATGACCTGAGAGTGAGTAACTTTTCAACAAATTTTCAGTTTTGTGTAAACTATTCTGTTAATTTTACCCATTAAGATTTGTTTGGATGATTTTCTTTGGAATGTGCACAGGTGTTCACTTTTAGACCAGGAATATTTAGTTAGAAAGTAAAAAGACTGAATTTTGTTGACTTGGAATATAGTCCACAGTCATAAAGGCTATTTTTATGGTGCTTCATGGTGCCCACAGCCTTTTTGGAGCTTAATAGTGTAAATATTGTGTTGCATGCAAAAGTGCAGCAGGAGCTTTCTGTGAAACATCTCCTTTCAGTGTTTCATGGAAGAAAGTAAGTCATATGGGTTTGTAAATGTTGACAGTTTTCATTTTTAGGCGACTTGCAGTCTCCAAAAAGGGGGTTTTCACAGTGATGTCATATAAGAAACCATTTTTGGTTCCCTAAAGAAGATTTCAGTGAACATAAGAACCATTTTTTTTATGTGTGAAGAAGCCGTTGTTGAATGGAAAGCTTCCATGGAGATTAAATGTTCTTCATGGAGCCATCAATGCCAATACAGAACTTTTATTTTGAACAAAAATGCATTCTTGCCGCCTGGTTAGTCTGTATGCACATATTCAGAAACGCTTGCTACATGACTGTTAGCAGAAACAGTTTGCCTCCAGATGATTTAAGTGAATGAGTGCGCACTATGAAAACACTTCTATCATGGGTGTCTGTGCTTCATCATCTGGGTGTTAAACACGCTGTTGACGCATCCTGTCCAGCGTCAGCGTTTACATATAACTGGAATATATGACTTTAAAATAAGAGCCAACTAAGTAAACTAAGTTTTATTGTCTTTGGCTCAGTTTTTTTTCTCTCTCTATGAGAGCACATGGACTAACGTCGTGTCTCATCTCTGCTGGTTATTTCCCCATCCATCACCTGTCCGGTGGTCCTTGTTTACGATCGTATCTCGGGTCGTTGTTTGCGTGGAATCGATGTGAGTAATCACGTAAGAGAAGATTAACAGTGATGTAACTGAAAGAGCCCGATATCTCAACATCCTCATTAAGATTCGCCAGCAGTTCATCTACGGTAATGAATGCGACTCCTGCGTTTGTTCGTAATCGTTTCAATAAATTTGCTATGGCACTAAATATGGCACGCAAACAGGTCACAGATCACTCACGTATCCTCTTTCTCATGGCATTAGTGTCATTGATAATGTAATCAGATCGCTGCGGTATCTGTGAGCATCATCTTGGCCATTTCCACCAGGAAATGAGTGTTTGTGGCTGATCTTGTTTGCCAATGTAGGTCACGGTCTTAATTAGCTCGCTCGTTTATGAATTTTCAGCAGGTGAAAAACACTGCTATCATCCACTGGATTTATGTGGCCTAGTAAATTACATTTAAATGAGTAATTATTTAATTTATATTTAAATGAATATAATGTGAGTCCTTGGCCTGAGGGGTTTGAATGTTTGATCCTCAATAAAAGGCAGTCGGGATCCTATCCTGGGAATTTTATTGGGTTATGATAATTGTAGGCTTGTGGTAATAAGATGTTCATATGCTATTTCGTAATTTATTGCATGAACAATTTATTAGATTTTATTAGTTTTATTCAGCAGTGGCATTAAATCGATCAAAAGTGACAGTATATACATTTAACAAATAAATGTGGTTTGAACTTTCTATTTATCAAAGAATCCTGAAAAAAAATAGCAAAAAAAAAAAAAAAAAAAATGAAGCAGCACAACTGTTTTTAACATTAATAATAATCAGAAATGTTGATCTCGAGCAGCAAATCAGCATATTAGAATGATTTCTGAAGGATCATGTGACACTGAAGACTGGAGTAATGATGCTGAAAATTCAGCTTTGATCACAGGAATAAATTACATTTTAAAATACATTCAAATAGAAAACAGTTGTTTTACATTGTAATAATATTTCAGAATTGTACTGTTTTTACTGCATTTTTCACCAAATAAATGTATCCTTGGTGAGCAGAAAAGACTTCTTTCAAAAATATTTTAAAATCTTACTGACCCTAAACTTAGTGCATCTGTTTTTGTTCAAATAAATGCATCCTCCTCGGTGAGCTTATAAGAGATTTAATTCAAAACATTAAACAGTCTTACTGACCCCAAACCTTTGGGAGTATGTAAATAAGAGCTATAGTTTCTTTTTTTTGTGTGTTTCAGTTTCCCAGTTACACCTGGACAGAGAGAAAGACATTGACAAAGGCATGAAGAGAAGCAAAAAAGAATGAAAACCGGGAACTGAAAATTATTTATCTCCTCTTGTCTGCCCATCAGATGGAGTAAATCCTTTTTCTCCTTTTTTGGCTCTTTATCCATTCTGTTCTGCCTAAGCTTGCTCTCTCTCTGTCTGTTATCTCTGACAGTGGTCTCTAACCCCGTTCAAGCATTTAAACACCAATGGGCTGGATTGGCTCTTGCGATTTGACTCTGAAGAGGCTGACAGTGACAGAGATGTGCGAATTCGATCTGCACCACAGGTCAAGTGTGTTGAAATACACCATTCAATGTGCTAATTGTCACTTGATACAGCGAGCACTTTTGAAGAAGAACTAATCGCTGGATTTGCCAGGTTAGTGACATCAGATGTCTTCTAGAATATATTCTGTTTTGTTTTTTGTCTTTTTTTCTGTTTTCTGTGCAAGTGTTCGCAGGGAACCATGTGCTGTCTAATTAAGATAAACCACCTGTAAATGGTTAAAGTGTTAAAATGTTAAAGTAAAACAAACTAAAACTGAATCGTGGACAGAATAAGCTGCAAATCAAGACTTTAGGCCGCTTGTGCACATTCATCTACGCAAGACTTACAACAGGACAGGATGTAGATTTATTTGTGAATTCAGACAACAACTAGCCGTTTTTCACTAAAACATCCTGGGCAGCAAATTATTCATACAGTAAACACAAACACTGACTCCAGTAGTTGTTGTCATTGTTAAGCGGAGCACATAGACTTCGTCTGATCTTTCTCTCGCTCACATACTCGCTCACTTCCCATTATAGTGGTGTAATTACTTCTAATGAAGAAGTCTGTGTGCAGATGCAGGCTCTGATTAGCCAGCCGCACCCACTGACATCTCTCTCACACACATACATACACACTTCATCTTTAAATGATCATTTTGTTAGTCATTTGTTCCGCAGATTGCTCCTCTCAGAAGAGCAGATTCATAACGAGGGCTGCCAGTGAAACGGTGACTGCCTGAAGTGCACTGGAAGGCCTTAGTCATGCAAATTACTGCTAGTTTAATGAATACTATTGCTCATACTTACACTTAGTGATCTTTACAAACCTTTAACACTAAAGTTCAGCATGTGCGTCATCTTTTGAAAGCCCTTTCCGCCACATAAGACAAAGAAACATGCTTTCGTAAATCATAATTATGTCATAAGCTGTTTATTGTGACATAAAAAGTCAAAGTAATGGCACAAATTCATAATTATGACAAACAGATAAAATTTTGAGATAGAAAAGTTGAATTTATGACATTTGATGTGATCATTATGAGATAAAAAGTCAAAATGGAATATTAAATCATAACTATGAGATAAAAAGATGAAATTATGAGATATGAAGCCATACTATTTAAGATTGACATACTAAGTCTTAACTGAGATTAGAAAGTCAAAAATATGACAATCTCAATTATGACATAAAAATTCTAAATTATGAGATAAAATTAAAAAAGTGGGAATGAAAAGATAAAATTGGGTTATTAAGTCATAATGAGACAGTAGAAAGTAGAAATTAAAGGGGTGATCTAATCAACCCTGTCACCTGAGAAGAGTTTAGACATCAATCAAGGTCGTTGATGGATCCGTCGCTGACAAACGGTAAACAGTTCTTTTTAATAACATTTTATTATTAGAAGTACTTGTAGGTTCCAATGTGAGGGTTTTTTAAAATTATAATCATAGTTTTCATTTTAACTTTTAACTTTTATCTTTATCTTATTAATTTCGATCACCCTCAGGAGAGTACGCTTGTTTAGGCTGTGGTGAAGACCAAGCCGTAACATTACATCTGAAGGTAAAAAAAATTAGAATTCACTTAGTTTTATGTAACACATAATATGTACGTGCATACATGCATAGCCTACACACACACACACACACACACACACACACACAGCCGTTCAAAAGTTTGGGATCAGTAAGATTTGTAATGTTTTTTTTAAAGAAGTCTCTCCTGCTTATCAAGGCTGCATTTATTTGATCAAATTACAGAAATGAACAATATTGTGAAATAATATTGGAATTTAAAATAATGGGTTTCTATTTTAATATACTATAAAATATAATTTATTCCTATAATCAAAGCTGAATTTTCAGCATGATTACTCCAGTTTTCAGTGTCACATGATCCTTCAGAAATCATTCTAAATTATGCTGATTTATTATCAATGTTGGAAACAGTTGTGCTGCTTAATATTTATTTATTTGTTTATTTTGGAAACTGTGATACTTTTTTCAGAATTATTTGATGAATAACAAGTTAAAAAGGAACAGCGTTTATTTAAAATAGAAATCTTTTCTAACAATATACAGTACTGTGATAGTAAAGCTTATATTATTAGAAAAGATTTATATTTAGAATAAATGTGTTTTTTTTTAGCTTTTTTATTCATCAGTAAAATTCTGAAAAAAGTATCACAGGTTCCAAAAAAAATATTAAGCATTAAACTATTAAACTAATATTAAACTTGGCTTACTGTTATGTTTCTAAACTTTGTGCCATCTCAGTTGTAATGCTAATGGCCGAACTCTCTGTCCGATGACTTGTTTTTACTTTTACACAACTGGTTGCCTCCCAGGTATAAATATCACTTCTGCACCTATCATTTATGCACTACACAAGGCGAATCACAACTGGATCACAAGTTTTGAAGCATCGCTAAGAATTGCATTGACAGAGGTTTGTGATGTAAAGGAAGGTGTGAAAAAGCTTAGTGAGTCATCAGGAGTGAGTTGGAGGGTGGCAGTTACAAAACCAAATAAGGGACAGCGTGTGCTTTATAAGGTAATGTCAAATCAGTTCATTCATCTTTACACTGCATAAGTGTAGGACAATTAGTTACACTGAAAATGACTTTGCAGTAAATTGTACTGTGCAAAAGGCACATTGGATTCTTCAACCAAATTTTAAGACAATTATTTATATGTTTTGCTTTAGTGTGCCAGTAAGAAATATCAATTAACATTGACTTTTACCATTAATTGTAATAGTCCAGTGAGATTTTTATCCCTGTGATGTACTGACCATCTGTAGGCCATCTGTAAAGAGAAAAAAAATGGAGAGAGGCTAAATTTTGTGGCAACATCTCCAGTACACTTGGAGAAATCTACCTGCAAATCTAAATAATAAAATTTAAAACAATAATAAAAAATGTATTCATGACATTATTTCATAAAAATACATAATTTTGTCATGACATTATTTCTAAAAGCATTTTTCAGCGTTTTTCACAAATGCGTATAAATTTTTCAATTTTTCGGCTTTGCAGGTAGATTTCTCCAAATGTCTTGGAGATATTGGCACAGGTTTTAGCCTGTCTCATTTTTTTGTCTCTTCATGTAATCCCTGTTGGAATCGATGATGGTGAGATCAGATCTCTGTGTGGTCCATACTGTTTGTTGTTGGACTCCTTGTGAAATTTAATTTATTCCTGGATAAATTAAGGAACAACAACAACAATAATAATAATAATAATAATTATTAATGGCAAAATGAAAGTTTGGACATGTAAAATAGTATTTTTTATTGGCAGACTAATGCTAAACAAACAAACAAACAAACTTCTAACATGCCTAAGATTTCTGCACACTTTTGTACATATTGAAACATTAATATTTTGTCAATCTATAGGCTCATTATAGATGCCGGCACAACGTTTATGTCCGATCAGGCACGGCTAATCAAAGATGGCTGTCAAAAAATACATGCTGTGAGGCAAAAATGGTTTGCACTCTGGTGAAGACTGTAGACAAAAGGGGAGGATCTAGTAGGTGAGTTAGAAATGTCAAGATGAGATAAAATAAGTGTTTTTGCTAGCTTGTTTGTGTAATTTTTTTTTTTTTTTTTTTTTTTTTTTTTAGGAGCAATGATCCCCATATACCCACTTATCCAACTTCTGTGCGTTTGTACAGTGTACATAACCATAACATCTTTGTTGCGGAGGCACTGAGGCACAAGGATGTAGGGGTCAAGGCAATTGAAACCCTGACTCAGCCGTTTGAAACTGGGCACAGCCCAACATCAGCTCTGGCTGTACTTAAAAGTGACCTGTTGGCTGAGCATGGCAACAAATATGTATATGCCTCAGCCAACCGTGCCATTTGCCCAGACCTTCAGTATGTGAAATTCTACTAGCTTTGACAGAGTTAGGAAGTCAAAACAATCAATTTTATTTGCAGACTTTATAAGAAGGTGAATAAGCAGGAGTTTGGAGAGCAAAGTGGGGAGGGAATGCTAGCAGCTTTGGAAAGGCTGGTAGAATCCTACAATGCAGCCTGTAATGACACCTGCACCAAGCTTAAAATGTCCTCAGCAGGAACACCACTTGTAGCCATTTTTTCCCCGTTGATTAAACGGACACACAGTCTCTCCAGTAGTGGAGAAATATGTTTTATGGATTCATCTGGTAATATGGACCGGGAGAACTGCAGGGTGTTTCTCCTCCTCACACACACCTGTGCAGGTAGTCTTCCTCTTGGGATAGTGATAACCCAGTCAGAAGACGAGAAGACAATTAGTGAGGGATTGGAGCTGCTGAAGTCCTTATTAAAAAATGATGCATTCGGAGGGCGAGGTGAGGCAGGCCCTCGTTTGTTTCTTACAGATGACTCAAAGGCAGAGAAAGGAGCTTTAGCACAGGTCTTTCCTGAAGCCACACAGCTGCTCTGCATATTTCATCTTCTGCAAGCTGTGTGTAGGTGGTTGTGGAACAAAGAACACAAAGTTGAGATGAAGGACAGGCAGACACTGTTCAGCATAGTAAAAGACATGCTTTATGCCAGGGAGATGAGTACAGTTGAATTACTCTACCAGCAAGCCCTTGACAACCCTTTGACCACCAGGTAGAGAAAATAGTAAGAAAGTAATATCAAAGCATCTGATATTTCTCAGGTAAAATATAATTTTTAAATATGAATCATTATAAAAATCATTATAAAACAAACATTTGTCGTTTTGTTTTACACAAATTTAATAAAGTCATAGAGACATTGACAAACCATTAGTTACATTAAATATGTATATACATTTTCACAAATACATGCAGTAAAATAAAACAAAATATCTAAAATAATATAAACAATAATGTAACCAAATGTTGTAATAGATTATAACATCTGTGGAGTAGTCATTGTGTAATTTGTTGTGTTGTCCCTCTACTTAAAATGTGCTGGGAGCTGGGTTAGTTAGCAACAAGATCACTGTGCATCTCAGTTCTCACAAAGATGCGTTCTGTGTCCTAGTGTCCTTCTGAGTTCATTCTTTAAAGCTAATCTGGCAAGACAGATCTACACAAGAACGCAAGTCCTTTCTGTGCATTCTTAGAATTGAGAAACATTGAATATGTCTGTATTTTTTGTCTTCATGTCAATGTTAGTTTGGAGAGAAGAAATTTCAGGTGAGATCCTCTACATCAGGGCACACTTATACAGTGGACAAGGAGTCGGAGATCTGCACGTGTCCAGTTGGCCATAGTGGGGCACCATGCAAACACCAGGCAGCAGTAGTGCAAAATTACAACATCACCTCCATCAACTTTCTCCCCACAACAGCTGAAATGAGGGCTGAGCTGCTGAAAATAACAAAAGGTAATTATTTCTTTGCAGCATAGGTTGTCACACACTGACTGGTGTGGTTTTTAAATACTACCTTCTTTAGACATTTGAACTATTAATTAATTATATTAATTCTATGTCCTGTTCATCATCTTCACAGCCTCAGTTTCTCTTGACTTTCTAAACCCTTTACGGCAAAATATGCCAACGCCAAGCACATTAGCTCCAGGTAAGAAAGTTCAAGTGGGACATAGAACCTTCATTATACATGCTTAATTCTTAACAAAACAATTAGTACAGCAGTGTGACATAAGTATTCAGTTGTTATAAACATGCCTCCGAGGCAAGAAACCTGCACTACTGATCATCAGTACCATCTTAGTGCTCAAGATGATGGTCAGTATAAAGGGATGGATAGTGCTGTTTTTTTTTTTAATGTATTCTAATTTTTCTTTCTAATGGTGGCATATTGAACAGAAACACTCTTGCAACATTTACTTTTGTCTGTGTATATATTATGAACAGTAGAGTTGCATCAGCTGGACCTGTCTTTCACCAGCTCTGCACAATTGCACCAAACATCACCTACTCCAGAGGACTCATACTCCAACCAACCCTGTGTGCAGGGTAACTCAGAGGGAGGTGAGTCCATGAAGCTTAGAGTTACTTTAAAAATTCTGTCTAATTGTTTATTTGGGCTCAAGCACCTTTTTCTAAGGTTTTTTCCCCAAGGATTCAGGGCATCTTGGGGTCCTTAAAGGGATAGCTCACCCCAAAATGTTTATTGGTTGGTAACCAAACAGTTGCTGGTAGCCACTGACTTGCATATTATTATTTTTTTTGTACTATGTAAGTTTGGAACAACATAAAGGTGAGTAAATGACAATTATTATTTTTTTTTCTTTTAAACTTTACACACACATTGGAACAGTCTGCAATTAGGTATTCTTGCTTGATTTTTTTTTTTTGTTCTTAAGTAAATATACTATAGTTATAATAATGGCTTTTTCTTTAATATTTTATATTTTACATTTACATTTACATTTAGTTATTTAGCAGACGTTTTTATCCAAAGCGACTTACAAAAGAGGACAATAGAAGCAATCAAAATCAACAAAAGAGCAACAACATGCAAGTCTCGGTTAGCCTAACGCAGTAGTATTTTGAGGGGATCTCCTGCTACTAAACAATATTCTGTCTTAAATTATACACCATTTATTTCTAAAAAAAAACACATTTTATACATTTAAAACAAAGGTATTTAAAATCCAATGAATGGTGGCAGAGTAATAGAAAGAAATACATGCAATCAAGTGCAATACTGTACACTCTTAAAAATAAAGGTGCTTCACGATGCCATAGAAGAACCTTTTTGTCTAAATGGTTCCATAAAGAACCTTCAACATCTAAAGAACCTTTCTGTTTCACAAAAGGTTCTTTGTGGCGAAAGAAGGTTCTTCAGATTGTAAAAAGGTAAGAAAGAGATGGTTCTTTGAAGAACCTTTGACTGAATGGTTCTTTGTGGAACCAAAAATGGTTCTTCTATGGCATCGCTTGAAGAACCTTTTGAAGCACCTTTATTTTTAAGAGTGTAGTATAACCACTAGATGGCTGTACAGGCCTATTTTTAAACAGAAATTTGTGATCCTTGTTGCTGAGAACAGTGTTTTCAGACAGAATTACTTTTATCAGGCATTGCATTTGGATGTATATTTACACAATATCAAACCTTCAAATCAAACTACCTTTTTTCAAAGTTTAGATTTTTTTTTGTTGTTGTTTGTTTGGAATTTTGAGTCTTCTGTCAACTAACTGCTAAACAGTTTCCAACTCAGCCTTTTCTCTGTGTGTGTTGTGATTTCTGTTTTACACTGTTGATGTTTTCAATTCTGCGTGCTTTATTTCCTTAATTGTGGCTGAGTTATTGATTTTATTTCACAAATCTGCTGTTACAGTCACACCAGTTTATATGTGTGCGCATAAGTGTGTGTCTCTGTGGTTATGTCTTTTTTTTTTTTTTTTTTTTGCCATTTAAACTTTCTGCTTTTTAATGTTGTGACTGATTTATAGATTGAAACCCTCAGAAAATGTTCTGTATTTTTCCATTTTTATATTAGCTTCCTGTGGATTTCCTTTTAGACCCCTAAGAATACAAGTATGCCTATATTTTAAGCTTATTAGTAAACAGATGTAAAATAAAATTAACTAACTAACTTACAAATAACAACCAAAGACTACCAGACAGTTAAATGCATGCAATGCGGTGCTTGGGCCCATCACCACTGATTACAGCTGTATTCAGTTGTTTATGTGGATAGACATTTCTGTCACATAATTTAGTTTCAATAGACAACCCTCAGTTTTGTTTCCTGGACCAAGTGTTTGTTGTCATTTAATTGTTTTTATTGTTGTCTCTTTAAACAGGATCTATACCTCGGTCTCCTGTGAGACGGATGCTGGGACTGCTCAGTGAAATGGCTGAAAACTCAGACTACAGTGATGCCATGATTACAATGGCCAAGCAGCTTGAAAAGATGCAGCACAACCTGACCCAACTGATCTCTGCGTTTTACTGTTTTGATAAAGTTATGTCTGTGTCAAAATGTGTAGCAGTGTTAAGATGAGCTGCTAGACGACCAGGCCCTATTATTAGCTGTCAGCCAACAGCAGTGGCCCGAAGAACAACTAAGACTGGTTCTAGGCGGTGTTTGACAGCTGGACGCCCCAGAAAAAGTAGTTCTGGTTCAGAGCATGACTACAGCAGACATACAGGAAAAAGGGCTGTTAGGGTTCACCACAAATTGTCAGAATCTGTGGCAATGAATTACTTACATCAAGCTTAAAAAGGTACAAATATTTGTATGGCGTGGGTGGGTTAGGGTGTATGTGTGGGAGGGGGGTGTTTTTAATTTATTCATCCTGAATGTTAATGGGTAATTAGTAGACGAGTTAATGCAAACAAAGTATTATTTATGAATTCTGGACTAGGACTGCAGGTTATGAAGCCATATTTAAATTCATATTTGGACACTTGTTAATAATAGAAACTGCACAGAAAAATAAATAATTTTTTGCCTCCTTTTTAAAGTTTTTATAGCAACTGTGAATTGTATCTAATGTTGTTTTTGTGTGCAATGGCATTTTATGTATTTAATAAATAAATAAAGCATTGTATGGCCAGTCAGCTCTGATTATTAGTAACCATTAGGTGAATGCAAACAAAGACATGATTTTGAATCGTTCTTGGGGTACATTGATGCTGCTTCAAGTCAAACACACCTAAAGTCTTTTGAATTCTGGGCTAGAACTGCAGGTAAGGAGGTCACTTTGTTTGCTATACTAAAGAATTAATGGTAACACTTTACAATAAGGTGTCATTTGTTAACATGAGTTAATGTATTAACTAACATGAACAAAAAATGAACAATGCATTTATTACACTATTCATCTTTGTTAACGTTAATCAAAATAAAGTCGCTCATTGTTAGTTCATGTTAGTTCACAGTGCATTAACTAATGTTAACAAACACAACTTGAGATTTTAATAATGCATTAGTAAATGCTGAAATTAACATTAACTAAGATTAATAAACGCTGTGGAAGTATTGTTAATTCTTAGTTCATGTTAACTAATGTTGTTGACTAATGTTAACTAATTAACCTAATTGTAAAGTGTTACCGAATTAATAATATGTTTAAAAAAATTAAAATAATATTTTAATTTTTTGTTCTGTACAGAACATGAGTGTAGTTTTCTCAGTGTTAAGGTACTCTGTGCACGTTTAATAGCCTATATGCGTTTTTTTGCACTATTTTTATTCATTTTATACAGCCTTTTAAGTTGTAAATTGTCTGTACAACGATTCATTTCATGTACACATATGTGTATGCCTTTTGTATTTTGGGTATCATATTGAAATTTGTTTGTTTCATACATATCAATAGTTTCAACGCTGTGTAGCCAATCAGCGCTGTGATATAGTTGACCAATGAAATCGAGCCAGAGTCGTGAGTTATGATTGGCTAGCTGGCCCAGTGTGATGTGATTGGCTAAACCGCCTCTACACTCTTAAAAATAAAGGTGCTTCAAAAGGTTCTTCAAGCAATGCCATAGAAGAACCATTTTTGGTTTCACAAAGAACCATTCAGTCAAAGGTTCTTTAAAGAACCATCTCTTTCTTACCTTTTTATAATCTGAAGAACCTTCTTTCACCACAAAGAACCTTTTGTGAAACAGAAAGGTTTCTTCATATTTAAAGGTTCTTTATGGAACTATTTAGACAAAAAGGTTCTTCTATGGCATCGTGAAGCACCTTTATTTTTAAGAGTGTAGCGTGTCTGAACGTCACGCCCCTCGCCTCAGCGGCATGTGCTCCGGTTGTATTGTAAACAATGACTGTCGTCTATATCAGTGATTCCCAACCACGTTCCTGGAGGCCCCCCAACACTGCATGTTTTCCATGTCACCTTAATCAAACACACCTGATTCAGATCATCAGCTCATTAGTAGAGACTCCAAGACCTGAATTGGGTGTGTCAGACAAAGGTGAGATGCAAAATATGCAGTTTTGGGGGGCCTCCAAGAACGAGGTTGGGAACCACTGCTCCATATTGCTTATCAGTTTGAGCCCGATTGAGATGCAGAAGATATTAGTGAAGAGGATCGCGCAGAACCTGTGCAGGCACGGCTTTTAATGGTAGGCCTATTTTTTGTTGTTGTTGTTGTCTCATACTTTTAGATACGCTGTTATTATGCTACTGCTTATGTTAGCTTTTAATATACGGTTTTATCATGATTAAAGCTTTAATAGAGTACGGCAGCCACATGCGCGTCCATGTTTAATGCTTGTCATTGCTATGTGAAAAGCTGAGCTGATCTGAATGAGAGAGAGAGAGAGAGATGCAGAGAAGGGCGACGCGAGGAACAGGATGAGAACCACTGCTTTAGAACATTGATTTTGAAACTTGTGAATCCATTAAAATTGTTAGAAGACAGAATCGCGATTCATACAGTATGTGAATAGATTTTTACGTGCACCCCTAGTTTTCTCTTCCTCTTCTCTAAAGCAGCACAGCATGGCCTCGCCCTCTTCGTTGCATGTACCCAGGGGCCGGGTTTATCTGGGTTTATGATGTCAGTAACCCGGAACTATTTTGTTGTAGTCCCTTACCAGCCGTTCGCTGTAGGCGATGCTATGCTAATTCTGTAAAAGACAATTTCTCTCTTTGCATTGAACTTTGAGCTTCGTAACTTTGCAGATGTTGTTTATGCACACACAGCTACATTACACACTAACAAAAGTTAAAAAAGTGAAATCGTATTAGATGACCCCTTTAAATGAAATTCATAATTATGACGAACAGATAAATATTTGAGATAGAAAAGTTGAATTTGACATTTGAAGTCATCATTATGAGATAAAAAGTCAAAATGGGATATTAAATCATAACTATGAAATAAAAATATGAAATTATGAGATATGAAGCCGTACTACTTAAGATTGACATACTAAGTCTTAACTGAGATTAGAAAGTCAAAAATATGACAATCTCAATTATGACATAAAAATTCTAAATTATGAGATAAAATTAAAAAAAGTGAGAATAAAAAGATAAAATTGGGTTACTAAGTCATAATGAGACAGTAGAAAGTAGAAATTAAATGAAATTCATAATTATGACAAACAGATAAATGTTTGAGATAGAAAAGTTGAATTTGACATTTGAAGTCATCATTATGAGATAAAAAGTGAAAATGGGATATTAAATCATAACTATGAGATAAAAAGATGAAAATATGAGATATGAAGCCATACTATTTAAAACTGACATCCTAAATCTTAACTGAGATTAGAAAGTCAAAAGTATGACAAAACATCAGTTATGACATAAAAATTCAAAATTATGAGATAAAATGAAAAAAGTAGGGAAAAAAAGATAAAACTGGGATACTAAGTCATAAAGAGACAGTATTTGAAGTCATCATTATGAGATAAAAAGTCAAAATGGGATATTAAATCATCAACCCAGGCTCATTCAAAATACGTGTGTCTAAATACATTTCTGCAACACTGTTATTATGTACCTTACTGCACGTTTCGCGGCAGTTTCAAAGTGAAACTTCAAGTGAGTGGTGCTAAAATGCAGGTTCAATACGTGACCCTGGCACGTTTTTCTTACGTTGATATAGGCACATATTGCTGTGTTTGTATTATGTTGCTTCAGGTATGTATTGCGGTGGTTCGTAATTCAAATATCCAATGAGTGTCGATGAAAGTTAATGCTCTATCGTGTTGGAAATATCCCCTACACCAAACCCAACCCTAAACCTACCCGATAGTGTTAACAAATGCAAAAGTGATATAAAAACGCATTTGTTGATGCAGCCGTGCTATTTTAACTTCCTTGTGCAGATTTGTTGAACCATAGTTTCATGGGGTTTCTACCGGAGATTTTCATTTCTCAAGTGCAACGCCGTATCACGCGAGCTACCGAGCAAACCTACTGAATTAGAAAACTCATGCATATGAAGCTGTATATGTGACGACAACATTCAAAAGTATCAGTTTTCAAGCCTCGCAGCATGTTAAAATTGTTTTGAATTCATAACATAATATTCCTCAAGTAATTATGCGAAAATTAGGCTTTATTAATCGAAATTGTGGACCTGCGTGAAAAGGAATAAAAGTTTTCTGAGTTTTACTGCCTCTATAGTGTTCATTTCAACTGGAAACTGCAGCGATTCGTGTGTATAGGTACGTTTTTTGAGTTTCGCAGAAATGTAGGTAAAGGCACATATTTCCAATGAGCCTATGTTGCAAATCATAAATATGAGATAAAAAGTTGAAATTATGAGATATGAAACTGTAATTATAAGTTAAGATTGATGTACTAAGTCTTAAGTGAGATTATAAAGTCCAAAATATGACACTAAATTATAATATAAAGGTCAAAATTATGATATAAATAGTCATACTTATGAAATGTCATTTTTGTCATTGAGTTTTTATCTCATAATTGCACATTTTTGTCAATTATTAATTTTTGTCATAATTATGACTTGCTGTATAAAATTATGACATGTCATAATTATGACTCATATCTCATAATTCTATGACTAATAATTACGAGACATATCTCATAATTTCCTGAATCTTTTTTTTTTTTTTTTTTTTTTTTGTGCGTGTTGCGGAAATGGACTTCAATATCGTCATTTGTTCTCCAGACATAAATGATTCCGTTTTTTTTGTTGAGGAAGATTTTTACCTGCTAGATGGAGAAAAAGCTGACGTCAAAATTGACATTTTAGGATCATTTTAGTGAATTCCCCCTCAGATTTCCTTCAGAAAATGAAAATAACCCATATAAAAGATGTTCTAGCCATATTGCATGCGATCAGTGTTCTGTTATATTAATATTTTGATCAGTACTGGCTGTTTCGGTTTAAATGCTAACCACATCAGCTCTCAAACGAGTTTGTTATTGGCCGCATAGTGATGTTGCGCTGACAGCTGCTGATTTGAACTGTCTTCTTTAATGTTGCTCCTCATTCCTGTCTGCTCACAGTCCTTGATGAGAGGACACGCTCGGTCGCAGCACCAGGCGCCGCACGTCACCGGGCTCGCATGACTTCATCAGCGCTCCGCTTCAGCGCTGGGGAGCTCCACATCATGCATAAACATGAGCTGTCACTATCACAGTGAGGCCCCAAAGAGCCCGAGCTGCCAGCCAAAAGCGGGACTGCAGACACATGCTGCAGTGTGTGTGTGATTTGGAGGAGTGTCAGGAATGTGGAGCACAAGGCCGTGGTTGGTGCCGCGGTGTGCTTCGGCTCACGGTCGCAGTGGGTCAACACACCAAGCTCAGAAAGCAAATAGAGGCACACTGCAAACAGATGAAGATACTCCCGTGCATCTCTCACACTGTCCTGACATCCTTACCAAAAAATATCATCTGACTTAGACTGGTAGATGATAAAAATGGCCAGAAAAAAGTTACATTTATGACATACTATGTGATAAATGAGATAAAAAGCCCTAATTATGAGATACTAAATGAGATCTAAAGTTGAAATTGACATAAACTGAAATTATGAGAGACAAAGCCATAATTATAACTCAAAACTGACATACTAAGTCATAACTAAAAAAAGTCCAAAATAGGACATAAAAAGTCAAAATTATGAGATAAAAAGTTGAATTTGACATACTAAGTGATGATTGTAATATATTAAAAAAGAATTATGGAATAATATGTCATAATTATGAAATAAAAGCCCAAATTATGAGATACTAAATCATAATTATGAGATAAAAAGATGAACTTGACAAAAAGTTGAAATTATGAAATACAAAGCCATAATTCTAAGTCAAAACTGAGAAAAAAAAGTCAAAATTATGAGATAAAAAATTGAATTTATGACGCACTAAGTGATGATTATGATATAAAGAAATGATGGAATACTAAGTCATAATTATTAGATAAAAAGCCCAAATTATGAGATTTGTCAGTAAAAACTGACAAAATGTCATAACTTAGATTTAAAAAGGTCCAATATAAAAAGTCAATATTATGAGATAAAAAGTTGTGATGATGATGAAAATGATGATGATATAACAAGCCAAAATTATGGGATACTAAGTGATAATTGTAAGACAAAAGACAAAATTATGACAAAATAATGGTTATCTCATAATTTAAATTTTTGTCATAATTATATATATAATAACTGAGGCATCAAAATTGACATACTAAGTCATAACTAAGATGATAAATCTAAATTATGACAAAAAGTAAAAATTACGAGATTAAAAATCTTTGAGATTGGGATACAAAGCTATAATAAGTCAAAATTGATATAAGTCATAATTGAGATTAAAAAAAAGCCCAAAATATGACAGTCATAACATAAAAAGTCAAAACTATGTGATAAAATCATAATTATGATATAAAAAGTAAAGTTAAAATGGCTGAAGAAAAGTCTTAGACTTACTTTAAAGTCCGTAAAATGGAGTAGATGTGACTGAATATGAATGTGCGTTTGTATTCCATCCAAAATGTCAAAAATTACAGGCTGATTTTGCATGATAATTTTGCTTTTCTGACATAAATTAAGAAATTCACTGAAAACAAGTTTTATCATAAACAGTGGTCAAATATTGAAGCTGGAGTCTTAAATCTTTCTAATGATGCAGTTTGTCTAGATCAAGGAAGAGTTTGATGGTTTTAGCTTGCAGTGAATTCAAAACAATAAACTTGGGCCGCCAGTATTCTTTGCACTTTAAGAAGTTAAAATCTAGTTATATGTGTGAACATATCTTTTAATTCTGTTAGAATATGTATTTTTGTCCCGTTTAAATGCTCCTGAAACTAAAAAGGTGCACTAAGGCATACAGTTAAGACTGCATCATTAAAATTTCATGAAGGCATTTTAGTGTTTTAAGAAACGTTTAAATTGTTCAGGAGCAGAGCTGTCTTTGAAAAACGCACGTGAAAAGCTGTGCTAATGTTTGATATGTGTTCATTTAGCATAATATTTATACCAAATGGGTGTTGCTTTCTCTTAAAGATTAAAGTGTCATAATTTGCTACTGATATTTGACCCTCTGTATTCTTTCCATCTCCAAGCAGTCAAAAATTCAGTTCCGCTTTTGCATTTATTAATGTTTAACATCAATAATAATCCTATTTTAGAATCACAAAGCTGATAAGGACTCTAAGGTTAGATATATAGTGTATAATTTTCGCATGTTTTGTGTTTGAGCGCCGCCGGGTGGTTATACACAAAAACCGCATTATACACTGTCTGCACTTTCACCTAATGACATTTTACTCGACAATATCAAAACAGTAATTTCACGAGACAAAACCCCATATATGAAGATTTAAGTGAGGAAAAAGTTATTACATACTCAGCGAAAGGTTACATTTGATGGCGATGCTCTTGATTTTCTGGCCGTGCGACTCAATCACTGTAAGTTTTGTTGTTTAGTGAAAGCGGAAAGATTCAATTAAAAACTTCAAAGCAACTCCGCTGAATAGAAGATTGATGCACAGATCTTCTGATACACTGGGGTGTGTATTAACACAGACTTCATTAAGGCTGTTTAATGAACATTTGTTTTGATGTCTGGAGAATCTCCAGGGAAACCGTGACCAAAGAGATGAGTTCCGCTGTACTTCTTATGCAAATCTTTGATTGGACGGTTAAAACCATAGATATGTGTTTATATATATATATATATATATATATATATATATATATATATATATATATATATATATATAAAACAGTTGTGCTTTCGGCCTCGCGCACATGTGCTGATGATATACAGAAAAGTGCATTGCTTGTGCAATGAATATAAAAACGTAAAAACTCACACATAGGTATTTTATGTTTCATTGCTGGAAGTATAAGGGCATTCTAACTGTATTCTAATGGGCTTCATCGCGCAGTGAATGCTTTTGGACTTTCAAGACGTGTTTTTTTTTTGTTTTTTTTCTCAAAGTTGGATAATGTCAGCTCTCCTACAGTCACACATACATTGTCAGGAGAATATCTTTAAATTATAATCAAGGAAAAATCATACCTTCTGTTGTCTTCTTTTTACAGAACTTTTTTTTTTTTTTTTATATATATATATATATATATATATATTTTTTTTTTTTTTTTTTTTAATGCAATACAAAAACACAGAGTTGACATTCAATAATGATTGAATATACATTGTCCTTTTTACAGAACTTCAAAGGTTGCGCTTGAACCATTTTGCGCGAAAAATGACGAAATTGCTTCCGCTTGTGCGCAGCTTGGTACCGAGTTCTGATTGGCCAATCTCTGTTATATAGTTTGTGAATTATCATAAGTAGAGAATTTTAACATTTCATGTGCATGATAAGTTTTGCATAATACACAAAATTAATAATCCAAAGGGGATGGTAAGGGGGTAAACCACCACCCCCTTACCATCCCCTTTGGATTATTAATTTTGTGTATTATGCAAAACTTATCATGCTACAGAGGGGATGCTTTTTGTCATTTTTTTCGACCAGAGGGATGCCATCCCCCCTCAATTCGAGCCCTGTGTATAAGGTATGGTGTTCAGTGATTAAGATGTTTGAAAAATATAGCTCCTTTAATGTTATATCGCTTTTTTTAATTAAAGTTTAAATTATATTAACCAAGATAAGTAATGCACTTAACTTTATAATTTTTATTTATTTATTTTTTACTTTTTTTTAAAAAAAAAAGTACGGTAATTTTCTGCCAGGACATTGTCCTGTAACTTTAGACATTTCCGTTAACTCTAAAACAACACAATGAAGTGCAGAATTCAAATTACAAGTAAAACACCTGAAAAAATTACCTTAAATTAATACAGTATTTTGTACCATATTTTTACGAATCTTTTATAGGCTGCAGTATAATACATGATTAGGCTAGTCTAAGCACTAATGCTGATGATATAAGCCATTTATCACTCTAGTCACAGGTAAAATGTTACATCTTATGGCTATACTTTCTAAATAGTGTGTATTATTTATTCCAGCATTAAGCCTTGAACCTTTTTTACGTCAAGAAAACAAAGAAAGGCTGCAAATGTTTAGGGTAGCGAGTTTAAAATTTTATTTATAATATGATACAAGAATAGTTTGTGCAAGAAATGGATGGGAACGTGAACCTGTACAATATTAACAAAATGTATTTGTAATGTAATCCAATGGCAAACACAAAGCACAAGACTCAGTTGCTCAGTTTGGCCATGATTGTGTCAAAGGATACATCTTATCAAGATATATTTTTTTTTTTTTACACAACATTTCAGCTTGTATACATTTATTGGTTTATAATGTTATATATATATGAATATAAAGTGCAAAAACAAGAACACTTACAGTGAAGGCATGGCCCTGAAGTGCTGTATGTGACAACATGTGTGTCTTTGTACTCATGCGCCTGTGTGTGTGGGACTCTATCCATGTACAATATGGCCATATGGATAGACTATCATACACACACACACACACACACACACACACACACAGGTATGCAGACACACACTGAATATGGCCTAGGCTGGACTGACGTCAAATGAAATTCAACCCCTTTCCAGCACATCGACGAATATGCAGTTCAACATCATTCGTCTATTTGCAATACATTTGAGTCTGTGCAATAAGTTGAGTTATACAAATACAATTAATATGAACAGCTGAAAAAAAACGAGCTAACATCTAAATTTCCCCTTTTTACATTTAAAAATAGACATTATTTGTATAATATCGCTCCTTCGGCCTCAGTAAAATAGCACCACAGGGTTGCACCTTTCAAGCCTAGAAATACAAAATTACCTGATAGAAGAACTGAGCGTTGTCTTGCTTTGGAAGAGTAAGGCATTTTCGTCGTTTTTGAAAGGATACGAAAAATACATAAGCACTGTTAGTTGACTAGATTACATTTTATATCGCATATAATTATATGATTTGCCTTTCGTTCATATATTTTTTAAATTTAATTTCTCTTTCGCAATTCTTCTCGTGAAGATGTTTCGTTGTATAATGATAAATTTTTTCTTCATTTTTCTTTTTTTTTTTCCTAAAGCAAGTGCGTGTAGCATCACAGTTGCGGTTTATCATTCTTTCGAGAGAATATGTGTCGGTGTCCGTCTCCTGCTGTCCAGTTCATGTTTTTTCTGTGACAATCCTTAGCCTAGTTTTGCTGAGAGCCCTAGCGAAATGGAAAGGAATATTTTTTAATAATCATTTTATGATTAAAATAAATAAAAATAAATAAATAAAAACTGCTCATTTTTATCTCTGATTTTTCAAAGTTGAGTTTATATCTCACAATTTGGATTTTTTCTAGCAATTTTGAGAACAAAGTCAGAATTGTAGATATAAACTCATAATTCTGAAAAGAAAAGTCTTAATTGTGAGATCAAAAAGTCACAATTAATTCTGTGGGGAAAAAAAGCCAAAAATTACAAGATCTCAGAATTCCAAGAAAAAAAAAGCCAAAATTGTGAAATCTAAAGTCAGAATTCTGAGAAAAATGTCAAAATTGTGAGATCTAAACTCAACATTCAGAGAAAAATGTAAAAATTGCGAGATTCTGTGAAATTCTGTGAAAAAGTTGCAATTACCTTTTTTTATTTTATTAAAATCAAGCTTCCATAGTAATTTTCTTTCAAAAACAGATTCACAAAATGAACAATAATCATGCTAATTAAAAAATGCTAACCGAGTTTGTTCTCTTGCGTTTCCAGCAGTCAGGGTTGAGACGTTTCTGCTCCTCGGCCAGAGCTTTGGCCTCCATGGTGTACATCCTCCTCTCCTCGTTCTTCATCTTCTTCCATTTATCGCCCAAAATCACACTGATGGCTCTGAGTAAATAAGACATGGAAACCTCACTTTAAGAGAAAGACCCAAACAACCGGACAGATTTCACTTCTAAAGTATAAAGTACATATTACACTACTGTGTGACATTTGAAACTGTTTCTAAAGGTAGTCAGCATGTTTATGTAACAATAGATTTGTTTTGGCCAAATGGTTTTTCCTGATCTATGAAAAAAAAAGACTATTTCCCCTCTGTTTTAGTTAGAATGTTGCCTATGTAGGAAATTGACTGTGTAATTTTGGTTCATTTTATGCACTTTTGTCAATTATTATTTTGAATTATTATTTTATATTTCTATTTAGATTTATTTTTTATTTCTGTTCTAATTTTAGTCATTTTGCACTTGAACTTAGACTTTTATTTAAATTAGCTGCTCAGACATTTCTAATATTTTTCCATATAATATTTTTATTTACTTGATTTCAGCTTTATTTCAATTAACAATAAAACAGGTTTTGTAATATAGCTAATGCAAACATTCATCTGTCTGCTCGCGGCACTTCCACACACCTGTTGTCTTTGCCGGGGTACATCTGTGTATATTCCACCCTGTACTTCTTGGCAAAAAGCATGAAGGCGTTCATTGGCCGCTTGCACTTTGTGGGTGTGGCTCCAGAGCTTCCTGAGGCGTGGCTGCGCTGTGATTTGCTGCTGGGGGAGTGATGGGAGGAGCCTAGGGCCTCGAGTTTGTCGCAGTCGGGACTCACAGCGCCCCCGCTGGACTGCGACGCCCGACGCTGGCGTGCCATACTGCTCAGAACGTACACGGCGGAAGAGTCGAGAGGGGTGAAGTCATAACTGTGTGGGGTGAGAAAACAGTCAACATCTTAAACACAGTAAGTTGAAGCCAATTCAGTTCTTATCTCTGATGATATCTCTATATATTTTTATTATTATTAATAATTTATAAATAATAGGATCTATAACAGTAATACTAATAGGATCATATATAAAAACTAAACTAAAACTAAAATTAAATAAGAGACTAAGTTGCTAACAAGTAGCAAATTAGATCTTATATGACACAAAAACAAAAAAAATTACATTTTGCTCATTACCATAATCTCAACATTAATGTGAAAAAAAAGAAAAATTATATGAAGTGTTTGGACATTATGGTAGTGTTTATTCTGTTGTCTTTAATTTGTTCTGATTTTTTAAATTATTTTATTTTAGTATTTTTATTATGTAATGAGAATCACCCTTGAGAATAAAAGTAATTACAAGAAAAAAAAAATCAGATACATTCCATAAATTTGAACATGAAAATACTGTTATAATTGGGGTAAAAAAAAAAAAAATCCTTAATTGTTTGAAAAATGTAGGCTTTGATTTCTTTTCTTTTGATTTTGGAGTTAAATGTGACCTGGGCATGTTTTTGAGAGATTCACCAAATACTTGTTTGTTTTCACCTCCCAGTGTTATTTTATTATTTATATTTTATTGTGGTATTTATATACTGAATTTATTTTTTGTTATAAATTATTAGTTTCCAGTTTCATTTCAGTTTAAATTTTAGTAGTTTTATGTACTGTTTATTTTATTAGTGATTTTGTGATTGTTTATTAGTTAGTTTTTTTTTTATCTATTTCTATTTAGCTCTAATTTGTCTTTCAATTTTAGTCTTAGCAATTTTAGTATTTCAACTTATAATATTTCAGTTAATTATCAAGAAAATGTTTTGTGTTTTTCTATTTTTATTTATTGTATTCTATTTCAGCTTTAACAAAAACTATTATTAATAGTGTTAGTTGTTGTTAACAATAACAACACTGGTACCTCCTAAAAGTGTCAAAAACGACTGAGTCGTCACAGTTGATGGCGTCGCGGTGTCCTGGTGGCAGACACAAGTCTCCAACCTCCATGTCATAGCAGGGAATGCCGTGCTGTACAACAGTAAGGCTCGGATAGAAAGAAGACCACCCTAACACACGTGCACAGATTAGACTAAAATTCCCAAATCACATTTATCTTGTAATGATACTGCATAGAAACAGACTTCTGCATTTACCTTTATTTTTCACAAAAAACGGATGATCCAAACTGCACTCAGCGGTCAGAAGCCCTGCTTCAGAGGAACCAGGGTCAAAGGTTAATTTCAGGACAGACTGGCCGATAGACACACTCTCCTCAAAGACCACCAGCTTTAGCCCATCAGAGCCATAACTCTGCAAGACAAACAAACTTAAATTACTTTGGCAATAAGGTTTTTCAATGCATTTTTAAAAGTTATTACTTCATGAATTCATTAATGGAACAGTTTGACCAAAACTGAAAATTTGCTGAATATGTACTTATCCTCAGGCCATCCAAGATCTAGATGAGTTTGTTTCATCATCAGATTTGGAGAAATGGATCCTCTGCAGTGAATGGGTGCCGTCAAAATGAGAGTCCAAAAAATTCTCTCATCTGAATCAGGTGGATTACTTGTGGATTATTGTGATGTTTTTATCAGCTGTTTGGACTCTCATTCTGACGGCACCCATTCACTGCAGAAGATCGATTGGTGAGCGAGTGATACAATGCTACATTTTTTCAAATCTGATAAGGAAACCAACTCATCTACATCCTGGATGACCTGAGGATAAGTACGTTTTCAGTCAATTAAAATTTGGGTAAACTATTCCTTTAAAAGGTGAAAGAATGACATTTGACTGATGTGTACATCATTACCTTCATTGGGTTGGACTGTGTTCCTCTCTCGTCATCTGAATCTTCATCCGACTCCATCACGTCCTCTGCATCCTGCCACTCCACATTCAGACCTTTGTGGAAGCGTAGACGTGTTCCTGGAGGAAAAAGACAGAGACAAGTGTTTGAAAAGAGATCTCCATATATATCAAAAGACAGAAAAGTTAAGCCTAAACACTTTTGTTAAAATAAAACTTCAATGTGTTTTCCCCTTTTACTCCTGCTGCTCTGCATTTGTAACAGCAGAAGGTGCTGTTCACCACATTTCTTGAACTCATTGATAAATAAAACTGCCATCACAATATCAGCTGTTATTTTGTTCCAAAGTTTTTTTGGAAACACTTTATCTGTGTCTTTACCTTTCAGGAAGCAATGCCAGGCAGTGGAGGGCCAGGAATGGGACCATCCCAGGTCATCATCATCGGACAGAGACGACATGCAGAAAATGCCTGACTCTGACTCACTGCTGGCCTGTAAAACGCACATAAAACAGCCTCAAAAGTTTGTACTATATGCTATTTACTCTTTAACTCTCAGCCAGGGTCTAAAATTAACAGTAAATAAGATTACTGCACCATGTGGCCGCTAACTTTATTTGGAACCTCAACATAATGCATGCTTTCAGTCGAACTGTACGAATGACGGAGACGTATAGTAGATACAGTTTTACAGAGGGATTAACTTGTAAACAGTGTTATATAACTAAAACTATTCAAATTAGTTTTTATTAATTGAAATAAAGCTGAAATGAAACAAAATATAAATTTGATTAAAAAAATGGTAAAAAGAAAATGAACTGACATAAGTTTAAGTACTAAAATTACTATATCTGAAATAAAATAAGGCTAAACAGAAATATTTTTGAATTATAAAAATTAGTTAAAGCTGAAATGAAAAAATAAAATAATATAAATACAAATAATAAAAAATTAAAATAAGGCTAAACAGAAATATTAAACTGAAATAAAAATAAGGCTAAACAGAAATATTTTTAAATGATAAAAGCAAAGCAATATTACTAAAATTAAAATGAAAACCAGGATTATTACAGTTAAGGACAACTAAAACGAATGAAATGAAATATAAGTATTGAAAGATTGAAAAGCATAAAACAAATTTGACATGTTGCTTTTGGCAACTAACTGAAATAAATTTAAGGTGAAGCACTGCGATTACTAACTGGAAATAAAAAAAAAAAAAAAAAAAAAAAAGTAAAAACGAACAAACTAAAATAATAAAGTTAAATAGTAATTTTAAAAATAAAAACTAATAAAATTGATAAAAGCACACAAAATTACAAAATATTAAAATTAAAATGAAAACTGAAAATATAAAAATGAAAGCTAATTAAAAATATCAATAAAAATTATAGTATATAATTCTAAAATAACCTTGATAAACAAAATGGAAGCTATAAAAATAAAACCTAATTAAATATATAAATAAATACTATAATAGCATATAAATATTAAAATTACACTGATATGCTGTAAATGACAAAATGGCTGATATATATATATATATATATATATATATATATATATACACACACACATCATCCTTTACTCAAACCTGAATGACTTACTTTCTTTTTTGGAACATAAAAGAAGGTTTTTTGAAGATTGTTGTTACCAAAGCTGTTTTGGTTACCAGTGACATTCATTGCATGAATGTGGACAAAAAAAAAAAAAAAAAAAAAAACTCAAATGTTTCTTAAATGATCTTCATTCATGTTCCATTTATGTTAGACCGTTGTAGCCTAAATGTTCATGTGTAATAAATGTTATGTTGAATCAAATAAAATATTTCTTTCTAAAGCTATTATTTGTAATGTCTACTTAATACTTTCTCATTTAACACAAAAATAGCTTTAAATAATCTTTGTGGGTATTTTCAAAGCCAAATGTAACACATCATGTAAATAATTAGATTAAAGATTTTAATCGACTGACAGCCCTAATATATATCATTGATGGCACATTTTCTCAGTTCACTCACCATTGGTAAGTGTGGCAAAATGTTTATTCTGGATCTTAATAACAGCACATAACATTCTCAAAAACTCTTAAGCCATTCATGAAATCCCATTATAAGTGTTTGCATTTGTAAAGGCCCGCAGCGGTACCCTGGTGCGGCGGCGTTCTCTCATGTGGCTGCGGGCGGGACTGGGGGCGCTGCTGGAAGACAGAGGGGGTCTAGCGTAGGAATGTAAACTGCTACTGTTGGAAAAGATGTGGACAGGAGAAGACCTGCAATGAAAATGCATCATCAGAACAGTCCGAGCTGTGCATTCATGTGCAATTGTATAAATGCCAGGATTTTCCTGACCGGTTGTGTGGGGCGTTCTGGAGCAGGGGGCTTTGAGGGCTGGTGGCGATGTTGGCCAGCTCGGTCAGCCAGTTTGTGTGTGAAACGTTGCCCTCAGGCCTGGAGCTCCGGCCCTCGACAGGCCCCTCCTCATGATGCGACACGCCCGGGGCCACCTGGAACACGCCTGGGGTCGACTGGTCATCCTGCACCTCCTGCAGCTCAGGCAGGTCATCTGCAGAGACAGAAACTGTCATTGCAAATAGTATTTGGAATCGGAAATTTGATTTTTACGATTTTGTTTGCAAATCTAATTACCGTACTCCATGTGACTCTCGTTAGAAGGGCAGCCAGGTGAGGAGGGCAGGCGCTCGTTGCATTTAAGCAGATCGAAGGCCTCGTCCATACCTGAGCTCTGTGTCTGGGCTTCCTGGACTCTCTGAGGGACCGACTGAGTTTTCACTTCCCACACCATATTATAACATATCAGCTGGGCAGGCTGTGAATGCAAGAGAAGCGTTAAAGCGAAAGCAAAACGGGTAGGTAATTTCCAAACCAGCTTACTTGCACAGGTTTACTTTGTAGGCATTTGTAATGAATGAATGAATGAATGGGGGACAACAGAAGTACACACTGGAACAACAACAACTGTTCTGTTGGGTAGCCTATTGTGCAATATGTTCTTGATCACTGGTAACATTCATTTCACAATTAAACGAGAGTCATCAAGGCTTGAATCCTTAATAAAGCTAATTTCGTCGTGTTAAAAATAACGCGTTTTGTTTGTGGCCCGTTTCTGTGAAGCGCGGTCACGTGACCCGCATTGCACGCAAGGCTTGTTTATAAACTTTCAGGGACTTCGCGCATGCGCAGCGCAGCTCATTCATTCATAACTGCGTAACAACAGGGGATCAATAACAGCGATAGATTGCGCTAGAAAATTCGCCATAACTTTAGAGAATCGCAGATGGAAGTCCCCCAGTTCGATCCGATCGAAGATAAGTCCGTGTTTATGAGCGGAAAGCTTTATTTGTGGCCATTTCTGCTCGCTCGACGGTTTCAGTTTTTCCACAGAGGAAGAAAATAAGATTTTCCTGCACTCGCGAATTAACAAAAACAAAACAGACGGAAGCGCACAGATGTTTTGGTTTATAACTGATATTTTAACACCAATATTGTCGTTGTTAAAGATGAACACGAGAACAATAACTTCAATACGGCTGTCGCAACAATACGAAGGTCTTTGTTTGAAAAAAATCGCCAAAAACTAATTAACAACTGCGATATTAAATCAAACCACATCTTACACAGACCATCCAGCTGTCAGATGCTTGATCGATGTAGAATAATGAAGATAAATGCTTAAAAATGAACTCAAATGTCAACAGCAGGAGCTGTAAACAAAAGAATGTCAACAAGTTGAGACATGGTACATCAAGTCCTTCCTTTTACCCTACTGTAATGAATGGAGACCCTGTTTTCTTCTGGGTTTTAATGAAAAAACACGACTGGCTGTTTAATTATTGTCGCTGTGGTGAGGAAGAGAATTACTAAACCACAAGCAAAACAACAAACGTCACAGAGAGAAAAAAAACCCCCATCAAGTAAAAAGTTGTCATTTGCGATCGAAACAATGAATGACAGTCTTTTTGCTCCCCGTGGCCTCAACCGTCACCGTCTAAAATAGCCACACAGAATAAAGTTCATTGACATTACTGTTTCGTTTCGTGGTAATATTTCAACAACTTTTTTTACTTACCAAACCTGTCGCCATTACCGAGTATCTCTGGCATTCTCAGCGAAGGCAGGACTGATTACTTTTAGATCTGGCCTCCCATTGGTGGAGACGCACGTCAGTCTGGTGAGCTCGAAGCGCGATTGGCTAGTCGCTCGCACACTGGGTTAGACTTGGATGGGTTTGTTATTGTGTTTGTGATTGGCCAGTTCTGCATGCCCGTTACATCAGCCGTGAATCTCATTGGTTGAGACGGATTTTTTTAATGAAAGACCCGCCCTCTTTGTTAAATAGGGGGATTTGAGGTATGTATTGTTTTAAGACGTTGTAAACAAACATAAAACAACATTGGCCCTTGCATTTGGGTAATATTACAGCTCATTAAAAGTGAAATAGCTGATGGTTGGCTGCATAAGTGCAGGTTATGGACCCAAATATAAAAATAAAAATATAACATCTGAGGAAGTTTCGTTTTTGATTGCATTTCTATTTCTAATGTTACTCAGTGAGGTAACAGGCATCATGACAAATCATAATACATGCATATTATGCATGAATGAAAAGGAATCATTTGTAGCATAGGATTTAGCTGTAATAATCACAACGTGATTTTTAAATACAAAATTGTTCTTTATTTGAATGGAAAGTAAAATATAACTGACGGTATAGTACTGGGCTCTCTTGCACCAAGAGACTGTAGACCTTTGATCCATTTTCAGGACATAAAAAGCATTAGCGACTTCTCAATTAGGCAGCAGAAATTCACACAGAAATGAGCACTGATTGGCAATTAAAAGTCTTTTTTCCCCTGATGAACAGGGTAGAAATGGTGTAAAGGTACACTGACACACAGATATGGTTAAGGGATTCACTACAGGTTAGTTTATCTACAGACAAACCTGTGGGGATCTACATGGGAAGAGGTTATGATGGCTAAGCTGTTCATATTAGAGGTAGACAGTAATGAATTCAGTAATGTTTTAGGAAGAAATGGATACTACTAGTAATGCAGATGACTTGCTGTGAAGCAAAAGGTCCAATCAACAAGGACAAACTTCTCATACATCAAGAGATAGAGAAAAACAGTGTCCAAATACTGCAGGAATGAACAATAAAGCAAGTGTTTTGAAGAACATTATCAAAATGCCAATAGCTACCAGAAACAAAGTAAACGTAACTCAAAAATAAACACAGGAAAAGAGAGGACTCATTCAGACTTCCTCAGAGAGAGCAAATGTCATTGGTAACTTTTTGAGCATCTAGAAAACGAATGTGAATGTACAGTTTGTGCATGTTGGATACATCTTAATTCATTGTGAAATGCTTTAGTTATTAAAAAAAAAATGAAGATGTGAACAATTCATAAAAATCTGCTACACCATTTTAAAACTGATAGAAGACACACAATGCCTATATTTACTATTCTTATGTGACAGTGAGGAGTTTCTCTAAAAGATTGTGCAAAAACAAGGAATTGAAAACATGTAGCGCTGTGCAACCTCAAGTTCACCCAGAAATGAAAATTTGCTGAAAATGTACGCATCCTCAGGCCATTCAAGATGTAGATGAGTTTGTTTCTTCATCAGATTTGGCGAAATGTAGCATTACATCACTTACTCACCAATGGATCCTCTGCAGTGAATGGGTGCCGTCAGAATGAGAGTCCAAACAGCTGATAAAAACATCACAATAATCCACAAGTAATACACCTGATTTAGATGAGATGATTTTTGGACTCTCATTCTGACGGCACCCATTCACTTCAGAGGATCCATTGCTGAGCAAGTGATGTAATGCTACATTTCTCTCATCTACATCTTGGATGGCCTGAGGGTGAGTAAATTTTCATTTTTTTGGTGAGCTATTCCATTAAATTATGTATTTTCATTACACTGGCATCAAAGTGCAATAATATTCAGACTGCATTTTCATTTTTATGTGTAATCGAGTCTGTGCATCTCCATCTCCTTTTCTCATATCGTATTCTCAAGCAATCTGAAAGTTTACTAACTCCTGGAAATGTAATGAAACTTGAGTATAAAAGTCAACGTGAAACAGTTTGCAACTCATTTTACTTCCGTAATCTGAAGTATTTATGAGTTAAATAGGATATTCAACAAGAAAAAAATATGTAGGACCTGATTTTATTCATCAGAATTGATTGGACGGTTTAAAAATGGGTGTTTCATACCAGAATACATTTATGACTTTATCGGAAAACAAATGTTGTTTTAGAAGCATTGCAATTTTTAATACAAACTTTAATTTATTATTAATGTGCTCTAAGTAAATATATTCATGTTGACTTTAAACTCTGGCATGTAGTCCATAATTCATTATAAGTAATTGTTCACATTTTTTGTAACAGGTGTCATCAAGATGCAATTCATGAAGCTCAGATGCAGAATTCACGTTTAGTCAAAAATGCAGTAAAAATGACTTGCATAACACTGAAAACACTGAAAAATGCTCAACAGCAGATTTTAAAATTCAGAAGTATAGCTTTAAAAGAATAAATAAACATATTACTGTGCTGTGTATGGCATAACAATGCAGTCTTTGTGTGGGCGTCACTGTAAAAGATGCAGCATGTGAAAGAAACACAAACCAAGTTTAAAAAAACGAGAAAACTTTCGATAAACACACCGGTACCAAATCCCCAAACCAAATAACCATGAGGAAATTCCCATAAACCTCGAGTACCCTGGAGAAAAGCGCTCACATTTGGCTTTTCACATCTAAAAAAAATTCATGATCATTGACACGCACCGGAGTTTCACATCTGTGAATGCAAAACAATAACTTCAAGCTTATGACCTATGTTAACACGATTTCTTGACCATGATGACAGGCCTCTACTTACCATTTTCTCATCGTTTCACATTGCATTTTAAGTTTGCGATGTTTATTGATTTACTGATTTCATGCATTCGGCTCCTCTATTGCGATGTGACTCCCGAAGAGAGTGATCAGCTGCTCCTCGTAATTCGCTATGTTTCGTTTCATGATGTCCATGCAGGGGCCTAATAACCTCTCAAACGCCTGCACGTCCATTACTGTGGAACACAAGGTGAATGATCACATGACCCGCCATGCATCTGCGATGCATTATGTTATATCATTTATAATGCATTACCTAAGCATTTGACGTTGTCCATGGCATACGCAGAAGCCGCCCGTGGCTTGTTAGTGACGAGCGCCAACTCTCCGAAATACTGGCCTCTAGAGCATGTGGCGATTTCCACCTCCTCGTCTTCAGTATCGTTTTTCGACTAAAAAATAACAATGTCATATAAATGCACGTGAATCTTTTAAAGCTGAAGGATTTATTGGTTTATTAGGATGCATAATGAACCGAATTGTGCCGATTCTTTGTTAAAACAAACATGTTTGACTCACTTTGCTCCTCTTCATAGTGATCCTAACGTGTCCTGACTCTACGATGTAGAAACAATCTGCCAGATCACCCTGTGAAAACAAGGTAGTAGTTAGTAGATATTTTCATATTTTTGAAAGGTCTTTTCTGCTCACCAAGGCTGAATTTATGTGATCAAAAATACAGTAAAATTGTTATAATTTAAAATACCTGTTTTCTATTTGAATATATTCTAAAATGTAATTTATTGCTGTGATGCAAATATGAATTTTCATCATCATTATTCCAGTCTCCAGTGTCACATGATCCTTCAGAAATCATACTAATATGATGATTTGCTGCTCAAGAAACCTTTATTATTAGTGGTAATAGAATACAACACAGAAAACGGCTTTTATGTGAAATAGACAAATAAATCACTTTATAAATGTATTTAATTTTAAGTATTTTTAATTTTAATAACTAACCCTTGCTGAATAAAAGTATTAATTTCTTATGAAAAAAATCAAACTGATATTATATTATATTATAACATTATCATGACATTACTATACATTACATCAGATATAAATACATTGTAACATTATATACAAAATACATTATAACAGATAACTAATTTACTAAAATTGGATGAGCCATTAATTCAAATTACTTTTCCAGTTTTTTTTTTTTTTGTAATAAAAAAACAACTGTTCAAAATTTTATAGAGTTTGTACTCACAAATGTACTCAATCTCAGTTTAATCAGTTTGTACTCAATTTGATTAAATATATTAGTGCTGAGCATAAATACAGAAATAAAACAGTAAAAGAAATGTGTAGGCCTTTACATTTCCAGGTTTTTCATGACTGTGGGAACCCATAATAATAATTACTTAAAAATCTTAGTAGAAAAACGTTTTATTAGTGTCAAAACTGTCTAACCTGAGCAATGATCTGTTCCCCACTGTTGTACACTTTGGTCGACAAGACATCAACAACCTTCATTCTCTCTGAAACCTGAAAACAAGAGACACATTTATTTATAAAATTAACAAGAGAACTGCGCATGCAGACAAAAACTCAGATCACTTACCACAAAATAATAAAATACAGTTAGCAGATAGCATGTTGGTAGAAGTTGCAGGGATGAATGCAAAAGTGTGTGTTCAAACCTCCAGTGACGTGAGCAGTGGAAGAGTCCCGATGAAAGCCTCGTACATTTTTCTTTTCTTTGCGTTGTTCTTTACGATGATCCTTCTGAATGTCAAGCGATCCTAGAGACATTTAAGCAAAAAAAAAAAAAAAAAATCAATTTTAATAACATAATAATATTTTACACTGGAGAGATTGAATCTTTATAGTCCTATAATTTCAGTATTTTCTATAAAAAGCAGAGGGCGCTCTAACACAAAACGATCCATGAAATGCTCTGAGAAAGAAACAAGATTTAGCATCTGATTTTACTGTAAACTTAAAGGTTGTTTTTTGCCGAAACCAGTTGTTTAGAAAATGATGTACTGCAACTGCATTGAATTCAGGCAACTGCAAATTCATTAAAATATCTTTTTTTTTTTTTTTTTTCTCAGAAAAGAACAAAGAGTCAGACAACTTTGGACTTTTATTTCCTTTATTACTTTCAAATTTTAGTTTTAATAATTTTAGTACTTCAACTTGAGGAAATGAGAAATGTCGCCTTTAAAATGCATTTAATTATTTTTTTTTTTTTATATATAATTTTATTTCAGTTAATGTTTGTTTTATTACATGAAATAAAAAAAAATGATTTTAATTATGAAAGCTAATTTCTGCCACAAAATAAAAAAAAAAATAAAAAATGTCTCAACTCTTTATCTCACATTCTGACATTTTTTTTTTTGAGTTTATATCTTACAATACAGTTTTTTTTTTTTTTTTTTTTTTTTTTTCTCTCTCTCTCTCTAAGAAATGCAAGATATACATAAGGTCAGAATTGTGAGAAAGAAAGTCATTTACGTCATGAGATTCTAACTTTATCTCAATTCTGACTATCAGAATTGTGAGATAAAAAGTTGCAACTACCTTTGTTTTTTTTTTTAATAATCCAGGGAGGAAACTGGCTTCCATAGTTAAAGGGATAGTTCACCCAAAAATGAAAATTCTTTTATTAATTACTCACCCTCATGTCGTTCCAAACAAGTAAGACCTTCGTTCATCTTCAGAACACAAATTAAGATATTTCTGATGAAATCTGAGAGCTCTCTGACCCTCCCACAGACAGCAAGGATCCTAACACGATCAAGGTCCAGAAACATAGCAAGGCCATCGTTTAAATAATCCATGAGACATCAGTGGTTCAACCGTAATTTTACAAAGCCACAAGAATACTTTTTGTGCGCAAAGAAAACAAAAATAATGACTTTGTTCAATAATTTGTCTCCTCCGCGTCACCCTATAGCGCCATTTTGGAGAGTATCACATATATAAACAACGTATGTACGCAGATACATTGTTTACGTTCAGATCAACGCGAAAAACAACGTAAGCAGCGTATCCGCGTACGGTGCTGCTGACACAGAACAGCATACATTGTTTATGAATGTGATACTCTCCAAGATGGCGCTATAGGGTGACGCGGAGGAGACAAATTGTTGAATAAAGTCATTATTTTTGTTTTCTTTGCACACAAATGTATTCTTGTAGCTTCGTAAAATTATGGTTGAACCACTGATGTCACATGGACTATTTTAATAATGTCCTTACTACCTTTCTAGGCCTTGAACGTGTCAGTTGCTTTGCTGTCTATGGAGGGTCAGAGAGTTCTCGGAATTCATCAATAATATCTTAATTTGTGCTCCAAAGATGAACGAAGGTCTAACAGGTTTGGAACGACATGAGGGTGAGTAATTAATGACAGAATTTTCATTTTTGGGTGAACTATCCCTTTAATAACCATGGTAAATGATGACAGAAATGACTCACGAGGCACCACAGGGCTCCAGGTGAGGTAGCAACGATGGTGGCGGCCCTCGGCGTGTTGTACATGAGGGCCAGTTCTCCAAAACTCCCACGGTTGTCATAAGAGCCCACGGTCCGCGTGGTGCCTTCCACTTTCAACATGATGTCAAACGTTCCTCTGCGCAAGAAACACAATGAGATATCGACGTCTGAGAGGTTTAAACACCAGCATCAAGATCCAAAGATGAATCATTTATACCTCTCAATGACGTAGAAGTTGTCGCCATCGTCGTCTTGATCGATGATGTGCTCTCCGGTCACCACTACCTTCTCAAAAATGGCATCCAAGACTTGCGATATCTGCTCCTGTTGGTTTGGAGGGCAAAATATGAGCCTTTCTTGTCTTAAAGGGACAGTTCAGCTAAAATGGACTGTTCTGTCATTTTTATTTCTTCTGTCAAATATAAAAGGAGATATTTTACAGATTTCAGGTGAATAACTGCACACATTTGGGTTGGTTCTCAGAGTTATTATAGTTAACTAAAGCTAAAACCATAAAAAATATTACTTGAAATAGAATAGATTAACTGAAAAAAAAATTACTAAAATAAAAATTAATTTAATAAAGAGTTATATTTAAATAAAGTAAAATATGACAAAAATGACAAACACACAATAGAAACAAAAAAAAAACCTTTAACAAAAATTAAAATGAAAAGAAAATATAAAAATGAAAACAAATTTAAACTATTAATAAAAACTCTAATAGTATCTCACATTATAACTAACTATAACTATAACTGTAACTAAATTATAACTTATAACTAAAACTTAAACATTTTTTATTTGATATAAAGTTGGAATAAAATAAAATATAAATATTATGAAAAATGACAAAATTGAAATGCTGCCTTGGCTGCTAACTTAAATAAATAAAAACTAAACCAAAACTGATATAACACTGACATAAAAATAAAATTAATGTAAACTTTAATATTAAACAAAAAAAAAAGGAAGAAAAAAAATAATAAAAATGACAAAAGCATATAACAAAGCTACTAAAAATTAACACTAAAACTGACCCAAATAGTAATGTAAAAAAACGAATTAAAAAAATAAAACTATTATTAAAAAACTAATAGAAATGTCAAATGCACATAAGAAAATTGCTAAAAAAATAAACTAAAATTAAAATGGAACCTGAAAATGTAAAAATAAAAGCTAATTCAAAAATATTAATAAAAACTTTAAAATAATACTACAATAACACTGGTTTGGAAGAACATTAAGGTGAGTAAATGATGACAGGTTAATTATTTTTATCATTTTTATTCCTTTAACATACATAATATGCAACATTAAATATAAAATATAAATATAAAATTGGAACATTACTGAAGTTTAAATGACTTTTTTGTATTTTTATAGAATTTTTCAATATTTTTTAGCATTTTCTTCCCAGTAGCCTGTAGCACAGGAACTAAACAAACCATCCATGTTAATCTTAGTCATTATCTGAAAACAAATTAGCCAAAACTTGCATTTTATTCTGTCATAAACTGTTGATAATCTTACCTGGTCCAGGTTTTTGAACAGTAGAATGTCTTTGCAGGCTTCCTGTAGTCTCTGTCTCTGCTCGTCTGTTTTGGGGTGAGTGACCTGAAGGCACAGCAAAGCATGATGGGATTCTGGGCAGCAGATGCCACAGAAATGCATACAAGAGGAGGAACTCACTGTCGCCGAAGCATTTCAATAGCAGGTTTCGAGAGGCCACTCACCCTTTGTTCTCTCTCCTCTTCATCCTCATCAGGGTTGTACGCCTCTGCACAAACTGTCCAGAGACCAATGAATTCAGTAAATCAGAATCGAAATCGGAATTGAAAACAAATAAAACCAACCTGTCTAGACAACGCATTACTGTGCAATTAAAATTCAGCGCTTTGTGCAACCTGTTAAAATAAAAACAAGCCATTTTATCAGCATCTGAATCTTAATGTCTACTTTCAAATACTGTTTTATTGGATAAATCGTTAACAACACATAAAAATGACCGTACTGCCACCATTTACCCATCCTCACGTTCTTCCAGAACTTAATGACTCTTAATTTCTTAGTGAAACATAAAAGGAGATGTTTAACAGATTGTCCAAGCTACTCTTTTACAAATCTGAAAATATAGTGACAATTTAAGAGCAGGAAGAATAAAAGAAGAATTTCAGTGAATAATAACTTAAATTTGGGTTTGGGTTTCTCACACAATTCTAATCAAATCAAATCTAAAATTAGAGACGTTGCTTTGACAGCTAACTGAAATAAGTAAAAATTAATTATAAATAATAAAAAAAACCTAAACATTAATATAAAAAACTAATAAAAAAAGACAAAACACATAACAAAATGACTAAAAATGAAGACTAAAACTGACATTAAATAAATTAAACCTAAATAATAATATTTAAAATAAAATAATAAAATGACAAAAGCACATAAACTTCTAAAAATGAAAACTAAAACTGAAATAAAAATAAATTAAACCCAAATAGTAATATTATAAAAAAATATATAAATAACATGACAAAAGCACACAACAAAATAACTAAAAATGGAAAACTAAAACTGAAAGAAAAATAAATTAAACCCAAATAGTAATATTATAAAAAAAAATATAAATAACATGACAAAAGCACACAACAAAATAACTAAAAATGGAAAACTACAACTGAAAGAAAATAAATTGAACCTAAATGGTAACAAAATGACAAACACACAAAACAAAATTACTAAAAATGAAAACTGAAACTGAAATAAAAATAAATTAAACATAAATAATAATATTTAAAATGAAATAATAACATGACAAAAGCACATACATTTATAAAAAATATAAACTAAAGCTGAAATAAAAATAAAATAAACCTAAATAGTAATATGTAAAAAAGCTAATACAATAACAAAAGCACAAAACAAAATTACTAAAAATGAAAACTAAAATTGACATTACACCTAAATTGTAATATTTAACAGAAAACAAATAAAATGACAAAGCACTTAAAATTCCTAAAAAAATAGAAAGTAAAACTGAAATAAATATAAATTAAACCTAAATAAAAAAAATTATAAAATTACAAAAACATAACAAAAATACTATCAATTAATCTAAAATAAAAAAACTGAAAATATAAAATTAAAGCTACTTCAAGATAATAATCAAAACAGTTCATGAGTTGTATAATCTACTTTTATCTTACTTTACAATGCTTTATTTGATTGTATGGAAAACATAAGCTCAGATATTCTGCTAAACATCTCTTTTTATGTTCTACGGGAGAAAGAACGTCATACGGGTTTCAAAACAACATGAGGGTGAGTGAATGTGTAAACTTTCATTTTTAGATGAATTGTTCGAGAAAAGTTTGCAGGAAATCTGTTCCAAGCGCTTGCAGCGCTGCTCTCTGCCTGTGTTACGCATGCAGCGAGAGAGATGAGAGGATCGGCTGCTCTCCTCTCCCACACGCCCCATTATTCCTACTATAATACCAGCGCAGAGATGACAAGACCAGGAACTCCACCGTCTAGATCGATACTCCACTCGCAGATGAGCGAGACCTGAAGTTTTAGGGCCAGGAACCCTACAGGAACCGTCTAGACTGATCTAGCTCACAGCTCTAGATTGTTTACATCAATCCAGGGCCTATTTCACAACGTTTGGTCCTTAATTTCAAGTATTCAGCTCATCTGATCTGATCTGCTAAAAAAAAATTACAGAAATAGAGGTCAAACATTTTGTGTTTTGTCTACATTTCTCTATACTGTACAGCATTCACTATCATTCAAAATATTGGGGTTGGTAAGATTTTTTTTTTAAATGTTTTTGAAAGAAGATTCTTAAGGTCATTGCATACTGAGTCTGAAATTTCCGTCTGAAATTTTCGCACGTTAAAAAATAAATACGACCTCACGTTGTGTCAATCACGTTTACACACTGCCTCCGAAACTTTCGACCGTCATAAAAAAATTCGGATCAGGTTCAATTTTCTGCGTTTTCGTATCTGTAACAAGCATTTTGATAGGAAAGGATGACGAATACGAAAAAAAGCGGAAAAACGCATACGAAAATTTCAGACTCAGTGTGCAATGGCCATTATGCTGTTCTTTTGAAAGTCCAAAAGAACAGCATTTATTTGAAATAGAAATATTTTGTAACATTTTGTCTTCACTACCATTTTCTATCAATTTAATGCGTCCTTTCCAAATGGAAGTATTAATTTCTTAAAATACCTTACTGACCCCGAACTTTTAGTGTAAGTCTACATTTTATGTCATTTTTGATCACATCTGGTCTGATCTGAGCTGTTTTCAGTCACAGAGTTCAAACCTGACATGAAATAAACCAGATGGGGAACAACGTTTAACACTGAGTTTTATAGAAGCGTTTTTCCATTACAATAAAGTGTCTGACAGATATATGTAGGGACGATTTATCTATCTACAGTATCACATCAATATAAGGACTGAATATGCTCCTCTTTCTGACACTATAAACTCATTTCTTTTTAATTGACCACCAAACTTCTACTTTCCCCCTTACAATCAGACTTCATTTTCTATTTCAGTCCGGTCTGTTAGCACAACACATTAAAATCCCTCCATCCGTCCTCACTTGTGGCTTATAGCAATCCACGAGAGACAGAACTTCACAGCATCTAAAACACTTTATTTCTGCAAACAAAGCTGATCTTCCATTAGCCAGTTAAACCATTAGCTCTCTCATTCACTCAGCGAAAGCAGTAAAGGAGTAAATGATATGTTAACAAGACAAAAGGCACTCCGACCACAAATGCAAGGTCATTAACCAGAACTGGATGTTCTGTAAGATGGGAATTCTAAGTAAACTGCCTATTCGTTAAAGAAATAGTTCACCCAAAAGTGAAAAATTTGCTGAGAATGTACTCACCCTAAGGCCTTTCAAGATGTAGATGAGTTTATTTCTTCATCAGATTTGGAGAAATGTAGAATTGCATCACTTGCTCAGCAATGGATCCTCTGCAGTGAATGGGTGCCGTCAGAATGAGAGTCCAAACAGCTGATAAAAACATCACAATAATCTCCAAGTAATCCACACCACTTCAGTCCATCAATTAACATCTTGTGAAGAAAAAAGCTGTTTGTAAGAAACAAATCCTTCATTAAGGCATTTTAGTTTTAAACCATCACTTCTGGTCAAAATTCAAGTCCATAATTCATAATAACGCTTCCTTCAGTGAAAAAGTCCATCCCCTGTTGTCCTCTCACATCAAAATCACCCAACATATATGTTTAGAACTGTTTCGGCTTGTAAACAGTGCTTGATCAGAGCATATTTCTCTCCTGAATCAGACGAGACGACTTTTTGACTGGAGAAAACAATATTATGGATTATAGACTCGTATTTTACCCGGAAGCAACAGTTTGAAGTTAAAAACATATTAATGATAGATTTGTTTCTTACAAACACGCAGCTTTTCTCTTTTGAAGACATTAACTGATGGACTGAAGTGGTGTGGATTACTTCTGGATTATTGTGATGTTTTTATCAGTTGTTTGGACTCTCATTCTGACGGCACCCATTCACTGCAGAGCATCCATTGCTGAGCAAGTGATGTAATGCTACATTTCTCCAAATCTGATGAAGAAACAAACTCATCTACATCTTGGACAGCCTGAGGGTGAGTAAATGCTCAGCAATTTTATATTTTGGGTGAACTATTCTTTTAATTCCCTTAATCCACCAAATCAGGTTCAACAATAAATTACTAGTATATATGCAACAATATAAATCTTCATAGAAATCTCTTATGCAGATGTGATTTATGTGATGAATGCACTGGACTGAATTTACTACATTTTTGTTTAGTTTTTCTTTTCAGGAACCCGATAATGAATTCAGATGCACCTAAAATAGGAGTTGGTAATCATATACGAGTCAGTTTCAGTAATAAGTATACTACTCGTGAACTGCATTGCCGGAAATTGACAAACTTACCAGAAGCTCTCCGGACAAATCTGTTGATAATCGGAGCTGAAAGGAAAGAAAGAAAAATTACTCATAGTGCATTACAATAAAATGGAATATTAATGCCTATAAAATATTCAATTCAAGATGCCACAGTAATGGCCTAGATGGATCCGTTTTATCCCAGGAAGCATCTTTCTTCCTGACCAAAATCAAAACGTTTGCCTCATAATTGATACTCCCTCTGAATGACACACATCATCATGGAAATACAAAGCATTTGCATGCAAACAAACAATACAGGAACAGGCCTTGTGCCAATTATTTATCCTTATGCACACACAGCCTAGTATCATTTTTATGGATAAAGACCAGATCTTCCATAAGAAATGCAATTAAATCAGAACATTTAGATGATAAATAACGGTAAGTGCAATAACAAAAATATCATTTAAAGCCAGTTAAGCTTGGTCTTTTGTTCCAACCCCCATCTGCAGTGAGCTGACCACTCAATTTCTGACGGAAAAAAATGAGATGTGTGATCATGCGTTACCAGTGAACAAAAGACCAGTGTTTTAAGGCATTATTGTGCATCCATTATAAAGGATGTCTGTATAAACGGTGATCTACCTGATGTGATGGACTCATCGCAATGAATGAATGAAGGACACACGCACGCACGAATGCATTACCTACGAATTCTTCATCATCGTCCTCGTCCTCTCCGTTTTCGGAGTCGATCTGCATGGCCTCCTCGATGAAGTTGACGGCTTTCCCCGCTCGCGTGGTTGAATTGTGCTCATTGCCAAACGCGCCGCCGCGGCTCTCGTTCTCCTTGAGACGCGTGAAGTACTGCAGCGCGAACTCCAGCAGATCCCCCGGCTGGTTCCTCAGGACCTCCACGGTAAAGCTCTGCAGAAGCTCCGTCAAGCCCTCGGGGATTTCTATACTCATTTCCTGACGGTGAAATGTGCGCAAAATTCGGCCCGATCTTGCGCGTAACGTTACAGCAGTCGGTCCCGTTTCGCCGCGTCAGCTGAGAAGAAAGACCCGCAAACGCGTCAGAGGGAACGCGATGGATTTCTCACTATTCCACCATCTGCGTCTGTTTCCTTTCGTGTCCGAGCGCGTCCTCTAATTCGCGGGCGTAAAAATGGCAGGGAATTCAAGAGCTGGCATCCTTTTTTTTTTTTTTTTTTTTTTGCGCTGCTGGCTACAGGAAAGCCGCGCATGTGATGCGGGAAACCATGGCAACCGGCAACCCAAGATTTGCGCAGGAGGGACGCGGACGCGACGCGATGAGCTAGAACGCAACGCGAGCTCTTAAATAATCACTGCGTTTGCACCATGGTATTATAACATTTTTGGACACGTACTATGGTTTTCTATAGTATTAGTTGAAATCGCTACATTGGAGTGTATGTAAATATGGCACATGCCTATATGAATATGGAAATCGTTCAGGACAATGGTAGGGAAGACCGGGGCTAGTTGTCACATATTTTTTCTCATTTAAATATGTTTCTCAAGATTTGTTTAAAGTCACCTTAAGTACAGAAACAAACGTGACTGCTAAAATAAATAAATAAATAATTTTAAATAATAAATAATAAATTGAACATATCCTTTATAAGTTTTAGAAGTCAGAAGTCAGAAAGAGCTTTATTACCCAGTATGTTTACACACACAAAGAATTTGACTTGACTACAGGAGCTTCCAGTGCAGGAGAAAGTACATAAGACAGTAGAGATGAAATATAACACTAATAGAAGAAAAACAGGAAATTAAATAATGCACTAAATATAGATGTAGAAGTGTAGAAAAAAGTTGTAACTGTTTAAATGAATGTACAGATTTGTTTTTTTTTTGTTTTTTTTTTACAAGTGTACAGTTTACAATGTATACATTTCGAATTCTATGTATAAATATGTCAATTATGACATAAAATAAATCATGAAATTACAAAATGGAAAAGAGAACAAAAATATCAAACCCTCATTTTGTCCATCTGAAGCTTAAATAATTTAATATAAAATATATATTTTTTATAAATAGTATATAAATTAAAATTACAATAAACAGTATGTACGTGTATGTAAATATTATACAAAATTATAATATAGTACGAATCTACCCCAGCCTGACGTTTATGAAAAATACTCTGAGAACAAGTTCAGCAAGACTTTTGGCAAATTCAGTTCAGACTTTTGTCTCAAGGCCTTATAGTCAGCGACAGATAAACCTTTCCTGTGTGACAACTAGCCCCGATCTCCTCTAATATATACAGTATCAATGTACCATAACCATCTCTGTACATAAAACTGCATCATATAATACAGATTCAAGACAATGCAGAAGATGGTATGAGGTAAAATGTTGTATATTCATTTGTGCCTCTTCAGAGTGACGCTTTCAAAAATAATTAAGTTAATGGATAAACAGACACCTCAGGCAGAATTAGACTAAGTGGGTTGCTGGTTAATCCCGTTTTGACGACAAATATGAGCTGATTATGTTGAGATTATTAAGCATGAATACATTTTAAAATTGGAGAGTATCAGAGTTTGACCTTCTGGGAACAATTAGATTGTTGTTATATAAAGGTGCGAGGCCTGCTCCCTCTCTCTCTAAATCTGTTTTGTGTTCCACATCTGTTATAATGTATCCAGAATTACCGGAGAGAGTAGAATAGAATAGAGAACAGAATATTAAAATAACTTTTGGGAAACAAAAGAATGTGATGGAGACTTTAATATTAAAGATTGTCAGAGCACAAAAATCACGGCAACCTTTTTACATTGCCTTCAGCAGTGAAATATTTCAGTATTGTAAGTCACATTAAAAAAAAAGAAAAAAAAAAAAGATATATTGTATTTTTGATAATCAACTGTACAGCTAACAGCTAGACTGCCATCTGCTGGTCACTGGGTGGACGAAAACTCACAAATGTCTTAGAATCAGATAAGAGCCAAGGTGCCACAAAGAGCAAAAGACAGTCTTAGTAAATTTAGATAATTTTTCAAGAAGGGAGCTATATATAACTATTTCCTTAAATGTCTTACCAATAATGTTTTCTTTACTGGGGCTGTTAAGCACAAAGAAAATTAAGTAAATAAACAGATCATTCAATATTATATGAATCAACTTATATTTAATTATTGATTAGTTATTATCGAGAATGTATCCTATTAAAATTGTAAACAATAATGCCAATAATCTTTCACTGATCATGGCTTTTGAAAGGTTAAAATCTCGACATTCATTTCACCTTTGAAACACATGAAGATTACTGTTTTTATACAGCAGTTTTGCAAAACAACTGTCTTTTAAGATTAAAATTTGCAAAGTTCATGCTAGTGCAAAGGGCATGGGTTTGATTTTGGCATTGGTTGGGATATAACGGCAGACAACATTTGTTTGATCAAAATTATTGCTAGGGACAATCTAGTAGTCGATGGATATTGGTAGGGACACATCATGGCATCTCTACTAAATTTTACGCCTTTGAAAATCATAAGCAATGTCTGAGTTTGGAAACTTTTTCTTTGGATTGTTTGACTATTCGAAAGAGAATAGAGGAAAATATAACTAAATCTGGTTCTAAACCTCTCTTTTCTTTATTCAAAGTTGATCTAGACATGAAAGTACATGGAAACTATCCAAAGTTCTGTTATTCCTAAAGCAGTCAAAACTACATCTCTATATTCATCTTATGTGTCTTTTTAAGATAAAACATGGTTAGTAAAACCATGGTTTTGCTACTCTAACCATAGTTTAACCATGGTATTTGTAGTAAAACTCTGGGTATGCAAAAAAAAAAACATGGTTACTATTCTTTAGCTTATACTATAAATAAAATCATGGTTAAAAGTGATTTGTATTTACTCCTAAGTCCCGATCTGAATCAAATGATTCATAATACATGCTCGGAGGTCCCGATCTGAATCAAACGATTCACGATCCGTGCTCTGAAGTTCCGATCTAAATCAAAAGATTTGCGAATCATCATTTTAGATTAGGAATTTAAATCGCAAATCATTAAATTCACAAAATGATTTGTGAACCCGCTCCGAAGTTCCGATCTGAATCAAATGATTTGAGAACCATCATTTCAGATCGGGACTTCGGAGCGCAGAGCACAAATCGTTTAATTCGTGAAATGATTTGCGAATTTGCTCCGAAATTCTGATCTGAATCAAATGATTCGCAAACCCACACCGAAGTCCCAATTTGAATCAAAAGATTCGCGAACCCGCACCGAAGTCCCAATCTGAATTAAATGATTCGCAAACCCGCACCGAAGTCCCAATTTGAATCAAAAGATTCGCGAACCCACACCGAAGTCCCGATCTGAATTAAATGATTCGCAAACCTGCACCGTAGTCCCAATTTGAATCAAAAGATTCGCGATCCCGCACCGAAGTTCCGATCTGAATCAAATGAATGAGCACGGATCACAAATCATTCAATTCGCAAAATGATTCACGAATCCGCTCCAAAGTCCCGATGTGAATCAAATGATTTGCGAACCCGCTTCGAAGTTCCGATCTAAAAAAAATTATTCACTATCTGCGCTCTGAAGTCCACATCTGAATAATGATTCGTGAACCATGATTTCAGATCAGGACTCAGAGCATGGATCACATGTCATTCAATAAGCCAAATGATTCACTAATCCGCTCCGAAGTCCTGATCTGAATCAAATGATTTGCGATCCACGCTCCGACTCTGCCCATGTGTTAAATGTGCGGTTTTCTAACATATTTACTTTAAATTCTCAGGTTATATCAATGGTATGACCTATTGCAGATGTGGCCAAAATTACAACAACAGTGATATATGTAATTGTTTGATCAAAATTATTGCTAGGTACAATTTAGTAGTCGCTGGATATTGGTAGGGACATGGAGCATCCCTACTAAATTCTGCGCCCTTGGCTAGTGCACTGCAAAAGCAGATTTTTGCAATACGTTTTACAAGAAAATATGGATTCATTCTTTCTATATCATAATTTTATTTTATTATTTGCCATTTCTTTGTAATTAATTGTGAAATTCGCTATCAATTTCTGAGTGAAAATTGCTTCAGAGGAAATCCTACACCAGATTTTTTTTCAGTGATGTGAAAACAACATGACTCTGATGGTGCTGCATATGATGCACAACTCTAAGTATGCAGTTCATTTTTCCTTCCAAGACAATATTTTAATAGCTCAGATAATTTAATAGAGATCTCAATTATGTCTTATTTAAGCATCAAATTTCTCCTAACAGTCTTGGGAGTCAGTAGTTGACATACAGTAAGGCCACAGAGCTATAAAATGAATGTGGAGAGCAGCTCAGATCATTTGATCTTCTCTAGAAGAGAAACATGAGATTACTGGAGCCTTTTTCTCATGAGAAAATTTAGCAAAAGCTAAATTCATTTGTGATTTTTCTTTCTTGTGGGTTGAAGTGTTCCTCATACACTCACAGTAGTTGTGGTGGTGACCACTGTGAGGTTGGGGTTCTGTACATTATGTGAATGTTAATAATGATGGTGGAAACAAAATGATTTGATGTTCCCTCAAAGTCCAGATATGGGGAACCAGTCAAAGCAACCTGTAAACCCCTTACATAGTGTATTAATAATACACAACTAAAATATATCATGCTATTATAATACATTTTCTGTTGGACAGCTCAGCAAATTTTCGACCTATTGCAATTTCGCCAACACGCGAAACTCACAATCGTGAGCATTGTAAGATAGATAGATAGATAGATAAACCTTTCAAATGTCTTGTTTTTGTAAATTCATCAGTACGTTACTGAAATGGGTGGAAATGTTCTCACTAGATTATAATGTTTTGTGAAAAATTTATCATTGGTAAGTAAAAAATAAATTTCACTGAAGAAATCATGAGTATTGGATCGTTGTAAGAAAAAGGGCCTATGCATTTGTATTGATAATTTTCAGAAGCCTTTTACTTTATAAAACACGGGATGTGAGATATCACGTTATCATGTTCAATTTTCTGATGAACAGTAGAGGAAAAAGGAGAGTGTGTTGTGCAATATCATTATAGAAGCAGTGTATGAGTAACTAAACCCATCTAAAATGGTCAAGGCTGGTTTTTGCACACCACTCTTAAAAATAAAGGTTCCAAAAGTTTTTTTTTTTCACAGTGATGCCATGGAAGAACAATTCTTGGTCCCCCAAATAACCTTTTAGTGAACAATTCTTTAAAGAACCTTCTTTTCTTAGTGTGAAAAGCATTTTAATAATCTGAAGAACCTTTTTTATATAAAGAACCTCACTGTAAAGAACATTTTTGTGCAATGGAAAAGTTACATTTACATTTACATTTACATTTAGTCATTTTGCAGACGCTTTTATCCAAAGCGACTTACAATTGGGGAATACATAAAGCGATTCGTCTAGAAGAGGCAATCAGACAGAGGAAGTGCTCGTAACAACAAGTCTCAGGCATTGTTCAAATAAGTACAAGCTAGAAAGGAAAGGAACAAATAAAGAGAAAGAAAGTTTTTTTTTTTTTTACGTATACGTATACGTATACGTAAGTTACGTATACTCTTAAAATAAAGTTTGTTTGTTTGTTTTTTTTTTTGTTTTTTTATTGGCATTGATGGTTCCATGAAGAACCTTTAACATCCATGGAATATTTCCATTTCACAAAAGGTTCTTTATAGTGGAAAAATCCACTGAAAGGTTCTTTGGAGAACCCAAAATGGTTGTTCTATAGCATTGCTGCAAAAACCCATTTTGCACTCTTTAAAATAAAGGTTCCAAAAGGAGGTTTATATATTGGGTTTCAAAGAAGCTTTCTGTGAACAGTTCTTAAAAAAAACTTTTTTTTTTTTTTAGTGTAAAGATTACTTTAACAATCTGAAGAACTTTTTCTACTATAAAAAAACCTTTTGTGGAATGGAAAGGTTCCATGGATGGTAAAGGTTGTTCATGGAACCAATGCCAATAAAGAACCTTTATTTTAAGAGTGTGGAACCTTTATTTAATTAATGCATAGATACCAGTAAAGAACTTTTGTTCTTGGGAGCACTTGTCAGCTTGAGCAGCTTAAATCTTAGTGTTTTTTTTTTTTTTTTTGATTTCCGGAATATTTTGAGAGGATATGTTGTGCAATCCTTACTTTAATGATAAGGCTCTCAAAAACTGTAACTCATACAGAGGGAAGATGGCACTGGCTGTGACGGTTTTCTTTTTATTGATGCTCCAAATAAACACAAGCCTGTTTCTCACACAAGAACCTCTCTATGCATTTGTAACCAAAGGTGACCAGGCTGTGCTTCAGATCCCCTGTATGGATAAGGTCTCAGACGTCACTGTTTATAGGTTAAATCCGGACAAATCTTGGGTTGTGAGCAATTACACCTTAAGACATTCTAACACTGCATATTTCATAATGAATATTTCAGAAAATCAAGAGTATTTCTCTGAATGCAGAAAGAATGGGCTGCTTATGGAGAAAAGATGATTTCATGTGATAGTTTGTGCTTAGAAAGAGGAAAAAGAGACAATGTATTATTTTCATGGTGAAAATGCGTGCATCCCCTGTTAGAAGTTCCATCCCAATCGTGGAGAAACTCTTCAGGTGTTTCAGAATTTAAAACCAAGGGGGCAAGTGAAATGATTCTGGATACCAGAGTATCTCTGGAGATCATTCCAGATGCACTTAGGAGCAGAATGAATGTCCTAAACGGAGGCTCTTTAATTCATTTATCAAAAACCTCAAGTAAGGACAATGGATTTTACAGTTGTTTGGTTTGGAGTGACAATCAGTGCCAAAACCACAAGGAGACTGAACTATACATTGAAATGCAGGACATTTTCCTCGTCTCAGGAGAGAGTTACACTTTGCTCTGTTTAGCTAAAGGTTCATATATTGGCTTACTCCCAGCCGATCATACGAAGAATTTCATGAAATGTTGAATGCGACACAGACCAATTACTACTCTTCAGTCATTCCTCACCTCTTGCCGAGCCACACTGGAACATACACCTGTTATTCACAATTAGAGACATTTAATGATGCCAACATTTTTGTTTGTTCCATTCTCGATCCCATCAATATCACATTTGCTTTGGGCGACAGTGCTGATTTGATGTGCGTTTTCAATCTTTCCCAGAGTACAGTGGTATAGGGAGTACAATCAAAGCTCAGAATATCTGCTAGTCGACAGAAAAGATCATTTTGTTAAAGAGGACATGAAGAAGCGGCTGAATGCCTCCGACCCCAATCACATTACCATATCAGAGCTTTTGATCCAGGACGATGGCTCATATTGGTGCAGGGTTTGGGAGTTAAATGACATTCCCAGAGGCTGGTGTTTCAGTCGCAGAGTTTACTGAACATAGCCTACATGACACCTCAACTGGACACTTTCTATTTTGTGTATGCATCTCTGATGAGCCTAATGTTGCTGGGGATGATCTCTGCAGTGGTTTTTGTCATGATAGTAAGCAGGAACAGATGCACACGGGAACTTTGTGATGACAACTAACTAATAGGCGTACAGTGGGGTCCAAAACAAGTTCATATTGTAAACAGAAAATATGTGTTGTTGTTTTAAAAAAGTTAAAAGAAATACACTTGTAACTCATTTATATTTAATAGGCCTACTAGTTTATTTCTAGGTGAGTCAAGTGACATTGATCACCACACTCTTTGTATAGACGGACCTCTTGTAGGCAGAATTAATAAAATGTATCATAATCCATGAATGAGTATATAGCCTAGGTATACAGTATTGGTTAAAAACTGTAATTGTTAGCCTATATAACGTTTTTTTAACTGTGATGAAAGGTTTTTCTTTTTTATACTGCAAAGAAAAAATGGAGTGTAATACACGTAACATTAAAAAAGCAAAGGGAAAATATACACAGGTAAACAAAGGATGCCTCAATCAGCAAGAAATATAAGATCATAGTCCTTAAGAAATTTGTTGATCTTCTTATTTATGAGTTTATATAATCTCAACAAGAAAGAATTTCTTGTGAATAAAAAAATAATAAAGAATAAAGTTAGTTGGATAAATATTATGCAGTAGCCTATTTTAAAATGTACTTATTTTGTTAGAAATTCATTAATATAAGTCTTTGATGTGTTTTCCTTTGATTTATTAAGTGCTATCATTACCTATGTTTTTTGTCTTTATTTCTTTTTTCACTATTATATATTAAACTGTTGTTATTCTGCACACATCGATTAAAATAAAAAGAGAAAAAAGCAGTCAGCACGTGTTTTCTACGTTTTAAGAGGCTGACACCTCGTAGCTAGGAAACAGGCTTCCGTTTTCAGCGTACTTGGTTGCAGCGGCGCAGCCAATCGTTTTTCACGATTGGAATGATTGACGTGTTGAGTGGGCGGGTTGAGAGGGAAAGAGGCGGAGCTTGACGGAAGAAGCCGCTCGAGCACATCAAGCAAAACAAAAGCGATTCAACGGAATATTGTGCTATTCAACAGACAAAATCGTGAGTTAGTTTAACGGATGACACACTTATATATCTAATTTAGCCGTTTAAACGCATTCATCTGTTTAAAGTCTGTCGAAATGTGCAGCGGTGATTTAAAAACAGGCTGGAGCCGAGTTAACAGAGTTAATGTATTAGTTCAGCTCTCTTGAAACTTGTTTACAGGCTCTGTTTTAAAAGTAACGCAGTTTAGTTGCCATATCATTAAAAACCTATAAGAAATATGCACAGTAAACCATAAATGTCTGCAGTCCAAAGCAAATGATACTGATACCTTGTTTTTGGACATGGTACCTTGTTATTGTTATTGTCTATTCTCTTTATTATTACCTTAATTATATGTATGTCTGCACTATGTTTGTACTTTCTGTACTGGACTGTAGCTCCTAACACCAAGACGAATTCCTTGTGTGTGTAAACACCCTCGGCAATAAAGCTCTTTCTGATTCTGATTCTGATTAATAGTGTGTTTAAGTACCAATGTAAATACTATGGTGCATATATAGAAGTACTATGGTATTGCCGTCATTGTACCATGTTAACACCACAGTTCTTTCTTGTAGGGATCTCCTGGTTTTGTTTAACGTGTTTCTCTGTGTCCTCAGGTTTGCTGATGATGTCGACCTTTCCATCTTCTTCCTCCAAGAGTCTGACCTCCACCCCGCTCAAGTCCAGACCCAGCGGCCCGGACAGCGTCCTGCAGCGCAGCAGGAGCGTGGAGTCCACCGGAGACTCCACGTCCTCTCTGCTGTCACCCATCTATCATGACAGCTTTGAGCTTTCAGAGGAGGAACCGGAGTCAGATCAGCCTCGGCCCGTTCGCAACATCACTGTCACGTTAAGTGAAGATGTCACACCTGGCTCTGCATACAGGTGAGCGGTGTTGAGTAAAAGAAATACAGACTTGCACTATAACAAACTAGCACACCAGTCATCTCTAGTCAGAAAAACTGACTTATTTGCAGGGATGAGGTGGACACACCAGGCTTGGAAGACAGATCGTCAAACGTGCAGCTCAGTCTGAGTGCTTGGGAGCAGTGGATTGTGGATAAAGCCAAAGAGGAGCGTATTAGAAAGCAACAAAAAGCCATGGAGGTACAAGGCATTGCTGCAAGAGTAGTTATAAGGATATTTTGTTAATACCATTATTTTCAGCAGATTCTTAGATACATGGACATTTTTATTTTACTTTTATATGCACTACCATTCAAGTTTTTTTTGTTTTTTTTTTAAATAAATAAATTAATACTTTTATTTAGCAAGGATGCTTAAAGTTTATTAAAAGTTATGGTAAAGACAGTTATAATTTTACAAAAGATTTCTATTTCAAATAAATGCTGTTATTTTGAACTTTCTATTCATCAAAGAATCCTGAAAAAAAAAAGAATCATGACAAAAATATGAAGCTGCACAACTGTTTTTAACATTGATAATAATCCGACATGGTTCTTGAGCAGCAAATCAGTATATTAGGATGATTTCTGAAGGATCATGTGACACTGAAGACTGGAGTAATGATGCTGAAAATTCAGCTTTGCATCTCAGGAATAATGACATTTTAAAATATATTACAATAAAAAAGTGCTATTTCAAATTGTAATAATATTTCACAATATTACTGTTTTTAATGTATATTTGATCAAATAAATGTCAGAACTCAGCAAAAACATAAAGTCTTTTGAACAGTATTGTCTTTATATATTTCATAAATAATAAATAAATATTATTTTTTTAAAACTTATTTTTCATTTTTATTTCAAGTTAATAATTACAAATAAATAATTTCTTGTTTTATTTTGCTTTGATTATTCAGTTTGTGAAAATCAATAATTTTTGTCATAGTTATCACAGTATATGGTAAAACCTTGGTAAAATACGCATTAATTGAGTTAATGAGTACCCAGAAAAGCACTATATAAATGTAAGGAATTTATTAATTAAGGTCTATATTTCAGGAGCTCACGCTGAAGGAAAAACAGAAAGAGGAGGAAAAAGAACAGAAGAAGAAGAAAGTTGTCAGCGATTGCAGAATTCAAGAGTGGCTGCAAATAAAAAGAGAGCAGGTAACGATTTCTGTGAAACTCCCAGAATGAGCACTAATTGTCAAATTAAAGTTGAGATTTTCTGGCTATTTTTAGAATGGGGTCTGATCTCCTGAAGCCCCTTCTCATGATTTTACTGTGGTTTTGTACTTAGGAAAAGAAAGAGAGAATGTCCAAAAAGTTTCAGAAAAGCAAAGAACAGCTTCAAGAGGAGAAAAAACGTGCTGAGATTGAAAAGAAAGCTCAGGAGAAATATAAGGAGTGGCTACGGAAGAAGAAGCAAGAGGAAACGGAGAGAAAGCTAAAAGAGAAGGTGTGTCTCTCTGGTGAGAAAACATATAGAAATGAGCAGCGTGGAGAATTTTTTCAAAACATTATTCCCATTGAATACCATGAGGTTGTGTAAATGATCACAGAATTTACAATTTTAACTGAACTATTTCTTTAAAAGGAAGAAGCAGCCAGAAGAGAAGCAGAAGAGAGGGAGCGCAAAGAAAAGGCAGAGGAAAGCTTTAAAGAGTGGCTTGAAGGTGTAAAAACAAAAGGAAAACTGAGCCGACAGTCATCAGCATCCTCAGCCGGTGAGTGAGCAACAAATTCCCACACCGTTTAATAACTTCAGTTTTATTCTAGAATCTGTAAAATAATCATAAGAATGAGCAGGTGCATCCAGACGTTTGACTAGTAGCAGATTTGTGCGTCACACACTGAAAAATGTGTAAAGCTCCCCAAGTGTGGAAGCTCATTTGTGTCACAGAACAAAATTAAAATAAAAAGGTAATTGCAATTTTTTGCAAGTTCACAATTAAAGAAGTCATGACATGAGAATTCAAATTTACCTTGATCTTTTGGCATATAAGAGGTTTTTGTACCATTAAAATTTCCTGCAAGTTTCATAGCTTAAAACATCCTCATTATAAATAAAGCATTTATTAATCAAGCACCAAAAACGGCTCGTTTTGGATCCGAGGGGCAAGGTGATGTCACCCGGGCGAGGTCATTTACATAAACACTGCCTCCTGCGCAAGGCATCAACGAATAGTCATCTTCTCTTCATAGGCCCCGCCCACTGGCGTTCAGTCGCTAACGGCTGACACTTTTGATTACACTGAATGTGTCATGTTAAAAGCAAATGGAAATTACAGTCACTGCCGCTATCTTGTCTACACTGGATACAGTATAAAGACGTGTGTTCTCTTTCTGACACAGTCCACGCGCTCGAGTCTGTCGTCAATAGGACAAATGGAGTGAAAGAACGTTTGCTTTGACGCGTTTGGTTTAAACCGCTCGTTTACATCTTTGTACAAGGATCCCAGCGTAAGGAACAACTGGATAGTTTATTGGATTGGATATTTTTTGTCAGAGGATTTTGTTTTGTAATCGAGGCACAGTGCCTTTGAGAGTTCACAAAGAAACATTTGTTGAAAGATGAAGCGGTACTAGATCTGACTGCTGCTGCATCACAAACCGTAAGTAAATGATTTCATGATGCTTTGTTTGGAAATGACCGTTTTATTTTGATTATGTTGTCAAAACACTCATTCAATAGCAAGGGGGCATTGATACTGTTTCCTATGCAATGACGTTAGCCAGTCATAACAGTGGCTGATTACTGAGAAGTCTTAAAGGACACACCCCTTAAAAACAAGTCATTTTAGAGAGAGGTTCAGAATGAGGGTTGAAACTAATCATTTTCCCACATATTTATTAGTTTTTTTTTGTCCAAAAAAACTTTATTAACATTATAAGTAAACCTCAAGGAACATATTAAAATAATAAAAAAATCCATGTCGTGAGCCCTTTAAAACGTTTTTGAAATATAAACTCGATCACAGTTACTTTTTTATTCCGTGATGGAAATAAGCTTGACATTGTTCTCGCTATTGTGAGTTTACATCTCGCATGCTGACTTTTTTCCTCACAATTTTTATTTTATATCCCATGTTCTGACATTCTAGCCTTTTTTTTTCTCGGAATTGCGAGAAAAATAGTCGGAATTGTGAGAATTGTGAGAGTTGCTTTTTTAAAATTTTTTATTTTGTGGCGGAAGCAAGATTAACTTTATATCTCGCAATTCTGTGTTTATATCTTTAAATTGAGTTTATGTATCACAATTCTGACTTTTTTTTCTCGCAATTCAGACTTTTTTTCTCAGAATTGTGGGGAAAAAACTCAGAATTGTGAGATATAAAAAGATGCAGTTACCTTTTTCTTTTTTTTTTTTGTTCTGTGGTGGAAACAAGCTTGACTTTTTTTCTTGCTGTTGTGAGTTTCTCGCAATTCTGAGTTTATACCTCACAATTATTTTCTCTCAGAACTGTGAGAAAAAAATCCTTAGAATTGTGAGATAGAAAGTTGCAATTACCCTTTTTTAATTCCATGGCGGACATAAACGTCCATAATATCAAACACAAATATCCACACTGTAGAGTCTGGCAAGTATGCAACATTGAGCTTCAAAGCCCTCTAACTCTAGCACTCTCTATTCTAATTCTATTCTTAAAAAAAAAAAAAAAAAAAAAAAAAACTTGCCCCTTTTAGACTTGCATTTACTAACTGCTTGTTTTCTTAAAAAAAAAAAAAAACTAACACTAGCTTCTCTATTCTTTTTGTATTCTGTTTTCTTTTTATTTATTATACAATTAACAAAAAGCAAAAAAAAGAAAAAGGCCTCTAACACTAGTTTGCTATATTCTTTTTCTATTCTATCTGTTTTCTTTTTATTTATTATATAATTAAAAAAAAAAAAACTTGCTATGTGTACTGCGTTTAGCTAACTGAGACTTGTCATAGCACTTGCATATCATTGCTCTTTTGTTGATTTTGATTGCTTCCATTGCCCTCATTTGTAAGTCGCTTTGGATAAAAGCGTCCGCTAAATGACTAAATGTAAATGTAAAGCCAAACTTAATTTGATCACTTTCAGGCAACTATAACAATGTGAACTATCCAGCTCCGAGTTTCGTCAACCCCATTCCCTGGAAACCCATTCACGTTCCTCAGCAAGAGCGAACCCCCAGGAAAAGCTTGGCCCGTAAGAGAACTCCAGGACCACCAAAGAGCCAGTCGACCCTCTGTCTCACATACAGACTTAAAGACACGATCAGCTTCACTCGTAAAAGACGGTGACACTGACCTCTGCTGGTCTGAGTCTGGTTTTACCTCGTCTAAAGACTAGAAGGGCTTTTTGTCAAACAGGTATTTCACATTCAGAAGACTCATATCATTTGGCATAAGAGAAGATCCACCAGGAGGCTGATTTGTGTGTCTGCAGGCCTGATGTTATCTCTGAGATGGATTTATCAGTAGATGACAGATTCCTCATCTGTCTGTTATGATTTTGACTTGTATATTTTTGGCTGAATGTTTCCTAAATAGGGAATACAGTTTTTTTTGTCCAAATAAAAGATCTTTGGAAATACATAATTGCCCAGTATTATTTGAGTTAAATGGTTCCATCCAAACATTTCAACATATCCATCTGTTTAAAGAGCTTTTTGTTAGCTTTTAGTTAGATTTTTAAAAATATTTTTGAAAGTCTCTTCTGCTCACCAAGGATGCATTTTTTTAATCAAAAATACAAAACAAACAGTAATATTATTAAATAATATTGCAATTTAAAATAAGAGTTTATTTTATTTGAATATATTTAAATATAATTTTATTCCTGTGATGCAAAAATGAATTTTAAGCTTCACAACTTCGGTCTTCAGTGTCACATGTTCCTTCAGAACTCATTTTAATATGCTGATTTGATGTTCAAGAAATGTTAAAAACAGGTTTTTCTGCATAATATTTTTGTGGAAACTGTGATTTTCAGGATTTTTTGATGAATTGAAAGTTCAAAAGAGAGGTCAAAATCTTTGTAACAGTATAAATATCTCTACTGTCAATTTTGTAAATTGAATGCATCCTTAATAAATTAAAGGATTAATTTATCTACATCTATTTTAAATGACATATACAGTGGGTACGGAAAGTATTCAGACCCCCTTCACTTTTTTCAATTTTGTCATGTTGCAGCCTGATACTACAATTGTTTAAATTCATTTTTTTTCTCATTAATCTACACTCTGTACCTCATAATGATGAAGTGAAAACAGAATTTTAGAAATGTCTGTAAATTTATTAAAAAGAAAAACCTGAAATATCACATTTACATAAGTATTCAGACCCTTTGCAACAACACTTGAAATTTCGCTCAGGTGCCTCCCATGTCTCTTGATCATTGCAGAGATGTTTCTACACCTTGACTGGAGTCCGCCTGTGGTAAATTAAATTGATTGGACATGATTTGGAAAGGCACACACCTCTCTGTAAAAGGCCTCACAGCTGATAATGCATATCAGAGCGAAAACCAAGCCACGAGGTCAAAGGAACTGCCTGCAGAGCTCAGATACAGGATTGTATTGAGGCAGAGATCTGGGGAAGTCTACAAAAATATTTCTGCTGCACTGAAGGTTCCCAAGAGCACAGTGGCTTCCATAATTCTCAAATGGAAGAAGTTTGGCACAACCAGGACTCTTCCAAGAGCTGGTCCCCAGCCAAACTGAGCAATTGATGGAGAAGGGGCTTGTCTAGACTGGTGACCAAGAACCTGGTGGTCACTCTAGTTGAGCTCCATGATCATATATGCAGATGGGAAAAACCTACAGAAGGACAAACATCACTGCAACACTCCACCGATCTGGGCTTTATGGCAGTGTGGCCAAACTCAATCCTCTCCTCAGTGAAGACACATGAAAACACACTTGGAATTTGCAATAAAGCACCTAAAGGACCCTCAGACTCTGAGAATCAAGATTACCTGGTCTGATGAACCTCAATTCTAAGCATCATGTTTGAAGGAAACCGGCTCTTCTCATCACCTGCAGAGTACCATCCCAAAAGTAAAGTGTGGTGGTAGCAGCCTCATGCTGTTGGGCTGTTTTTCAGCGGCAGGGACTGAGGAACTCATCAGAGTAGAAGAAAAGCTCAATGCACCAAAATATTGAGATAGCCTTAATGAAAACCCAGTCTAGAGCATTCAGAACCTCAGACTGGGCCGAAGGTTCACCTTCTAACATGACAATGACCCTAAGCACACAGCCAAGGCAACACAGGAATGGCTTAGGGACAACTCTGTGAATGTCCTAGAGTGACCCAGCCAGAGCCCTGACTTGAACCCTATCGAACATCTCTGGAGAGACCTGAAAAAGGCTGTCAACAGACGGTCCCCATCCAACCTGACCGAGCTTGAGAGGATTTGCAAAGAAGAATGGAAGAAATTCCCCCAATCCAGTTGTGCAAAGCTTGTTGCGTCATACCCAAAAAGACTCGAGGCTGTAATTGCTGCCAAAGGTGCTTCAACTAAGTACTGAGTAAAGGGTCTGAATACTTATGTAAATGTGATATTTCAGTTTTTTCTTTTTAATAAATTTACAAACATTTCTAAAATTCTGTTTTCACTTTGTCATTATAAAGGACAGAGTGTAGAGTAATGAGAAAAAAAAAGAATTTAAACAATTGTAGTATCAGACTGCAACATAACAAAATTGAAAAAAGTGAAGGGGGTCTGAATACTTTCCGTACCCACTGTACATAGTATATTTTTATTACCTCAGTTTTGTAAATGACTATATAGAATATTTATGCTAAAAAATAATAATTTGTTACACTGCAAGACCGCCAATTATGGAGTAGGAGATCTACTTATAAAAAAATTAGGAATCAATTTTATTAAATGGACAAATGAATAAATATTTAAAATCTTTTAAAACATTATGAAATACTTGAAAAGTTTTAAAAATAAAAATATTACTAAATATTTTAAATTTGTGGAAATAATAAAAAATAAACTAATTATTTTTGCACGTTTTGCTAAAATGGTTTTTAGTATAGAAAAATAACAAAAACCACTCAAACCCCTTTGCATCCACATTTTTATTTAAATTTTTTTGGTATGGTCAAATACTCACATTTCCTTTAATAAAAAATATGAAAATTAAAATAGTCCAGTTACACGTTTACATTTCGATATAAGTTTGCATAATACATAATTTTCAAACCAACCAGTGTTTGTACTCATGGTAGACTGCCATGGTGTAGTTTAACAAAAGACTTTCTGAGTCAAACAGGAGGAGTCATTAACTGGCTTATCTGCATTTCCCCGAGTCAACTTGTGACCAGACACAAAGACCTCTGACCTCTGGACCGGGCCGAGAGCCAAACGCACCCCTCACACAGATGTGTGCATTGTCCGGCGAGCAGCGGTGCCTCGTGTTTATTTCAGCTAATGACGTGAGTGTGAGTGTGTGTGGGTGTGCATTCACAGTTTACACACATTACTGTTGATTTCAGCCCTCAACGTCACTTTACTGGAGCAGACATACTGTAAGTGCCTCTGCATATTCTTTCTGTAGTGTATAAGACTGACTGACAGACTGATCTGGAGTTTGTCTCATTTGTTATGACAGTCAAATGTGACCCGTGATTGTGTGCAATAGATCAAGACGGCGTACGGCAGAGTGAGCTATGTGTTTATATCCTGTTCTGCTGAGCAAAGGTCACCTTTCAAGACAGCAGTGCTGCTTTGTGTTTGATTTGTAGTTTAGCGCTTTCTAAGATGCATATGTGTTCATAACTTCTTTTTTTTTTACTTGAGAATCATGTTTAGATGGTTTAGAAGAGAAGTAACAGGCTTTCTCATATGTAAAACTTTAAATATGCATTTTTTTCCCCCCAATAGATTGCAATATCTGCAAACAAACTTCAATTCCCAGAGATGCAGTGGTGCAGGTGGGCAGGTGACTGGACGTCTCGCCTCCAGACGCAGGTAGACAGGTGTGTGTCTGTTTGCATTTGACTCAGTGTTTCACAGAAAGCAAAGGGCATGGCAGAAAAAATGAGTCAATGTTGAGTTAATGCTGTGTGACGAGGTCAACTCACTTTGTTTGGGCAGTATGGAGATTTCTTAATATGTGATTTTTAGTGCTAGCTTACAGAAAAGGCCTGTCTTCAGAGAACTGATTGCAGATATGGTGAAAATAGCACTGGAGCTGTGACTATTGCTCCCTGAATGAATCATTTTGGGGTCTGTGGGTCACGATCTGTGAGTTTTTATTGCAGAAATGCAATCCACAGGGCAGGAGGATGAAGACCGCTGTGAATTTCTGTTCAAGATCATCCTGATTGGCGACAGTAATGTGAGAAAGACCTGCGTCATCCACAGCTTCAAGTCTGGGCTCTTCAGTGACAGCCAGCACAACACTTGGAGTGGACTTCAGGGTTCGCACAATAGACACCGATGGCAAGAGAGTGAAGGTGAGCTGACATATTTATGATTTATTGTTAAAAAAAAAAAAAAAAAAAGCCTTTGCGTTTTTTTTGGGGCCTTTAAATTAAGTAAAGAACTCTTCTTATAAAGGCTGTATAGCCTTATATAAATGTTTGATTTCATATTGACATTTGACCTTTGACTGCAGACATTTTGACTGTATCTTGGCAAATCCGAGCACAGTTTGAGACAGTGTTGAGATCTCTTCAGTAGACATATTAGATTACTGGGGTCTTTTTCTCAGGAGGCTCCACTGAGTCTCACTGCTGTCTAGAAGAGACATCTGAGATTTTACTGAGATGTATTTGTGTGTTTTTGTATTTGTGATGGTGTCTGTGTGGATCTGTGTGATGTTCTTGAGATCAGATGAAGGTCTGGGACACGTCGGGACAGGAGCGTTTCCGCACCATCACACAGAGTTACTACCGAAGCGCCCACGGCGCCATGATGGCGTACGATCTGACCCGACGGCCCACCTTTGAGTCTCTGCCGCACTGGATACAGGGTGTGGAGCAGTACGGAGCCACCAGTGTCGTCTTCGTTCTGATAGGTCAGAGCTGCTAGTCCCAAACTTTTTTTTGTCAGCCAGCTGAACCCCTTTGACATAAAATATTTACTTGAACTACCCCTAAGGTTTTAAAAGAAAATTCAGTGATTTAAGACATTCACATGTGCACAGTTGTCTGATTTTGGTTAACGGTCACATGATATGCTGGTAAGTTTATTATGATTATTATAAAAATATATACATATATATTATATAAATAAATATTTAGTTTTATTTCATCTTCAGTATTTAATTTTCTTCCAAAAAGAGTTAACATATAAATAAATGAATTAAATCCATAAATTCTATTATTAAATAAAAATAACATTTTTATATTTCGATTAAATTAAATTAAAATTTTATAAGAGAAAAATATGTAAATAATTATATAATAAAGACTATATAATGTATTGTTGTGGCAGAGAAAATGAAAATGATTCTCATCGCTTAAGAGACAAACCCACTCAATTGTCTTTTTCCAAGTTTTATTCTTTGCAAAGAAGGTCAGACAGTTATACAGAAACACAAGTTGCTGCAGAGTGCGACAGACAAAGGGAGGGTTTCCTCCACCTTTATATCTCTTTCCTAGCCTTCAAGGTTACATCTCTTAACAGCCATACTTTTCCACACATGGTAAGAAAGTCAAAAACACATTCTACTATATCATACTTCTAAAGCTCTGGGCCCGGTTGCATGAAAGTCCTTAAGTAATTTGACTTAGGGGTATCCCTGAGGGGAAATATTCCCTGAGATACGGGATTTCTTTAAGAACGTTGCAACAAACGTCTTAACTGTCACCCTCATCTAAGTGTTTATACTAAGCGTTTCACGGTAGTTTCTGGCCACATACGGCAATGGGCGCTGCGGTTGATATAGTTATTACATCTCACAATAAACATAGAGATGTATATCAATGGCAATAAACATAACATAACAAAATACAAAGTTAACCAACTAAAACATGAACAAATAAACGAGCGCTGCCTGTTTCTGCGCTGCTTTGTGTACAGTCATTAACAAGGAAACAGATTTGTTTCTGCAGTTAAAGCCTCCTGCTGACCAATGATGGAAAATTTACCAAATGTGAAAATTAACCCATCTTTTGACGCTGCAAACACGCTGTTGTAAATGTAAACAGGTGGATCGACAAGAAGATAATGCATTATAAAAATCCAAACAATTAAAACATGCATTACATTTATATTTTCATTTAATGTAATAATTGATTAATAATAATTGTTTAAATTAATATTAATTAATAATTTATATAAATCCATTTTCTTAAATATATAAAACTTTTTGTTTTGTGAAAACCTGTAAGTCATGCTTTTTACAGTCCTTTTACAGTTTAATATGTTACCATAGTCATTGCCCTACTACGCTCATATGATATTTTATTTGTGCAGGTGTTTAAAATGTCTTAAGTCTTACATTTGAGCTTAAAATACTGAGTTGAAGATCACTTAAGGGAGCTGTTTTGATCCCTTAAATTTATCAAGGTGAAATAGTTACTAAGGACTTTGTAGCAACACTTAAAGCGATAGTTCACCCAAAAAGGAAAATTCTGTCATCATTTACTCACCCTCAAGTAGTTCCAAACCTGTATGAATTTCTTTGTTCTGCCGAACACAAAGGAAGATATTTTGAAGAAAGTTTGTAACCAGGCTGTTTTGGGGCACCATTGACTTCCATAGTAGGAAAAAAAAAATACTATGGAAGTCAATGGTGCTCCAGAACTGCTCTGTTTCCCACATTCTTCAGAATATCTTCCTTTGTGTTCAGCAGAACAAAGACATTGACACCTGTTCGCAATCAAGAAATCACTTAAATAGGACCTGCCTGACAAAGTGAAGTAGACCAAAAGATCCTCAAAAGCAACACATCATGTTGAGATCCAAAGAAATTCAGGAACAAATGAGAAAGAAAGTAATTGAGATTATCAGTCTGGAAAAGGTTATAAAGCCATTTCTAAAGCTTTGGGACTCCAGCGAACCACAGTGAGAGCCATTATCCACAAATGGCAAAAACATAGAACAGTGGTGAACCTTCCCAGGAGTGGCTGGCCGCCCGACCAAAATTACCCCAAGAGTGCATCGATGACTCATCCAAGAGGTCACAAAAGACCCCAGAACAACATCCAAAGAACTGCAGGCCTCACTTGCCTCAGTTAAGGTCAGTGTTCATGACTCCACCATAAGAAAGAGACTGGGCAAAAATGACCTGCATGGCAGAGTTCCAAGACGAAAACCGCTGCTGAGCAAAAAGAACATAAAGGCTCGTCTCAGTTTTGCCAGAAAACATCTTGATGATCCCCAAGATCAAAGCCTACTTTAAAACATAATAATTCAAATCGAAAACAGAAACTCTTTCATTAAGCTATGTAATCCGTAAAGATGCATTTCTCTCTACAGACATGTCCAATGAGGAGAGAGCAGTCATTTTTTTTCATCACCATAATTGATGGATGTGTCAAATATAACAATAAGGAAAAGCTTAAAACAGACTAGATTATGATTTATTTAATTCTATACAATTAAAAAATAAAACAAATTATAATGGCATATATGTAAAACTTTGTCCTATATATATATATATAGCTGCTTATATTTTCTGATTGCTCTGTTGTTGCTCTGTTCTAAAATTTAAAGGATTTTCTGCAAGGCAATTTTGTCTGATATGTGAATTATTTATTAGCCTTTTAGCCTATTATTGTTTTTTAATCCATTCAGCAAATGCTTTAAAAACAGCTTAAAAATTACTTTTGCATTCCAGATGCTTTTAAAGAACTTTTCATTATACATTTACGGGTGGCTTGAATGTAAAACATTCTCATGAATTCATTGTTTTCCCATTTGTAAAATAGCTTACAAATGAATTATTGTAGCCTAACCAGATCTCATGAAAGTGCATAGTCTATAGTACGATTTTCTGTTTCTATTTGGCGTAATATTTATATGCAGAAATTGGCTTTGGCGTGCAAAAGACTGATAAATTAATAATTAATGGCATGGCTGGTTCAGTCGACAGAAATACATACATATATATATAATATCTGCTGAAATGTTTGCGGTCAAATCTCAGGTCAGTCTGAGCGCTCATGGTGCGCACAGTGCCGTACACCTGCAGGCGCCACTGAGGCTATAAAACCGTCCAAAAACAAATTAATTTAAGGTGAAACTGATGCCTACCTCTCTCATTCAGCACGAATTCAAATGTTTCCATATTCGTGTCGTATCTGGATGCTAAAATATTATTATGTAATAGCCTAGGCTTTGTACTCGACCCCATCCTTCATCGGCTATATCAGCACATGAGGCGGTGGTCACGCTGAATGCAACAGATTGTACAACGGAGCATTGTAACTTTATACGCTTCTTTAACTGTACTTTATTTTGATAATGAATAGGCTGCAATGTTGCAAAATATGTTGTCTGTGTGCGCGAGGCGCCGGCTCACGAGATATGGCAATACCAATGCTGGTTGGTTATACAGGTTCAGTTTTTGCAAAACAAATAAAACTGTAAAATAAAAGCATTTGCAAAATAAAGAAAACTACTTTCTGCTGTCTCGTTTTCCTTTCTGTGAACGTAATGAACTGAAACTCAGCACATATTTTTCTTTCGTTTTGTTCATCTGTCAAAGATTTAAGTGAAATATATTTCGTGTATAGTCCAATAAATGCTATTCCTTTTATGTAAGCCTATAGTTTTATTCTGATTTCTCCGATCACAGAAGCGCTGCAGGTGCATGTGATCTGTTGAATCCATACACTATCCTCAAATAAACTCTTCCTCAAATGCATTGCCATTACGACTTACCTGTGTTGAGCTCACAGCTGAGCGCGAGCTGGCATTTCACTCGTTGGATGCATCAGGGTCAAGTTTTTTCGGCCAAACCTGAAAAAATGGCACCATCTGGTAAAACATAGTAAAAAAAAAATAAATTTTTTTTGAAGCCTTGCCAACATAATGAAAGCCTATTAACAAAAATTGCATAATTTTACAGTTAAATGGCACTGTGATTAAAAATAGCAGTTTTAATGGGTTTCAATGTGGACATTTTTGTCCAAAAGGTCCTGAGAGGAACAATTTTTTTGTACCTAGTGCAAAATATATTTATTAAAGGAAATGGGGTTGAAATAGTAAAATTCCAATAAAAATAAACACCTGTGCCAAAATTTATGCAGCTGGCAATAACACATGCAAAAAAAAAAAAAAAAAAAAAATCCTGAGAAGGCCATAAATGTCCAAAAGGTTGCACAAGGGTTAAGTCAAAGTAATACCTTGTCTAGTAACCACTGATTTCAATTTGGAACCCATTTAAAACACTGAACTTGTCAGATCATAATAGGACTTAAAGGGATAGTTCACCCAAAAATGAAAATTCTGCCATTTTTTCACCCTCATGTTGTTCTGAACTTCTGAGTTTATTTCTTGTGTGGAACAAAGAAGACAATATTTTGAAGAATGTTAGAAACCAAACAGTTATTGGTCCATTAACTTCCATAGTATGGAAAAAAAAAATACTAAATTCTTTGGTCATTCTTCAATGACAAAAAGAAAAAAAGGAATAGGAGGATCTTTAATGGTGGCGGTAGAATAATTCTGCTGTCCTGACCCGAGTACAAGATCTCATTCTAATCCTGTAAGTCTTAAATACCATATTTAAATACTTCAAGTCTTTAAATTCATTTAAATGGATAACATCACCTGTGTACCTAATTGCTGTTAGTCTGATGAGTGCTTAATCTCTGAACAAAAAGAGGTTTCAATAAGCGCCACCTGCTGGCGATAGCTGTAAATGTAAGCACAATAAAAGCTGTTGATTACAAAGATATTGATTGTTTTCCAAAGACAGATATTGATTGCAATGGTCTGTCTCTTAAACCTGCATTGATTGCTTACCTCCGCTGTAAGTGATTTCCCCGCACATATGTTATTAATTATGCTAACTTAAGTTTGATCACTGTTAAAGATAGAATGTCCACTAGTGTATTTACAAAAAGGCATGAGTGGAGAAAGAGGAAATTTTATTTTTATCAAATTTTTCATAAAACTGTGATTTAAATATATTTTTTCTGCAGCCAATCAGATTCACCGACTGTTTTCCTGCGCTCAGACTCTCATCCAATAGATGGAGAACACCTGGAGAAGAGGACAAGCAGCAGTTTTCTAAATTTTCATCATGTTAAAAATCGGTGCACATATTGGTGAACTACTTTCCACTTTATTATTCACACAAGAATGGACACGGCTGTTTGAAATCTGAATGTACAAGGCTTCCGGTGTAATTCGCTTCAAGTTATTTTATTTGTACAAAAACAGTCTGTTATGCTGCTTGAAGTGGTATTTTGTTATATTATTTTAATTTATAATCAAAATCATAAATCATACTGTTTTGTTGCTCAAACAGATTTACCTTTTACCACACTTTGTTATTCCTGTAGTTATTTATCCATAGCGGCTAATCAATGGGAAATCTTACATATTGCACACTATAATCACTAAAAAGCTGTCATTTATTTCGGTTTATCGCGATCTCACAAATTTTCATTGTAACTAAGAAATCTTTCATTTACAAATAATTAGTTGAAAAACTGCAGTGTTTTGAGCATTGAGTGGATTCCAACGCCTCTGATTGGCTACTGCGTTCCAGAAATCAACATATATGTCTGTGATTGGCTAAACTGCTCTACCCTGCAAAAACACATTGTAATTAGAAACCTTTGACACTTTGTTGAGCGCAAACACAAATATGGTGTGCTAAATATTGTGGGTGTGGTGTGAAAACAAATCAGACATTTCAGAAAATGTAAAATGCATTTAATGAATTAACTCTGTGAACATGTATACAAGTACAATATTACGGATTACCTCTTGAGGGACATTTATTCTGCAGTAGGTTGTGTACAGTACAATAAAATGCATAAAACGTTACAAACAGTAAGTCAATAAATGCATTATTGTTCTTTCGTAACACTTATACTTAAAGGACTAGATATGAGTTGAGGATTTCGTGTGTTAAATTTTTAAACAAACCAAGTGTTTGTTACTGCTCACTGACAGCATTTTCCTACCAGTCAGTTCACACAGAATGTGTTCAGAAAAAGCTAGACAGAGCAAATGTAAAACACAACTGTAAAAGTTGAACTATTTTTACCTTGAATTATTTCTGGAAATACAGTACATGATGCCCAAAACACCCGACTTGTGTACATAAGACAATTACAAAACGCAAGTATACAAACTGTGTGAACGGCACTTAAGAGGTACCGTGTTATACAGCAAACCAAAGTGTTCACATTTACACAAACTAACTGAGGCGTATGTGAACTTTAATGGCAAATATATCAGAGAACACACATTTCCACCTATTGGAGGAAAAAAATGAGCTTCCTCCTGTCAATGGCATCTTGTTGTTTCTCCATTAACTAGTATGGCTTCATGGATGAACGTCTTTCCTTGCTGCAAGCGTTTAACCTTGTGCTTGTGAAAATATCACACTGAATCTCTTTCAATGCTCTGTTTGAGCTCATAACAATTTACCCATAAACCACTTGAGGTCCCAAATGGTGCACTTGATTTCGGCTTGTCTAGAACGTAAACATTCTGCGAAACTCATTCATTCGTTAATGGCTACATTTCAAATCTCACAAGAGTTTCTGCAAAATAAGGGTTACTGCTTAGAAAAGATTGAGCGTGAAGGCATGATTTGGGACAAGGTGTAACACTATTAACCGACATGGCAAAGACATCTATACTAGAAGTGCATCATCGCAACAAACATGAACCAGGTCAACAGCAGACTGCAGTAACAGTAAAGTGGATGAAAAACACCGTATCTAAAGTTTGGCATATTTTAAATAAAACTCCATTAGCATAAAAATCGACTTTATGTAACTGCATAAAAATACAATTAATTGACGCCTGTTTCTGCTTTAGCGTAAAAAAAAGGTAATTGCGACTTTTGTTTCTTCCAATTGCTGTTGCTTGTAATTGCAACTTGACAATGCATCTTTATTTCTTATTTCTTAAACTTTTTCTTAAGATGTTCTGTGAATTTTTGTGGGCGAAATCCAGTCTTTTCTGTATGAATATACAATATTAGGATTTTCACAAGAGGTCTAAAGAGTTCCTCATACAGATTTTGCAACAAAGTCAGGTTGGTCACACAGATTAGCTGCACTGACCAACAGAAAGCTGTTTGGTTTATAACATTTCCAACAGCACAAAAAATTTATTTTCAAATATATTTTAAAACATCCAAAAAAAATGGCCAAAATATATATTTATGTAAACATATTTTCTACCAATATATTTTTGGCTATTTTGTATATTTTTGAAAATATATTTTAAATGTATAAATTCAATTTAAAAAGCATTTAAAAATATATTTTGACCTCTATATATTTCAGTCCAAGAAAATGCATTCACATATGTCACATTTAAAGCAAAACTTGATTTGTTATCTATAACATGTGCGAACATATAACACATTTGAATAAACTTTAGCAAGGAACAATTTAAATTGCTCCAAAAAATGCAATATTGCAATTTATAAAAATATGAAACATTATTAAATCATTATAAATCTACCTTTTGATCTCTTAATAGGACACCCACATTTGTATTTAGCTTAAATGTAGGCTACTATAAGATTGGAAATGTATTTTCTTGCCCCTGAAATACATTTCTAAATACATTTTTGTATATGAAGGCTGAAACTAAATATATTTTCTATTTCAAAAATATATTTCATTGAGCTTCACTGTTTGCAACATATATTTAACATATATTTCAGCCACAAAAAAAAAAAAAAATATATATATTTTTGCAATATGGAATTAAATGTGACAGCACCTTAAGAAAAAATGTAAGAAATAAGAAATGTTGTATTGTAAGATGTAAAGTCGGGTGAATTGGAAGATTTACTCTAAGCAGAAATGGGCCTCAGTGAATTGAATGCTTGTGTTACGTAAAAATTTTTAGCTGTTGCGAGCTGTGCTTTATACATCGCTACACTATTGACAAATTTAGTTTACAATTATGTTATTTATATTTTACTCTGGAAACAGGTTTTCAAATGCAAAACATGATTTAAATTAGAGGGCAAGTGACAAAAAATATTACACGCTTGAGTATTTAACTAATAAAATTCAATGCAATTAATTACAAATATCTTATATGTTAAGTAAAATCATTTCAGACGGACAGGAAAAATAAAATGGCTTAAAAATAGCTTAAAAGCATGTAAAAAATCAAAACGCAACAAACAAAAATACAAAATCCGAAGACGCCATAGACACTTCCTGTGTGGACAGGAATTATAATGTGGATTGATTTCGTTTCGAGAAGTCGTGACTAGGGCTGCAAAACGATTAATCGCGATTAATCGATTCAAAATAAAAGTTTATGTTTACATACTATATGTGTGTGTACTGTGTATATTTAAATACACACACGTATATATTAAGGAAAAATATTTTAGATTTATGTCAAATTCATATTTATATATAATACAAATTATATACAAGTGTTTACATACAAATATTTTTAAAAATATATACATGTGTATGTATTTATATATACATAATAAATATACACAGTACACACACACATACAGTATGTACACACATACAGTAACATACACTTTTATTTTAAATCGATTAATCGCGACTAATCGTTTTGCAGCCCTAGTCGTGACACATCGCATGTAGACGTGGTGTAATAAACAGTGGTTTACTGCAGTGACCAACCCTCCAGCTGGAAGACCAACTCCACTCCATCCCGAACGTCATGCACCACGAAGGAGGGCTGCGTCAGACTGGGGTCGAAGCGGAAGTCCCGGTGACCGTGGAAGATCTGCTGCTCTGTGACCGTCTGCTCGGGGTCCGAGGGCAGGTCCTGGTGGTCGTGGTTGTAGACGCCCGTGCAGACCAGGATGGAGCTGCAGCCTTCGGGCAGACGGTGATCGAACGAGCCTCCCACCATCACCCGTCCTGAACCTTTGGCATCGTCAGACGCTTCACACTGCAAGTCTCCGGGCACCTGGCTGCTCGAGCCGCCCTGTGCCTGTGCCTGAGTACGGGTGCGATGCATCGCTTTGAGGTAGCGGTTGTACAGGTTTGCACCATAAATATCAGCCATCGGGTTGTCACTATGAGAGAGAGATACACATGCATCAGACATGAAAAGCTTCAATATTTAGATAGATTTTTTTAATGTTTCTGAAAAAAAAGTGTTTTCTGCTCACCAAGGCTGCATTTATTTGATGAAAAATACAGTAAAACGGTATTATTGTGAAATATTATTACAATTTAAAATCTGTTTTTTTTATTTGAATATATTGTAAAATGTAATTTATTCCTGTGATCAAATCTGAATTTTCAGCATCATTACTCCAGTCTTCAGTGTCACATGATCCTTCAGAAATCATTCTAATATGCTGATAATGTATTCGTATTATTTATATTGAAAACTGTTTTTGCCGCTTAGTGTTTTTGTGGAAACTGTGATACACTACCATTCAAAAATTTGGGGTTTCGTAGGAGTTTTTTATTTATTTATTTTTTAAGAAAGAAAATAATACTTTTATTCAGCAAGGATGCATTAAATTGATTAAAAGTGACAGTAAAGTCTTTTTTATTATGTTACAAAAGATTTCTATTTTAAATAAATGCTGTTCTTTGGAACTTTCTATTCAACAAATATTCTAAGAAATGTTTCTTGAGCACTAACTCATCATATTAGAATGATTTCTGAAGGATCATGTGACACTGAAGACTGGAGTAATGATGCTGAAAATTCAGCTTTGATCACAGGAATAAATCACATTTTACAATATATTCAAATAAAAAAAATATATATATATATTTTAAATTGTAATAATATTTCACAATATTATTGTTTTTACCATATTTTCCACCAAATAAATGCAGCCTTGGACTTTTTTCAAAAACATAAAAAAACGTAATAATTCTAAATTTCTGACCAGTAGCATATGCAATGGATTGAGCTCAAGGTCAATGAAATCGGACCATTCAATCTTCAAAACATCAAATCATTGACTCACCCAATGGCGTAAAGTCTCTCGACCGGTCGGGTCCAGCCCAGTTTCTCAGCCTGTTTTCTAATGAGCAGTTCGGCGTAGTTGTAAGTCACAACGCTGGGCTTCCCGATCAGAGCCTCGTACTTCAGCTCACAGCCTGTTATCTTCTTATAGATGCTCTCCAGACACACGAGGAACATGCCGTGACCAAATCTAACGACAAACAAACATCAGACCTTGTTATTTTGTCATTTAATGCTAGATTTAACCACCATTTAGCCATTAGGTTTAAAAAAAAAAAAAATCTTCCTGACACTGACCGAGGGTTTTTGGCTTCGGCCATCCACAGCAGATCCATGTTGCAGGCCAGCACGGGGATATGTGGGTAATGCAATGCTGTCACAGGGTTTCCTGGCCTCCCATTGGTCAAGAGCACATCAGTGATTAGTTGTAAGTTGGTCTCCCACCTGATAGGCTCGCCGAACAGGACGACAGCTGTAAAGTGACAGTAATTACAGATAAGAATGGACACAGATTTCCAGAACAAAAAGTGAAAGCAGTGGAATGAAACTTACCGTCTATTGGTGGCAATTCCTTAGATGGGGGAATCTGGGGAAGTACATTATATAGTCAGTGCTTAATGGTTAAGATTAGGAATCTGTTCAAATAGTAATAGTGACATTTACATATTCAAATATTATTGTTTCTACTCACCAGGTCTTTGGGTCTGCGATTGTGATCCACTACATCAAGGAGAGGATTCGCCTCCCTTAGCATGTCAATGGTCACAACGTTCTTGAAACCTACACTGGAGTTTATTTTGTCAAGGACAATTAAAAACAAAAACAAACAAAACTATATACACACACACACACACACACACATAAAATTTAATAATACTTTATTACTCTCTCTCTCTCTATATATATATATACACACACACACTTTTTTATTTCAGAATTATATATTTTATAATACATTAAAATCTATATTTTCAATGTACTATTTATATATTCATAAATTATATATTTTATTACATATACTGTAATCTTTATTGTTTAAAAATAAAATTCTATTTATAACTATTAAAGTATTATAGTAATTATAGAAATTTATTATAATTTACAAATGTAATTTAATAATATTTTTATGAAATTAAACAAAATGTTTAAATCTATTTTATTAATTTTAATTTGATTATTTATTAAATAACTATTATAGTAGTAGTATATTAATTATTAAATTATATATTTTATTATATTATTCTATATATAATTTTTTGTAATAATTCTTATGTGTATATATATATATATATATATATATATATATATATATATATATAAAAACTTATACTATTGATTATAAATATAGTAATTATATATATAATTTAAATATAAAAATAATTAGTTATAATTATTTCAATATTTTAATAATAATAAATAACTATAATTATTAAGTAATAAATAAATTACATAATAAATTACATATTACTTATAAATCACATAAGTAATAAATTACATAAATTATTTTATATAAATTATAATAATATAATATAGATTTTATTTTTAGAATTATACTTATTTATAACTATTATATAATTATAGTCCTCAAAATCAAGGTAAAGAAGGATACTTGTGTGCCACTTCCACCACGGGCCCCTGTCCGGACACCAGCACACACAGGTCATGGAACTGAGTGAAAACCCGCAGAGGACTGTGGGACAGCACCACCTGGTCTGGTGACACCTGTGTGGAGAAATCAAACCGTCCCGTCTTACTCTCGGACACATGTAAACAAATCACATGTTATGTATAAACTACCGACAGTGCAGCCTGGAAGGTGTGAATATTTGTGGTTGCACCTGTCGTCAGGTGTCTCACCTCGACCTCCAGAAGGTGAGACAGCTGCTCGGCCTTGGTTTCTCGCAGAGAGTTTCCCGCATTTGTCACAAACACCACAGGAACCCTGTATTTTCCATCGCCGTCCACCAGGTTCCTGAAACACTGTTTGGCTGCAGGGATGGGCGTCCGTCCGCGTACCAGCACCCCGTCAATGTCAAACAGAAGCCCAAACAAGCTGCGCTCCTGTTCACACACATCCTCAAAACAAAATAAATTGCAAGTTTTTATTAGTTAGTTAGCACTTATATATGACCCTGGAGCTCAAAAGCCGTCATAAGTGGCACAGGTATATTTGTAGCAATAGCCAAAAATACATTGTATTGGTCAAAATGATCCATTTTTCTTTTATGCCAAAAAATCATTAGGATATTATGTAAAGATCATGTCCCATGAAGATATTTTGTAAATTTCCTACCGTAAATATATCAAAACTTTTTGATTAGTAATATGCATTGCCAAGAACTTCATTTGGACAACTTTAAAGGCGATTTTCTCAGTATTTAGATTTTTTTTGCACCCTCAGATTCCAGATTTTCAAATAGTTGTATCTCGGCCAAATATTGTCCTATCCTAACAAACCATACATCAATGGAAAGCTTTCAGATGATGTACACAAAAAAATGACCATTATGACTGGTTTTGTGGTCCAGGGTCACTTTTATCAAAAATGGCCAATTGTACACATCTGTTAACCTCGGTTTTCCTAGAGGTTAAATGTCTTGATCAAGGTCACAATGGTGATAGTTTGAGTAGGGATTTGAACCTACAACCTTCAAGTTACAGATCAAATTCAGGCCCAAACTGAACCATGACGCCACACCACCCCCTAATGACAAAGTGTTTATTCCCGCTTGAAGACTTTTCACATATCCTGCAAAAGGAAAGTGAAACCTTGAGTACATCCCCTCACATTTGCTGTGCTATTTAGGGGGAAACATCCCACAAATCCAGGTGAAAGTTAATGTAGATCAATTGCAAAAGTTCCATTATGTTAAAAGCTGCGTGTCAAAACCTAGTATGCTGCTTACCTGGGCATCATTTTTGAGTATCAGGCTTTTAGACACTTTTTGTTCATTATTTGCATTTTTGAGAATCAGAGGTGCATTTTTGTTGCTTTTCTTTTCATTAAAATGTAATTTAAAGTAAAATACACGAGTTTCACAATTTGAGTTGAATTACTGAAATGAACTTTTCCACGACATCCTAATTTATTGAGACGCACCTGTATACGCATAGAAATAATTATAATAATATATAACTGTATATACACGATTATAATATAATACGTGCATTTTTGGACAGAAAATGGTGTCTAGATAGGCAGCTCACATTATTTTTTGAAACACAGCCAGAAACTGACCCGAAACACATGAAAACAAAACAACACAAGTCTAAAAGCACATGACACTACTCGTCTTGCTGTGGTTTGGGGTGTTTTTTGGCTCATTATTATTACTGAGGATTAAATTATGAACGATAATAATAATAATAATAATGAGCGTGAACTCACTGTGCCGTAGCGGCGCTGCGTCTGCGCAGAAACAGCTGCATTAGTGACTTTCCTGCTCAATTTCACGCCTCTCCACCCGATTCTAAACATATTCAAGCAGGAACAGATCTCTGCCATGTTTTTCTTCGAAATAAATGAAGAAGCAAGATTGTGCTACTATGAGCTGAGCATGACTCCTCCTGCGCTGCTAAACATTAGCTCACATGCTATCAGCAGCAGTCAAACATGTTTTTCTAGCTCTAAAGGCCACTCAGGAGATCCGTGTATGGCTCTTATCTAAATCAATCCCCGTGCAGTGTGTGTGTGTGTGTGTGTGTGTCAGCAGGAAATAGTGTAGAACTGACAGGCGTCTGACGCCAGGCTGCGTCGCTGTTGCGCAGTCAGAACGCGCTCCAGTAAACACCGAGACTTCCGGTTTGTAACATATATATATATATATATATATACACACACACGCGCATGCAGAAGGTAACTATTACATAAACATTTGGTTTACCACGAGAATATTATTATAACAGTGATTTAATCGTGTGAGCGTGCGGTAAATATTGGAAATGGCAGAGGTAGTAGCTGGTTAGTTAAATAACGACCGTTATTTATGATATTTTGGTTTTATTGTGCAACATTAACTATTTATTGCACATCTAACAGGTTTATGAATACACAAAGTGACTAAAGTGATAATTTAGGCAGTTAATTCTATCGTTAAACAGTGTAAATAAACCTGTATAACGCTTTGTTCGTTCAGATTTCCCACCGCAAAGCGTCACTGTTTACAAGACAACAATAAGACTGAACACAAAAACAGCTTTACTTTGGGCTGTTTTTATGAATATTGATGTATTGCGTGTTGTCTTTAATTTACTTTAATTTTAGATTAAAGTTTGATCGCCTACAGATTATATTAGAGAAATCACCTTAAAAAATTGATATGTGTAAAATAATTTAATTTTAACTTCTTTTATTATTATTATACTTTTAAATGTATTTTGAGTGCATCACATTAAAGTCTTTTTTTTTTTATTATTTTAGGCCATACACTGTGATGATGGATTCTCTTCCTACAAAAGAACGTAAAAGGTGTATAAATAAATAAATAAATATATCTATTTATCTATCTATCTATCTATCTATCTATCTATCTATCTATCTATCTATCTGTCTATCTCGAAGCCAATTAAGCATATTTTCCACCAATAGTGTCATTCAAATAAAAAAATCTTATTCTCAAACGAATGATTTATAAATTGTACATCTTGGTTTTAGTTTTTCTGCCTTTAATTTAACCATTTTATTACAGCTTACTGCATTATATATGAGAATGTAATGAAAATGATCAAGAATAATGGCAATTTTAAAATAATCTCAAAAATAAAACATCTGGTTGGATTATGATAATGAGAATTCCGGGGGTTAAAATGAATTGGAAAAAAATAAATATGTTTTTATGACCATTAAGACTTTTATTTTCATTAATAATTATATTATTTTTTATGACCATTAAGACTTTTTATTTTCATTAATATATATATATATATATATATATATATATATATATATATACGCGCACACACACACTAGTAATATTACATGTATTTATATTATTTTAATAGTATTTTATTTTCTATACTATTTAATGTTATTTTCTAATATTATCTGAAATCCCAGATGCCACACTTTTAAGCGTCTCATCCTCTTTTTCTGTGTTTGGGTCAGTCCTGAGCTCAGCGCGCAGCGTGAGTCTCCGCTGCCCTCCGTCTCTGAGCGTCTGGCGTATCTGCGGCCGTCCCGCGAGCTGCTGGAGTTCTACAGGCAGAAGGTGGCGCAGTTTGATGGAGAACATGATGACCTGCTGCAGATGCTGGAGAAGTACAGGAGCACGGCGGAGGAGCAGGTGACCTCCTATCACCTGGATGATGTTCCTGCTCTGTCCACTCTTCACAGATGTTATATCATTTGTTGGTGGTTGTATTATTGTTTTCTGTGTGTGTTTGTGCAGCATAGGTTGCAGTGGGAGGTGCGTCAGCGCGAGGAGGAGATCGCGGAGCTCCAGAACGCTCTCGGTGATATGCAGGTGTATCTGTTCCAGGAGCGAGAGCAGGCGCTGCGACTGTACGCCGAGAACGACCGCCTCAAGATCAGGTCAGACGTCTCCTCATCACAGAGACCAGAGCACAGACATGAAATCAGGCTGAAGTGTTTTTTATCGTCACAGAGAGCTGGAGGACCGGAAAAAGATCCAGCATCTTCTATCGCTGGTGGGTCCAGATCCAGGCGAGATCACGTATTTCCATCGCGAGCCTCCACACAAGGTTCAAAATCAACCTTATTTTGATATTATATAGCCGTTTGTGAAGTATTATGCTTGATTTTGATGTTTTAATGAATTTGGTTTTGTAAAAATATGGTTTTTAGGTCACTGTCCCTCAGAAGAAGGTCCAGCTGAGATCACATGAGGACTCAAAGGTGGTGAAACCGAGGCCTGTATCAGTGAAAGGTTCGCCTTCACTTTTATTTTGTTTCATATTTAGTGACTAGTGACTAATTTGTGGTGGTTTTATGGGTGCATTGATACATTCATAATATTCTGAGATGAACAGCATGTGGCGTTTCAAACTACAGGAAGCAAGAAATCGTCCAGAGAAGGAGAAGATGCCACAAGTTCAGAGCAGTACAAGAGAGACAACCAGACGTTACTGCTGCAGGTGTGTGTGTGTGTGTCTCATGGTCAACAAGGCTGCATTTATTTGATCAAAAATACAGTAAAATCAGTAATACTGTGAAATATTATTATAATTTAAAATATTTGTTTTCTATGTTGAATATATTTTAAAATGTAATTTGTTTCTGTGATGCAAAGCTGAATTTTCAGCATTATTACTCCAGTTTTCAGTGTCACATGATCCATAAAAAATGTTAGTTTATATTAATAAATGTATTAAGGATTAACTTATTTTAATGTTTAACATAAAATTAATTTGCAAATGCACATTGAATAAAAACATGTTTTATCTTGCATTATATATATATATATATATATATATATATAAGCATGCTTTTATTAAATATATATTATTATATATATTATTTATTAAATATATTATTATTATTATATTATTATATTTTAAATATAAGTTTTTATGAATAGTTTTGTATTAAAAATGATCTATATTTTTGTATAATAAAATCAATATTTTTATTTTATCATTTAGTTTTAAATGTAAAAAATATATAATTTTCATTATATTGTTTTATAAAAAAATATATATAGATGTACATAATGTGTAGGTGTACATATAATTAGCTTGCATTTATAGTTTTTGTGCAGAATGAACATTTTAATTGAATATATAAATTTATTATATATTTATTTATATATTTTAAATATGAATTTTTATGAAGCTTTAAATGAAAAATGATATATATTTTTATATAATATACATAATATTTTTTATTTAATTTTAAATGTAAAAACTATAATATAATTTTAATTCATATTTTATATAAATATATAAATATAGATGTACATAATGTGTAGGTATACATATAATTAGCTTTAATTTATTTTATTTTTTGTGCAGAATAAACATTTGAATTTAAAAAGCAAGTGCTAATCTTTTTTTTTTTATTTTAATAGCTTGCTATATGTTGAATGGCTGCTGTTGTTGCATGAGTCCAGGTGGAGGCGCTGCAGGCTCAGCTGGAGGAGCAGACGCGGCTGGCTAAAGAGCAGGTGGAGGCGCTGCTGGAGGACAGACGCATTCATCAAGAGGAGAGACAGGTACAGCACCAGCGTGACCAGGACAGAATCACGGCCCTCACCGACAAGTAAGTTCATCCCTCCTCCCGATTCAACAAACCCCGAGCACCAGGCTTGAGCGAGACTCTGTCCCGTGTTCAGACTGCAGCGCACGCAGAAGCTGCTGTACGAGAGCACCAGGGACTTCCTGCAGCTGAAGTCTGAGAGTCGAGCTCACGAGAAGAGCTGGATGCTGGAGAAGGACCGTCTGCTGCGAGAGCTGGACTCCTGTCAGGAGCGGCTGCGAGAGGAGCGCAGTTTCCCCGAGCAGCCTCCGCTTCTGTCTGCAGACGCTCTGTTCATCTCACAGCCCAAACACGAGAGCAGCCACACACACCGGGAGGAGAGCCGGGTCAGACAGCTGATGTGTGTCAGCTCCCATTTCCTTCTTGATTTAAGTAAATTGGGTTTTTGGAATGGTACAAATGCCTGGAAAAGTTTAAGGCGGAGCTTTTCAACATTTTTAATGCAAGAGACACCCAAATATGATGATAATAAACCCCTTTATTAAATAATAAAGTCAGCTATATATTTAAACCAATTTACATTGTTATTGTACTAAAGCCTAAGATAAAGTAAAATTTATAATAATTTTGTGCAGGATAAGCATGCTTTATTTGAAAACTTTTATAGGGAGGAATCACATTCTCCTTCATCTTTTAAAACAAGACTTTATCCAGGTCTCACAACTGGTTTTGCTGTTTTTTCCCAGCAGGCTTTGCGGGAGGAACTGAAACAGGCTCATAAACTGGCTGACATGTACCGAGAGCAGTGTGTGAATCTGGAGACGGACCTGTCCCAGATCAGAGAGGAGGGCGACGTGGGTCGAGAGATCTTCAAAGTACGCAAACAAACTCCTTCACCAGAAGAAAACAAAGAAATGATTGATTAGCCACCCTCATGTGCCTGTACTATTAACTAAATGTTCAGCTGAATGTCCTCGAGTCGTACGGACAAAAGCAGCCTAAACATCATGCTAAATCTCTCCTTCTAAGTTTATTTTAAAAAAGTATTATTTTGAAGCACATGAGGGTGAGATGCTTTTGACATGAAAATATTTTGATATTTTATTGAAATGTCGAGTTTGCTTTAGTGTCAAACTAGCATCTCTATTTTTGCACGTGTGTTTTTAGGAGCGCTCTGATAAGATGGCCAAACGTCTGCAGCTGATGACTAAACGTTATGAAGCTCTGGAGAAAAGACGGGCCATGGAGGTGGAGGGATTCAAGACCGATATCAAACTCCTGCGGCAGAAAGTCAAAGACGTGGAGAAATATCTCTTTAAAGTCAGTCATTTCTCTCATGTATCTCTGCTATTTAAGAATATGTCTCCTTAGCTTGAGGTTTTCAGATACACACAATCAACTAAATTGTCTCATATCAATATATATGAAATTGGCAACTATTTGTTAGTCATTAATTGAAAAAAAAATTGATGCAGATTTTGATGGCTGTGTCTTTCACTAGTTGACACTCAACGTGGGCCCTGATCAAGATCTGGCGATTCTCCATGAAGTTCGACAGACCAACAGCCGCACGGTAAAGGTCCAGAATGAGCTGAAGAACCTGAGGGCCAAAATCTACAAACTGGAGAACGACCTGAGATTCTGCTGAAGACTCATGAGGATCGATAAGGTGAACTCTAACAGCTCAGCCTCACGCTATGTTCTTTAGTCACACATCCATACATTTTTATGATCTGGAGTATGAAGGAAAGCTGGACACCATAGAGCTGAGTGTTTATTTGTGCTATTGAATTTTGTATATTAGATAAATAAAGGTTGATTTTTGTATTCATTATGAAAGTGATTCTCCATTTTTGATTGGTCTGAGACAATAACAAGCACAACAGTAAGGCCCATGTTCATTTTATAGCGTTTAAACATCTCAGTATAAACATCTGAAGACAAAAACAATACTGAAATGCTTGGAAGAGACTGTACATATTTCAGTTGACAAAAACTAAAACATACAGATGAATCTGATGAAAACTAAAATTAAAAACATGCTACTGTCATATTTCACCACCAAAAAAAAAAAAAAAAAAAAAAACTGCATAATGAAAAAGATTATTTTAAAGAGTTTTTGTAGTTAACAGTTGAGCACATTTTTTGCTCCAATTGTCATTAACACACCAAAAATGTGTATATACTGTACAGATATATAGGTGGTGTCTGTTCTACTGAATTTAATTTGTATTTTAATTTAAAAAAAAATAATTTTTTTTTTTTAAATGCCAGCAATGAGATTTTGGTGGTAAAATCGGTTTAATTGTCTGTTTAAAGAAAATATCACAATGCAAAAAACATTGTTTTATTGACATTTTGCAAATTAAGCTTAAGCATTTTTTGTACAAATAATAATAAAGCAAATTTAATGTTATATATTTGTTTCTATATATATATATGTTTTTACAAACATATATATATTAGCGATATATATATATATATATATATATATATATATATATATATATATATATATATATATATATACTTTAATCATTTTTGAATTACACTAATGACAATTTGGGGGGTAAAATGTGCTTAACTGTTAAGAAAATATCATGCAAAAAAATATTTTTATTAACATTATGCAAAATATAATTTATCCAACATCTAAAATATGACCTGGTGAGATTCACTCAAAAAGATTCATCCTGAGCACAGCGAAACGGTGACACTGTCACATACTCTAGAAAATCACCAGATCATTCTCTAGTTTTGTCTCATTCAAGTATAGCATTAATTTCCCAAAAAACATCTCCAAATGAGTGTTTGGTCATTTAAAATTAAAATAAGTATATTGTATATATTGCACGATAGCAGAATGTACCATTGTCATTACTTGGCAATAATACTGTACAAATGTAACACTCTTTATAATATGCCTCGACTTCAAAAACAGCCAAAATATATAGGCTTCTAAAAACCCCACATATGATAAAAACAAAAGACTTTGGGGATGCAACACTGAAAGCTGCACTTCACACGTACCTTAAAACCTTAGTGACACTCGTATGGCTTCAACAACGACAGAATGACTTAAACACAGTTCACTTGCTCCTGAGGCACAAAAGTGCATTGTCACACTCGATTAAAGATCACAAACTGATTGTAGTGTTGAAACTTTGGCCCTTTTGGTGGTCTGGACTAATGCAAAAGTCCAGACAGGCAGCTTCGTTTCAGTCTCCACAGAGTTTTACATTCATTTTGACTCAGAAAAAAATGGCGACGTTGGTTCCTGACCAGCAGGAATCAGTCTGGTGCCCGGGATTTTACAAGTATGAATATATTCTACTTCGATAATGAGCCTTATGTTAAACAAACCCTGAAGAACATGTTCAGATAGACTTTTTTGAGTATTAAAAGGAATAGTTCACCCAAAATGAAAATTTGCTGAAAATGTACTTAACTTTAAGTCATCAAAGATGTATTTAGCATTCCATCACTTGCTCAGCAATGAATCCTCTGCAGTGAATGGGTGCCGTCAGAATGAGAGTCCAAACAGCTGATAAAAACATCATTGTAATCCACAAGACATTAACTGATGGACTGAAGCGGTGTGGATTATTGTGATGTTTTTATCAGCTGTTTGGACTCTCATTCTGACGGCACCCATTCACTGCAGAGGATCCATCGGTGAGCGAGTAATGCTACATTTCTCCAAATCTGTTTCCATGAAGAAACCAACTCATTTTTGGATGGCCAGCAAATTTTAATTTTTGGGTGAACTATTTCTTCAGTGACCATAAGGAGGCACCATAACTGCTTTTAAAACACCAGCTTTAGTAAACAAACTCGTGTTTTCTCAATCTCTAGGTTTTTTAGGGTGGTTGAGTGGGTTTGTGGTTCAGCGATAAGGCGCTGGAGTTGATTGTGCTCACAGTGTGTGGACTGACCGTGGGTCAGATCATGTAGTTCTTCTTCAGCACCTCCAGGTACTGTTGAGTGGCTCTGCTCACGGGGTCCGGCGGCTCCAGACTCACGTTCAGGTTCTGAGAGCCAGAGGCCGATCCTACGGGAGACATGCGGGCAGTTCCTCCTTCCAGCTCTCCTTTCACTGAGAGAATGGCATGAGAAAGAAAATAAAGTCCCTTTTGAGGCCATTCACATTAATACAGAATACATTTCTGCTTGGACTTGAGTGGAGATCCAACTAATCATAATGTAATTCTAATTTAAGGATCATATTAACCCTGTAAGGTCTGACATTTTAAAGTATAGTCTGAAAAAATGAATCTTTTTTAACAAAAGAGTTTAATAAACCTTCAGGCAAAAAAAAAACAAAAAACTTTTGCATGCATTTTATTTGTATTTTATGGCAGTGAGAATATGGAGTTTATACTACACATTTAAATTCTAATATAAATTAAATATATAAATTCTGATAGCCCGTAATCTAAATGAATGTGATCCTCATAACAGTAAAAAATGACTATTTACATAAAATACATGTAAACATTTTGTTGTAATAATGTCTCACCATAGTCCAGCTCCTTCGATATGTTCTTCTCCAGCTCCGTCTGCATCTGCAACAGGAACAGACAAACCAGATTACACTTCTGACTTCATCTCATCAAACACGCATGTCCTAAAACTAGCACTCAGCCAGCTCTTTTTTTAAAGTTGTCACAGCGTTCATACTATAAAAATGTATAACCATGACTATGCAGATGCACCATGGTTTTGACACATCTGATTGGTCAAAATCCAAATGCTAGTATAAGCATCCATTACCATTCAAAAATGTTGGGTTTTAAGGCTGCATTTATTTGATTAAAAACAGAGAAATTGTAAATTTTATTACAATTTAAAATAGCTGTTTTCTATTTGAATACATTTTAAAATGTAATGTATTCCTGTGATAAAAGCTGAATTTTCAGCATCATTACTCCAGTATTGAATGTCACGACTTGATTTTTTTTTTTTTTTTTTGCCTGAACAAACACGGCCATAATGTAACCCCAGCTAGTGATATAATATCATTTTATGATTTCGTTAGTATAGTATCAAATCAAGACAGATCATTTACACATTCATGTTAATATGAAAAATGAGCTCAAAAAGGATCAAATAAAGGGGTTCAAAATTTGACCAGTACAGCTACAGACCTGAGAATAGCAAAACATGTTACGTCACATATTTGTTCATAAATCATAGATCTTGTTTAAATATAAATATTCATAAAAATTAAATAGACATAATAGATACTCATGCTACTTCTGTAGCATATTTACTGCAGTATGTTGAGTTTCTGTATCCTTTAAATACCTAAATAACCTACATTTGTGCAGTAAAGAACCAGAGCACACTGCACTCAGTACTGTATCCCACAATGCAATGCGCTTGACTTTACCTTCCATTTCCAGGGTGATGAATGAACTCTGATCCAACTCCCAAAGTTAACATTTTTACACAAAATAATTCAAATGTAAAATGCTTTATTACCTATAAAACTTCATTAAAACTAAAAAAATCTAAACTATAGCTATTAAAACTAAATTTACTGCATATATAATTATTAAAACAAAACCTGGAAAAATAATAATAAACAAATTTAATATATTAAAAAATAAATAAATAAATAAAGTGACAAAAGCACATAACAAAATTACAAAATTCAAACTAAAATTGAAATGAAAACAGAAAATATAAAAACAAAAGCCAATTCAAAATATAAATAAATACTATAAAAGTAAATGAATAATACTAAAATAACTAATTCTGAAGAAAGAAAATGACTTTCAAAATATTTTTCAGAAACGACAGTGTACTAAAAGCTGTAATGGCACAGATAAGTCTTCAAACTCTGATCTAATTAAAATCTTACAAAAAATTTTTAAAAATATATCCGGCATGATTTCTGACTCAACGTTTTCTGCCGTAAACAGCTGTGTGAAGCTGCAGAGACACATTAAAGCAGGTGTGTGTGTGTGTGTGTGTGTGTGTGTGTGTGTGTGTTCTGACAGTCAGAGATCTGCACACATCAGCTACACACCTGCTCAGGTATCAGGCTGCAGAGAGGACAGGTGAGAAACAGACTTTTGAGCTAGAAGCTGAAGATATCAGAGACAGAAGAGGTCATGAGTCCAGACAGCAGCCACAGGAAAAACAGACCAGGAGGTTATTTACTACGTTTATGAAGGGAAAGATAGTGGAAGGAGAAAAGATTTCATTGTTTGTTAGTTTTAGAATCACCAGCTGGCATGGGATTTATTTTGGGTGGCTCTTCTAAAGCTAACAGTAAGTATTAGTTCATGGTTAGTGTTGAATGTTGAGCCAGTCTGGTGTAGGATTTGGAAACCTGTTCACAATCTAAATGAGAGTGAAAGGACTTCATGCGCCATCGCTCACCTTTGCCAGGTAGGCCTCGACGCGGCTGCTCTGGGATTCCCCTACCGTACCCAGCAGAGGCGTCCCGAGGCCCAGACTCCTGTTCAGGGGTCCTAGAGAGGCTCCGTACGCCCCCACGGAGCCCAGAGACGCCACATCCAGAGCGGGGCCTCCTAAACCACCGTTCACTATACTGCTGGTGAGCAGAGATTTACTGCGCTGCCTCTCGTTCAGGAGCTTAGTGTTGGCCTCCGCTAACCGCTCGTTCGACCTGCACAAAATTATCAAAAAGACATTTTGGCACATTATGAAAAAAAAAAAACAGTAAACCTTTATGAAACAGAAATAGATCAACTAAATACAGAAATAACTGCCTATTTTTTTTTAATTGAAAATATTTACTAGGGCTGATTTAAAATAATGATAAAAATAATTTAGGGTCTTTTTTTTTTTTTTTTAAGAATTTATTATATATTTAAAGAATTTATTATTATATTTGTTTTTTACTTGTCTTTTTTTGAACTTGGTAAGTTTATCATATTTTTCTGTGCCTCCCTTAAAATGGTTTAAAATAATATTTATTTCTAATTTAATTTTACTATTTACTATTTTTTATTTTATTAATTTATCTGTATTTATTATTTTTAGCACTACTTTGTAAATTGATCATTTTCTGCACCTCTCTTTGAAATAATATTTCTTTATATTTTACCATTTTCATTTATATTTTACAAATTTATTTGTATTTGTTATTTTTAGTTTTACCTGGTAGATGTATCATCATTTTCTGTGACTCCCTTGATGTTTTGAAATAATTTTTATTTTTATATATTTGTATTTACATTTTACAATTTATATATATATATATATGGTTCATAACTTTCTGATTATATATTTTGAAATAATATTTATTCTTTTATTTATATTTTGCTATTATTTTATTTTTTAAATAATTTATTAGAATTTATTATTTTTAGTTTTACTTGGTAAATATATATCATTTTCTGCACCTGATGGGCATTGCAATAATCGCCATTAAACTTTTTTTTTGTGGTTAATGCAACTCATTTCAATTTTTGAATCTGAAAATGTGATTGAGCTGTGATTATAATGAAGACATATTTCTAAATATAATTCTGAGGACTGGCTCCCATCATGCCTCTCACCTCTCTAGTTTGGCGGCCAGACTCTTGCGGAGACAGAGCTCTTCGCTGTACAGCTGTTTGTAGCGCTCCAGCTCTGTGCGGCTGGAGTCTCTCTGAACCAGACTGTCCTGCTGAACGCTGCGTATATGGCTGAGCTCTCCCTCCAGATCCCTGATGCGCTGCTCCTGCTGAGCGCGCTGACTGGCCTCATTAGCAGCCTTCATCTGCTCCAGAGCTTCCTGAGATGCCGCCTGCGTCTGATGAAGGAAACGTACAAACGGTGTCTAAAACTTCATAATAAACAAAATAATTATAATTATCTTATATTTTTTAAATATATAATATTCTATATAAACAAAATAATTATAATTATCTTTATAAAATAATACATTTTATTTTTTAACTTGTAAAATAATAAAAATAATAAATAAAATAAAATGCTGTCTGCATGAAAAATAAAATCTCATAATGAAGAAAATTATTATATCAACTTTATAAGGAGAATTATTATAATTATTTTATAAGGTAATAATCTGTATTTAAATAAAATATATAATATTATAAAATAAAATACATTTTGTTTTTTAACTTGTAAAATAATAAAAAATAATAAATAAATAAAATAAAACGCTGTCTGCGTGAAACATAAAATCTCATAATGAAGAAAATGATTATATCAACTTTATAAGGAGAATTTTTATAATTATTCTATAAATTAATATTTTATATTTAAATAAAATATATAATATTATTAAATAAAACAAAATAACAAAATATAATGCCTGCATGAAACCATGTCTAAAAATATATAAAAACAAAATTATTCTAATTACTCTATTCTAATTAAAATATATATATAAAATAACAGTAAACAAAATAAGATGCTGTCTGCATGTGAAGAGTGAAAAATACATAAATAATAAGCAAAATTATTTTAATAACTTTTTAAAATAATATTTTATACTTAAAATGTAAAATAAAATAATAAAATAAAATAAAAAAGTAAAAGGAACATCATTTTTGCGTAATGTGACCAAAACCGGCCAGTAACGATTTTGTATCCACTTGCTTTTTCACTTATATTTGGTGCTTAATGATCATTTACTTGCATACAAATATGTAACAACAATAAACACAATGTTAAAGTGAGCGTGTTATGGTGCTCTGACTCATGTGGTGTACCTGCAGGAAGAGGTTGACCTCCTCTAGTTTGTGTCGGATCTCCTGTCGGGCTCTTTCCTCTGTCTCCCGGCGGTAATGCTCAGCCTGGCTCTGGTCCATCACACCAACCTCCAGCTGTCTGCGCAGACTGGCCACCTCCTCCTCCAGCTGCCTCTTGCTGCGCTCCAGCTGCTCGTGGCTTCGGCTCAGGCTCTTCACAGATGACAGCTTCTCCTTCAGCTGTCTGTTCACCTCCTCCAGCCGCGAGCAGCGCGACGCCTCCCGCTCGTACTGAGACTGCAGCTCATCCACCTGCGCCAGAGGAAGGTGGCAACAGGAGGAAATAAAGATACTATATGAAGTTTGCCTACTTTAATCTGACAGTCTTAAAAATGACAAAAAAAAAGTTGCAAAGGTCCGTAAATGCCTAAAGCTGAGACTGTACCCGAGTCTTCATTCTGCTGACGGCACTCTCTGCCTCCAGCCGGTGGCTCATGTCTGCTCTGAAGCTGCCCAGAGGAGAGTCCAGCTGTCCACCGCCCTGTTCCCGCAGCTGCTTCTTAGCGGTTTTCAACAGTGTCTTCAACCTGACACACACACAGAAGAGACTGAAATTAGAGACATTCTGTATCAGTGTTGTTATTGTTAACTAAAACTAAAACCATTACTTTTTTTTCATATATAAAACCATAATCTACACTCACAAAAATAGTCTTCTTTCTTCCTGCTGGTGATGAATGTAAAATAAAATGTTAAATGAAAACTATTTTTGTTAGTGCTGGTCATTGTTTCTTATACTAAGTAATTAAATAGATCGATGCACCAAAATAAAGTGACAAAAGAGCGTGGTGCAAACAGCTTTGTGGATTTTTTTTTTAGTTATAAATTGAAATAAAGTAAAATATAAATATTTGATGCAAAATGTAAATGAAGAATTACAAATGTTGGCTTATCAGCTAAATTAAGTTCTAAAATGACTAAAACCAAAACTGAAAAAAAAAATTAAAGCTAAATAGAAATGTTTAATACAAACTACTAAAAATGACAAAAATACAAAACAAATTTCCTTAAAGTAAAATGAAATAAAAAAAATAAAAACAAAAACAAAAGCTTATTATTAATAAGTATTAATATATACAAGATATTAATAAATATTGTAATAGAATATATAAATAATATTACAATAGAGTATATAAAAAAGACCACTGTTCTGCTTGAATTTAAAGACAATTAAACCTAGTTTATTTATTAATATATACATATTTCTATTAATATATACATATTTCTATTAATATATATGTGTGTGTGTGTATATATACAGGTGCATCTCAATAAATTAGAATGTCGTGGAAAAGTTCATTTATTTCAGTAATTCAACTCAAATTGTGAAACTCTTGTATTAAATAAATTCAGTGCACACAGACTGAAGTAGTTTAAGTCTTTGGTTCTTTTAATTGTGATGATTTTGGCTCACATTTAACAAAAACCCACCAATTCACTATCTCAACAAATTAGAATACTTCATAAGACCAATAAAAAAAAACATTTTTAGTGAATTGTTGGCCTTCTGGAAAGTATGTTCATTTACTGTATATGTACTCAATGCTTGGTAGGGGCTCCTTTTGCTTTAATTACTGCCTCAATTCGGCGTGGCATGGAGGTGATCAGTTTGTGGCACTGCTGAGGTGGTATGGAAGCCCAGGTTTCTTTGACAGTGGCCTTCAGCTCATCTGCATTTTTTGGTCTCTTGTTTCTCATTTTCCTCTTGACAATACCCCATAGATTCTCTATGGGGTTCAGGTCTGGTGAGTTTGCTGGCCAGTCAAGCACACCAACACCATGGTCATTTAACAACTTTTGGTGCTTTTGGCAGTGTGGGCAGGTGCCAAATCCTGCTGGAAAATGAAATCAGCATCTTCAAAAAGCTGGTCAGCAGAAGGAAGCATGAAGTGCTCCAAAATTTCTTGGTAAACGGGTGCAGTGACTTTCAAAAAACACAATGGACCAACACCAGCAGATGACATTGCACCCCAAATCATCACAGACTGTGGAGACTTAACACTGGACTTCAAGCAACTTGGGCTATGAGCTTCTCCACCCTTCCTCCAGACTCTAGGACCTTGGTTTCCAAATGAAATACAAAACTTGCTCTCATCTGAAAAGAGGACTTTGGACCACTGGGCAACAGTCCAGTTCTTCTTCTCCTTAGCCCAGGTAAGATGTCTCTGACGTTGTCTGTGGTTCAGGAGTGGCTTAACAAGAGGAATACGACAACTGTAGCCAAATTCCTTGACACGTCTGTGTGTGGTGGCCCTTGATGCCTTGACCCCAGCCTCAGTCCATTCCTTGTGAAGTTCACCCAAATTCTTGAATCGATTTTGCTTGACAATCCTCATAAGGCTGCGGTTCTCTTGGTTGGTTGTGCATCTTTTTCTTCCACACTTTTTCCTTCCACTCAACTTTCTGTTAACATGCTTGGATACAGCACTCTGTGAACAGCCAGCTTCTCTGGCAATGAATGTTTGTGGCTTACCCTCCTTGTGAAGGGTGTCAGTGATTGTCTTCTGGACAACTGTCAGATCAGCAGTCTTCCCCATGATTGTGTAGCCTAGTGAACCAAACTGAGAGACCATTTTGAAGGCTCAGGAAACCTTTGCAGGTGTTTTGAGTTGATTAGCTGATTGGCATGTCACCATATTCTAATTTGTTGAGATAGTGAATTGGTGGGTTTTTGTTAAATGTGAGCCAAAATCATCACAATTAAAAGAACCAAAGACTTAAACTACTTCAGTCTGTGTGCATTGAATTTAATACACGAGTTTCACAATAAGAGTTGAATTACTGAAATAAATGAACTTTTTTATTGAGATGCACCTGTATGTGTGTATATATATATATATATATATATATAATTATTTTTTTATATCTAAAAAAACATTACAAAAGCTCTTAACAAAATTGCTTAAACTAAAATTAAAATCATATATGAAAATATAAAAACAAAAGGCTATTATCAATAAATATCAATATATACAACATATTAATAAATAATATAATAGTATATAAGTACTGTATACATAAGTCAACATAAAGGTCTTACAGTGATTGTTTTCTTTATAATCTTTCACTAAAATGAAATAACCTGCTCCACCAGTTAAACAACTTGGATTTTAAATGATCCCTCTAACTTTTTCTCATTTCCACCATAATTAACATGGATAAAAAGAAAAATAACATGATTATTTGTCCTGTCAAATATCCTGTTACACTTTTTTAGAAATATATCAGTTTTCAAATGCTGCATCAAGGTTTTTAGCACTACACAAAGCTGTAAGTCATTCTGCAGGACTACAGCACCACAAAAGACAGGCTTGGAGTCAGTCCTCCTAAGATAAACCAATGTGAACTATATGTGTGTGTCTCACAGTTTCACAAGCAGGAGGATCCTCATAGCCGGCTTCTCTAGTACTCAAACACGTCTACAGGTGTAGAGCTGCAGCGGTCGGGTTAAAGGTTAAAGGGTCACCTGTACATTTCTTTCTGAAGGTCAGTGTTTCTCTTCATCTCCTGCTCCAGACGGGTGTCCACAGATTTCTTCTGCTCAGCTAGTTTTTTGGCCTTTTTCTTCTCAAGCTCCATCTAAAAGGCAGAGAGAGGATGCATTTGTTGGAAACTCTGTGCCGCAACACACTTTGGCATGTGATCCACTGTGTGATATGAAATACCACCAATATTATTTTAATCTAATAATATTTTTAACAGTATATTGCCCTATACATATACTATCATTCAAAGTTTGGGGTCGGTACAATTTTTTGATGTTCTTGAAAATAACTGTTTTCTATTTGAATATATAGTAAAATGTAATTTATTGCTATGATCAAAGCTGAATCTTCAGCATCATTACTCCAGTCTTCAGTGTCACATGATCCTTCAGAAATCATTCTAAGATGCTGATTTGCTGCTCAAGAAACATTTGATTATTATCAATGTTGAAAACAGTTGTGCTGCTTCATATTTTTGTGGAAACCATAATACATTTTTTTTTAGAATTCTTTAATGAATAGAAAGTTCAAAAGAACAGCATATATTTTAAAACTTTTGTAACATTATAAAAGATTTTACTGACACTTTTGATCAATTTAATGAATCCCTGCTGAATAAAAGTATTAATTTCTTTATTTCAAAGAAAAAAAAACATTTTTTTTTTTTTTTTTTGACCCAAACGACTGAATGGTACTGCAATATATAAATTTCAAACTAAAAGAACATTCATTCCATATTTTATGAAAATATCAGGTGTAATTCAATGTGACACATTTTGGATGGACATTATTGTCTTTCTGGTACCTGATTGGTCAGTTCTCCTTTCTCTTTCTCTAGCTCAGAGAGCCGGAGTCCCAGTCGTGAGCGGCTCTTTAGCTCCTCCTCCCACAGTGCTTGTGAGTCCTGGGCATTATGGGATAGCATACTCTGCTTCTGCACCTGGAGAGGAGGACCGCAATTAAAAAAACTGATAATTTTCCTGTAGCACTATGAATCAGGGTTATTATCACTAACTAAATCAAAGACTAAAAAACCTGAATGAAATTAAACGTATAAAAAATTTTTTTTTTCCCATTTTCATTAAAGGGATAGTTCACCCAAAAATGAAAATTCTGTCTTTAATTACTCACCCTCATGTTGTTCCAAACCCGTAAGACCTTCATTCATCTTAAGAACACAAATTAAGATATTTTTGATGAACATCGGTAAAAGTCCATGTGACATCAGTGGTTCAACCATAATTTTACGAAGCTACGAGAATACTTTTTGTGCACAAAGAAAACAAAAATAACAACTTTATTCAACAATTCTTCTCCTCATGCGTTGTGATACTCTGCACAATGGTGGTGCTCATTGGGATGAGGAGGAGAAGAATTGTTGAATAAAGTTATTTTTGTTTTCTTTGCGCACAAAAAGTATTCTCGTAGCTTTGCAAAATTACGGCTGAACCACTGATGTCCCATGGACTTTTACTGATGTCCTTACTACATTTCTGGGTCTGGGAACATTTCAGTTGCGTTGCTGTCTATGGAGGGTCAGGGAGCTCTCGGATTTCATCAAAAAATATCTTAATTTGTTTTCCAAAGATGAACGGAGGTCTTACGGGTTTGGAACGACATGAGGGTGAGTAATTAATGACAGAATTTTCATTTTTGGGCAAACTATCCCTTTAAGGTAAAGTACTAAAACTAAATTAATATTTAGACAATTGTTAGACATATTTTTAAAAAACTAAAAATACTATTATTTTTAGTAACCAAATTACTAAAACTTTCTCTAAAATTAAAATGAATCAGAAAATCTAAAAAAAAAAAAATTTAATTATTAACAAAATAAACTCTAATAGTATATCAGTGATACTAAAATATCACTGCTATGAATAAACTGAAATTTTCCTATATATCCTCTCTTCATCCATTGCATTTAGATGCATTTTGAAGCTCAATGTGACACGTTTATCATAAAGTTTATTATAAAGTTCACCTCTCGGTTGAGTTGTTCTTCTAGCGTCATCTTACTGCTCTGCAGGTTTGTGACGAGATCTTCCAAACGATTCCTGACCTGAGGACCATCACAGATGTCAATATGCAGCAGGATCTTGCTGATGGGTTCAATTCACTCTCTTAACAAAGTACTTCAAGCAGATCTAGATCTACTTTTGATCTCAGAAACCAGAAGGTAGAGTTTACAATCAATGCAAATCAAAACAAAAACCCTAAACCCTAACCCACCACCAAAACAGAGAAAATACCCCACTAACAACCCTACTAGAGAAAAGCAATACAGCATACAGACATTTTATTGTTTCTTGTTCATTTCAAGCGTAAATCACAGTAAGATTTTAGGTCCTGAAGAGCTGTAATTCACAGTAAAGAAAGAAGAACCAAAAAAGGGAACTGCAAGAATCACAGCTAGATGTTTGATACCAACCCCTTCTCCAGCTGATGAGCCTGATAGCTGTGAAAAGAGTGACTACACCATCAGTTTACATGAAATCTCCTCTCTGACTGACTCACATGTACAGTCAAGCTCATTCTGCACTGGCACAATTAAACAGAAGCTCAGATGACTTAAGAGGGTAAAAGGAGGTTCTGTCAGGATTAATGTCTAAATCTACCATCATCAGCAGAGACAGGACAGAGAACTCACCACAGCACCCTCCTGAACGCCCTTCTGTAGCACCTCAATGCGGTTGGTCTGTTGTTTGGCCGTGGCCTCCAGTCTGGCATTCTCGATCTCTAACCTGCAGAGATATCATAATCACATGAACCATGATCAGATAGCTTAGAAGTTGATTACAGTTAATGATGGACACTTTTGTGTTGTTTAGCTGATGGATGTAAGATGATAGGGAACAAAGTGCTTTGTTTGAATGCATTTTTATTATAGAAACTTAAAAGTAAGCAATAAATGGCATTACTGAAATATTTAAATATGGAAATAAATATATTAATCCAATTACATACTTTAATATTATGCAACAAATTATTACTTAAATATACAAATATGAATACAAATATATTTATAAAATAATAATTTTAATTTCAACAACTTAATAATATGCAATAAGTGACTACTGAAATATATGAAAATATATACAATAATATACATATTAATTTAATGTAAATGTCTTACCTTAATAGTATGCACTAAATATCATTACTAAATGAATCTGAACATGAATCTAAATATTCATATAATTTTCACATAAGTTATGCAATATATTACTACTAAAATATGTAAATGTAAATATATTCATAAAATCTTTATATTAATTTAATAGAATATTCATCATGCAATAAATGACTACTATAACATGCAAATATAAATATAAATGTATTCATTTAATGTTCATATGTAAATGTCATATACAACAACTTAATGGCATGCACTAAATGACATTATATGAATATAAATATATTCATATACATTAATATATAATATATATACACACACACACATACATACATTATTTTCTGTAATAAACTGTGATTTTAATTCTTTACATCACTGATATCAGTACCACTGTTGTTACAGTGTGATGTATTATGTGAAGCCAATGAGTAAGTGTTTCTGGACCCAGTTTACAGAAATTAATGGTACCTCTGCACCGCCTCCTCCAGCTGTTTAATGGTTTGCTCTTTGCCTGTAGAAGCAGCTAGTGCCTCCTCTAGTTTCTGAGCAGTACTGCTGGCTTCTCGCTCCTTATCGTCCAGAGAGCTCTTCAGCTGGCTGATACGTTTCTCAGCCTGGACGTACACTTCCTCAGACTCCTGCAGCTACAATTGAACAGAGTATAAGAGCAAGCAACTTGTAGTGTGGTGAGTGGTGACCCCACTTATATACTGGTAGGTCTTTCAGGGTGGCCTGGGGTGGGGAGGAATCCAAAGCACATTAACTGGTCACTGGGGTTCCTCAGGGATCAGTTCTTGGACCCCTCCTCTTCTCATTATACACTACATCACTGGGACCCATCATACAGGCACATGGCTTCCTCTATCATTACTATGCTGATGACACGCAGCTCTATCTCTCATATCAACCAGATGATCCAACGGTAGCTGCACTGGATGAAAGAACATCACCTACAGCTCAACCTGGCAAAGACTGAGCTTCTTGTCTTCCCTGCCATTCCAACTCTACAGCATGACTTCACCATCCAGTTAGGTTCATCAACAATCACCCCATCAAGTCTGGTCAGAAATCATAGTGTAATCTTTGATGACCAGCTGACTTTCAAAGACCACATTGCAAAAACTGCTCAGTCTTGCAGGTTTGCATTGCACAACATCAGAAAGATCAGGCCCTTCCTAACGGAGCATGCTGCACAACTTCTTGTCCAGGCCCTTGTCATTTCTAGGCTGGACTACTGCAATGCTCTTCTAGCTGGACTTCCATCATGCACAGTCAAACCTCTATAATTGATTCAGAATGCAGCGGCACGACTGGTCTTCAACAAACCCAAAATGGCCCATGTCACACCTCTCATTATCTCCCTGCACTGGTTTCCGGTTATGGCTCGCATCAAGTTCAAAACACTGATGCTTGCATATAGAACAGCCACAGGCTCAGCACCCGCCTACTTCCACTCACTTTTTTTACGAATCTGCATTCCCTCCAGAAGTCTGAGATCCACTAGTGAGCGACGCCTCGTAGTGCCATCACAGAGAGGCATAAAATCACTTTCCAGAACATTTTCGTTTACCGTTCCTGGCTTGTGGAATGATCTTCCAACCCCAATCCAGAATGCTGAATCCCTGACAATTTTCAAGCGACAGCTGAAAACTCACCTCTTTCGTTAACTATCTGACTTCATCCTAATAAAAAAAACAAACAAACATCTTTTTCTCTTTTATTTAATCTTTCCCTGTCTAGCTTGTACTTATTTGAACAATGTTTGAAACCTGGTATTACGAGAACTTCCTGTGACTATTTGCCTCTTTAAGATGAATCGCTTGATGTATTCCCCAACTGTAAGTCACTTTGGATAAAAGCGTCTGCTTCATGAATAAATGTAAATGTAAATGTATTTATATTGCTGAATTCAATAAATGAACATATATTTTTCCTGAGAATGAAGCTACTCCGATTAAACACAGATTGTACTGTTAATGACTTGACACCAAACTGATCGGACGGTTTTCAGGAAGTATAAGAAGATTAATGGTTACCTTTCCCTTCAATCTGTCCATGTCCTTGAGTGTGCGTGCCTTCTCTTCCTCGAGATCATTACGGTACCGTGTGTTGACCTCCAGAGAAGCCTCACACATGGACAGCTTCTTCAGACAGTCGGCCAGTTCCTGCTGCAGCTGCCTCAGAGATGCCTGCACAAAAACCACAGATTAATTCTCTCGTTGGATATCTAAAAATAAACGTATAACCTAAAATACCTAAAATCTTTTTTATTATATTTCTCATATTATTATTATTATTTAAAATGTATTTAATTATTTTTGCATGAATTGTATTAATTATTTTAATAACTTTTGACCACTGCATAATCAATTAAATGTTTCTGGTGTGTTGTATATATATTTGTATTTAACTTATATTACAAAATTTGTTATTTAAATATTTTTAATTTTTTATTAAAATATTTATTTAAAAATAAATTATTTATATATTAAAACAACATATTGACACATATTTGTGTGTGTATGTGTGTATATATAAATATATATATAAAAAAACAATTTAGTGACAACAGGATGTTGTTCACTTACAGTAAGTGCAGTGATACAGCCGTTTTTAAAGAAAAAAAAAAACACGAGACAATCTCAGTGTCCTCTACCTCTCTCTCAGCTTTCTCCTGCTCTAGTTTGTAGTTCTGCTCTCTAAGCTCGCTGTTCGTCTTCACCAGCTCTTTGCTTCTCTCCTCCACCAGGTGGACTCTCTCCTCTCCGTCCGCACGTAACTGATTCAGCATTTCTGCAAAGTTTTGGTGCACATCTGTAACGACTTTATCCTTCGCTGAGCCCTTGTTGAGTGCCTCCTCCAGCTGCTGTCGTAGCAGCGCGTTCTCGCTCTGAGCCTGGGCCAGCCTCTCCTGCATGGCTTCCTGTTTGGCCCCGGCACGGCTGGCCTGCTCCCGTTCGCTCAGTACTGTAGCCTCCAGTTCTTTGAGTTTGGCCAGGGCCTGGTCTTTCTCCCGGGCCAGAGTCTCCAACAGCACGCCTTTCTCAGCGACGGTCAGAGCATTACGGTGACACTCGTTCTCCAGGCTGTTGGCACGTGCCTCGGCCTTGCTGAGTTTCTGGGACAGGGACTGGATGGTGTCCCGTTGGTTACTGGACTCAAAGATGTGCTTTTCCTGCGCCCGCTGGTGCTCCTCACGGTCTCGCTGGAGAGTGCGCTCTGCATCCGTGCGTGACGTCTGAGAGGTTGCAACAATAATAAAAGACAAATTGATAGCAGTTCCTAAAATCCCTTCCCTTTGGTTGAACAAAAAAAAAAAAAACCTGAAGCTGACCTGGCATCTCTCAGCTTCCTGTAGCGCCGCTTGAAGTCGTGCTCTGCTCGCCTCAGCCTCGGCCTCCAGTTGCTGCCTCACCTGCCTCTCGTGATCCAGTTTGGCCGTGATCACTGAGCATTCGGCCTTCAGCGCGCTCAGCTGCCCATTGTACTGGAACACGGTCTGGGCCAAGGCCTCCTCGCTCAGTTTCATGTCCCTGCGCGCGTCCTCCAGTCTCTCGCGAAGGGCGTCACGCTCCTCCGTCAGCCGTGACTCTTCCTGTCGGCTGTGGCACTGTGAGCGGTCCAGCTCGGCCCGAGCAGCGTTCAGTTCATCCTGTAGGGCTCGGTTTTGTTGCATCAACTCTCGTTCACGGTCTGACGCCTCTGTTAGCTGGGACATGGCCTGAGCACAGCATCAGAAATGAACTCAGTTTAACATGAGACAAACACATTTTAGCATTTAAAAAAAAAAAAAAACACACAGTATGTGGCCTGGTTGCAACAGAGTGATTGGCTCTGTAACCGTAAGTTAATGCCTAAGTGCAGGTCATTAGGACAAAGCCTGAAAAGCTGACCAATCACATGTCAGCAAAAAGGATTAGAGCAATTGGGTTACACAGAAGATCTGCTGACTGTGTTTTATATGTGATACACCTAAACCATGAAGTTCATGTATTTGATTTTAAAGTATTTGATTTAAGAAAATTGGTCATTTGTTCTTAATTATGCTCAATTATGACCAGGGCTGTCCTTAGCTGACGCGGGGCCCGGTGCAAGGTAGGGAGCGGGCCCTCTCCTTCCTCAAAATGTGGGGCCCGGTGCGCCCCCTAAAGGACGGCCCTGATTAAGACGTCACTGCATACATGACTATAAAGATATGAAATCACTGCATATTGGTAAATTTGTTCTCAATTATGTTCATATTCACGGTTTCTTGGTTGGAATGTGCATATTGTAAAGCTATGATGATTGTAAAGCTATGATGTTACTTTATGTGTTAGTAAACTACGACGTAACTACATATGTGATTGCAAAGATATTATATAACTGCAAATTGGTAATTTGCTGTATTAAGCTTATGGTCTTCATGGTTTCTTAGATATGATAAAAGCTGCAAAGCAATGATGTCACTGCATATGTGATTATAAAGATATGGCATTAGGGCTGTCAAAAAAAATTGAATTTCGAATATTTGTCGAATTTAAAAAAAAATCCACAATTTTAGGTGTGCGTCAGGCAGTCTTATCAGTGGCGCACGAGATGCAATGACGATGTAGATAGGTGTCATTGCATTTTAATGCTTTTTTTTTTGCCTATCCAGCTGAACCCACTGGATACGTTGTTCATTCAAAATACTGCGGAAAAAGAGAACATCAATGCGGAGATGATGTTGTTTACGTCAAAACTGAAACCAATCCGTTCACACAGAACGCATATTTTGCGAATTTTCTAGAGAGACATCTATCACCGTTGCACTCGTCTCGCAAAAGAGAGTCGGATATTTAGAAAGCCATTTAAAATTATTGTAAGTTCAACTTTGAAAAAACATGTCTCAAAACTTTATGGCGGGACGTGTCTATCCCCATTACACTGCGTCTCATGTTTTTAAATCAGGCATGTGATCAGCTAGAGACAAAAAAAGAAGGAAAATCTGACCACGCCCCAAGTCACGCCCACAAGCCACGCGCCCAGCACTTATTAAAAATATATATTTTAGTACAGTAAAAGATATATCTTATACTGTAAGAATACATACTATTGTCCTGTAAAAAATAAAAAAAGCAGCACTTAATAATCATGATAACAATATAATATAATATATTATAATAAAGTACTATAATATATTATAGTAAAGTATATAGTTATCGGATCAGATTCCCGCCTAAAGTATTGCAGTCACGGATAAAAAAAAATAACAAGCATAAAAACAAAATTTAAAAATGCAAGTAAAAATATATTGCACAAGATTTAAAAATAAAAGCAAAGTTTTCAGTATAGCAAACAATGGTCACGGAGAGAAAAATAATAAGCTTAAATCTTAACGGATCGCCAGGCAGGCGTACAGGAGTGACAGACAGACACATATAACGGTGTCCTGTATGGAAAGATGTTTCCCAGCTGACAGTTATCCATTTTCACCTGTACAAGTGAACAGAGCACTGAGCATCGGCAGCTAATGAATGAGGCGCGTTGGAGTGACGTCACCGCCCCTCTTCGACTGATTGGCTGAGGAAGAACTGTCAATCAAGAACTAGTGGACCAATGATGACGCTTAAACCCGCCCTGATTTACATGAAACTCTAACCGCAACTTTTGGAAAAGCAAGCGCAGAACGTTGAAAGGGAAAAACAGCATAAGCATACAAAAATAAAAATATGAGCAGAAAATGTCTGAGAGCAGAAAAAAACAGATATAAACAAGGAAAACATTATTTTGTGAGCAAGTCAGATAGTGCGTGAATATTTAAATTTTGTGCAATATGATTTTAAATGTTTAAAGTTTTGATTCATGCTTATTATTTTTTAAAAATGCATTATTAATTTTTTGATTTACGCTTATTATTTTTCTATCCGTGACCACTGTTTGCTATACTGAAAACTTTGCTTTCATTTTTAAATTTTGTGCAATATATTTTTCCTTGAGTTTTTAAATTTTGTTTTTACACTTGTTATTTTTTTATCCATGACTGCAATACTTTAGGCGGGAATCTGATCCCATACATAGTATATAGAATTCTTCTTATTATTAAAGTACCTGCCAAAAGTTTGGAAACATTACAATTAATGATTCTGAAATAAATATCTTCTACTCATCAAGGCTAAATTTATTTGATTAGAGTAAAAAAAAAAACAGCAATATTGTGAAATATAATTACAAATTAAAAAGAAGTTTTCAATTTTAATATATTATAAAATGTAATGTTATTTCTGTGATGCAAAGCAGAATTTTCTTCATCATTACTCCAGTTTTCAGTGTCGCATGATCTTTTAGAAATCATTAGAATTTATTTGACTCTCAAGAAACATTTCTGATTATTATCAATGTTGAAAACAATTTTGCTGCTTCATATTTTGTGTGGAAATGGTGATTCACTTTATTTTTCAGGATTTTTCGATAAATATAAAGTTTAATGAACAGCATTTATTTGCATTTATCAAATATATTAATTAAATTTGTTAATGCATTTATTGAATAGAAATCATTTTAAATGTCTTCACTCCCTTTTTTTTTTTTTTTAATCAATTCCCCCCACCGGAAAATACGGAAATCCGTAAAAATCACATCCCTGTTAAATGGAAAAAGTAACGTTACTCTTTGTGATTGGTTTTCTGTGCTTTGTATTAAACTGTGTATACACGATGCTGTTTTGTTTCTAATTGTTTAAACAACTTAATTAATTACATATGGTTAAACATTATTTTAAACATTATGCACTTTTTTTCAAAGATAGTCTTGTTATTTTATTGCTTTGAAGAACCGTGGATTAGTAATATTTTGCTCGATGCGCGCTGTTGTGGCCTCAGGAGAGAAGCCAAAAGCTTTTTTTCCCCTAACTGAAATTATGCCTTTTAAATTTGAATTTTGATAATATTTAAGTACAAAATTCGAATTTAGTTTTTCAGCCATTAAACAAACACATATATAGTTGGTGTTTGAGAAGGTGACAGCAGTACCTCATTGCTCTTGTTGAGGTTTCGGAGGTTCTCCTTCTCAATGTCCTGGTGCTTACGCAGGTGGTTGTTGAGTAACTCCTCCTGTAAGGCACGTGCACTGCGCTCATGAGACAGGAGACGCTGAGACTCATCTCGGTCCTCTTCAATCTAAACACACAAAACACACACACTGTTCAGCAAACTGTCTTATGGGCTGGTTTTACCAGCTAAATCTAACAGTCTGCTGCTGTTGACCTGTTTGATGCTGTTCTTCAGGGCTCTGATCTCCAGTTCCAGACTGCGGACTTTCAGCTCAGCTTTGTGACGCTCCTCGGCCTCGGCTCGCTGCTGCTCCTCTTTCCTCTGGAGCTGCTCACGGGTTTTATTATATAGCATGAGAGCGCTCTGATGTTTTTCCTGTTCCTGTCTCAAAAGGAACCTTCCATGAGAAGAGAAAGAGAAGAGAGAGTCAACATCACAATCCCTGGTGAGCTCTAGACCACCTTCCACATGCACTGAGTTGAGCTCACTTGAGATTGTTCATGTCCGTTTCCAGCTCCAGTTTGAGGTGTTCTAGGCTGGACTTGCTGCCTCTGATTTCATCCAGCAGGACCTTGAGCTCATTGCGTTCCTGCTCCAGCTGAGAGGTTTTATCTGCCAGACGGCTGTGTCTGTCTCTCTCCCTCTGGATGGTGCGTTCGTACTCATGAAACATGTTCTGTAGTTTCACCACACTCACAGAGTCTGCAGGATAGACATAAGATACAGGAGCACATCTTCATTTGCTTTACATCTGAACTTAACTGTTTGCTTTCAGCTGACTGGAGCTGACCGACTCACCCAGATAGCTTGAGTCGAGTTGTTTGAAGAGCAGAGAGGCGTTGCGGTATCCAGATACTGGAGTCTCCAGCTCCTCAGTAGCTGTGTCAGAAGACTGGGTGAGATCTTCAAAATCATCCGCCATTTCCAGCTCTCCAGTGCTCTGCGTTGGAGACATTAAAGTCAATACAACACATGCGTGACACCGAGTAGGGGTCGACAGATATGTGTTTTTCAGGGCCGATGCCGACACTGATTATTAAACCGATATTTTGAACAGATATATATGTCTGGTGTAAAAATTAAAAACAATGTCAAAATGAAGAATAACAAGGGCTCTGACAAAAACTTTCTTTAAATGCTTTTAAATTATTTTATCGGCAAATTGGTTGTGAAAATGAATGATACTGATAACCAAAAAAAAATGCTTAATATCGGTGCCGATAATCGGTTGACCCCTAACATTGAATATCCTGTGTTAAACTGGTAAATTTATGAGCAACAACTTCATATTCTCAAAAGTCAGAGCACAGTTTCTTAAAACATTAAACAAACACTCATATTCAGAGGTTTAGCTTGTCAGGACAAAAGCTCACCTGTTCTTTCTTACGCCTTAAAGACGGGGACCTGTCAGAACAAAGAGAAAACATGGTTTTAAGCTTTATCAGACAACAGCAGTCTACTGGAGAGCAAATTTGGTGCTCTAAAATGAGGATATAATGCAGTATTCCCTTTAAAAAATGAAACGTTATAACAAGGCCCATAAGGAATCAGCACACTTTTTTTGTTTTCATTTATTCTGCACTGATTGTTGGTGTAAACATTGCAGGTGTAAATATTACAGGTGTTCAAATTTGGTAGAGTTCTGTGGGCACAGATTCTGTGCAGGCTACGTTATACTTATAATATTACTGCTGCAACATTGCAACATATAAAATCGAGCTGTAAATAATACATTACATTAAAAAGCACGTAAATACTGCATGTATACCTCCTGTCCTCTTCCGACAGCTCACTTAAAGTACTATCATCAAAGACAGACTCGAGGTCTCCATTGTGGCAGGTCACAGGTCGGAAGGGTTTGCCCTGCAGAGGGGGAGCTACACGGAGATTTCTGGCTTGGCTACCTACAGTTTTCTTTTCCTCCTCCTCGTCTTCCTCACCATGTGGTTGTGCCCTGTCAGTACTGGAGGTGCACAGATCTCATCATGAAGTTAAAATGAAATATTTACCAAAAAAAAAAAATTGGTAACTGCACATCCTCCACCAGGAAACACCCAGAAATAAAACAGTAATGATGACACCAGGCAGAAGCAAATTCAAAGCTTCAGCAAAAGCCTGATGGCAATATTGTTGTGTTTCTATTAGCATGAAATGTAACTGACAAAATAAAAATAACATAATACTTGCATGCCATGATTATAAATTTTGTTTTTCAAGCATGCATATACTTTAGAAAGAGGATGAAAATAAATTTGTAAAAATGTGTTTTGATCTATCAGCCATGGCTGTTTGCTGAAAGCTCTTTATTTCAAGGTGTCCTTAGTAATTTTTTTCAGTAATATTTAAAATAAAATAAAATAAAATAAAATAAAAATCAAGTTCTTCTACGTGATTGGATCACAAAAACATCTCCCTTCACGTTAATTCCATCTAGTAATGTGACATTTGTACCTTCTCGGACTTCTTGTCAGATATCTTGGTGAAACACTACCCTCTCTTCCCAAAGACCTGCTGTCAGCCATCCCTTCCTGTTTAGGTTTTGAGTTCCCAGAGTTGGTGTCAATTTTCTTCCCTTTTCCTTGGTCAAGTTCACCTCGCTCTCTGGTTCCTCTAGTATCCCATAAAGCACTGGGCTGGTGTTCTCCCCTCATGCCATCCGCCTGTTCCTTACCACCCTAAAAAAAGAAGATATTATTTGTTGAGAGAGTTAAAAACATATGCACTTAAGCATTACTCTAAGAGCAAAATTAAATTCTATATTTAAAACTACTTCTGGGAAACGTATAAAAATGTATTGATTTAGTCAACTGATCATGCAAAACATTCATATACAGTCACATACAAGACAAAATTGAGCAAAACACCACACAATACACGTCTTCTTTTCTTATTTAAAAAGAAGCACTAGCAACATAAAACACACTTCAAGCCAACATCAACAGAGAAGTTCCGGGTTAAAAAATGATTGTTGGAAACTCCTCAGTTGAGACACATCATGAAAACACACACTAACACTAGTATGACAGATCTTCAGGAAGATGAGGAGAGCTCTTCAGACAGCTAAAGGAAGCGATCCTTGGCACACATGCACACGACAGATGAGGTGTGAACTGACGCCCAAGTGCGGCCTCAAGTGAAGCATTTGACACCACTGCATAAAATTAACTGATAAATTTTTAATAAAGTGACAGACTGGATTCAAGACAAGTGCTTGTCAGGTCACACAAGTTAAAACATATACAGGACAAGACAGGACAACTGAAGACCCCATGAAATCAAACTTGGAGCTTTGCAGCCCATGTTTTTTTAAATCCTCCTAAAAGTTGAAGCAGTAATTGATCAGTTTGAGGAGCAAGAAGCAAGAAGCATACTACTGTCTAAAACAATTATTGTTGCACAATGAGCACAAGCTCATTATGAATGCAGCCCAAACCATGGTTTTTCCAGGCTATGATTTAAATAATAAAGGATGGCTGTTAAAAACAATAGAATTAACTAAAACTAGTAAAAATAATTTTCAGTAAATAAAATAAAATAAAAAAACTTGAAAATATGGAAATGAACATTTTAATTGAATTTGAAATGAAAAGTTTAAGTACTAATATTACTAAAACCGAAATTAAAATAATACTAAATAGCAAAACATAAATATAAAAAAAACAACATAACAAAATTATTAAAACTACAGTTGAATAATAAACTGAAAATATAAAAATAAAAGCTCATTCAAAATATTAACAAATACTGTTACAGTATACAAATAATACTAAAATAATACTGATTTCAAGGGGTCTTAAAATGCATGAAGAATGTAAATTATTTGAAAACACTGTGGATTTGAATCGGTAGTACAAAAAAAGTTGACAACAAGATAATAGCTCTGTTTCAAAAACTAGTCTAATGATTAGATCTAATGATTAGCAAAACCAGAGATAGGGAACAGCTGTGTAATTTGGCCCGTCAGTGTCTGGGCAGCTTTACAAGACGACAGATGTGTTTTTTTTTTAAGCTGGAGCTTTTCCCTCACATTTTGAGTTTATGTGAATAAGGAACAAGAAGACAGAGGCAAAACTGAAAGTCTTCATTCGTTATATAAGTTTGTCTGAGACTCCTCCGGGGTCCTACCTCAAGTCTGGACTTCCACAAGCCCTCGTCAACCTCATCGGAGTCAGAAGAGGGCACTTCTAGAAATTTAGGTGGGACTTCTAGCTCATTATCAACAAGCAATGAAGGTCTGTGAAGTTCTTCAGGTTCTTCATCTACATTGCTTCCAGAATCTAGTGGATACTTTTCTTTGCTTCCACTATCAGGTTCCTCAATGTCATTCGCTCGGTTCTCTGGCTCCTGGGCCTCATCTGTTAGGACCTCTGGGATGATTTGAGGGTTGTGTTGGTCACTGGGAAGCTCTGCATCGCTGACCTCAACACTAACTGTGCGGTGGACACTTTCAGACTGCGAGTCCTCCAGGCCTGACTCTCTCTGCTCTGGGATGGGCAAAAGTATGGCACTTCTCGCCCGGGCGGTGGGCCGCACTATTGGCTCTCCCTCTTCCTCACTGGAATCTTCATCATCTTCTTCCTTTTCCACCTCTTTCTTTTCCTCCTCATCGTATTGTTCATCTTCTTTCCACTCCTGCTCCAAAAGGCTACTTGGTGGTTCCTTGTGCTCCAGTTCTCCGAACCTCTCTTTTAGTTTAGCCGCCACGTTTTTATATTGGGACTTGGTCTCCTGTTTTTCATTATCCACCCAGATTTTCTCATAGCGTTCCTCCCAGGGAATCTCATCAGCTTTCTCCTCTTGTTCGTCCTCTCTAGGAGAGGTTGGGCGCTCCAATGGTTCATGGTTAGATGGCCTATTTATGTCTATGGAAGATGCTTGTAATGCCTCTCTTGCCTTTGTTTGCACAATTAGACAAAAGAATAGAATTAACAATGAAAAACCAAACAAGTCTGGTTGACAAGGATTTCAGACCAAACTTGAGACACATGCAAGTGGCTCGTGCCAACATTTAAACTGTATCACTGTCACAAACACAACATTTAACTAAAATAAAGCACAAAGGAAACGTGGTGACATTAAAGACCAAATCCACTGAAGAAAACATCACTGGAGCTTCCAACAGGCAACTATATTTTCCACATTTAATTTAGTAAAAAGAAGTGGCAGAGTTTTATTAAAGGCAGATTCTTTCAATTTAAAATAAATTAATAAAAGGATAGAAATGAAAATCTGATCAAGTTTTTCATTAGTCGTTGAAAAATTACAGTATACTGTTTTTCCCTATCAAATTAAATAAAATGTAATTGCAATACTAAATGCAATTAAATGCAATAATGGAAAATGTAAAAAAGAAATAGCAACAACATTTTTTAAAAAGGATTTCTTTTTAAAGAAATTTTCTTAAAGGGTTAGTTCACCCAAAAATTAAAGTTAGCCTGTGTTTTACTCACCCTCGAGGCATCCTAGATGTATATGACTTTCTTCTTTCAGACGAATCCATTTGGAGTTATATTAAAAATTGTCCTGGCACTTCTAAGCTCTGTCATTGCAGTGGGTGAGTGTTTCTGTTCAACAGTCCAAAACGTGTCAAATAAAGCGCACGCATCCATAATAAAATGTGCCTCACACGGCTCCGGGGTGTTAATAAAGGCCTCCTGTAGTGAATCCATGCGTTTTTGTAAGAAAAATATCCATATTTCAAACGTAATAAACACTCTTCTCTCACTTCCGCTATCTGTCATATGTGGAAGCCATTCTGGCGGATGACGTAGGACGTAGGACCTCTGACATATGCTAGTCTCGCAAGTTTGTTTACAGGAGCAAAGGAAGCAAAGTTGGAAAACCAGTCTCCTCTTGGCTTATTTTTCTTTACAAATCCTTGGTTTGTACTTCTAATTCATGACCGGCATTTTGTTTTGTTCTCTCTCCACATTTGTCACTAATCAAGCAACGCCAACGTCATCCGCCGGAATGGCTTCCATGTACCACAGTTACATAAAGTGAGAGAGAAGTGTTTATTACGTTTGAAATATGGATATTTTTCTTACAAAAGCGCATGGATTTGCTACAGGAGGCCTTTATTCACCCCCCGGAGCCGTGTGAGGCACGTTTTATTATGGATGCGCACAAATTATTTGACGTCTTGTGGACTGTTGAACAGAAACACCGACCCACTGCAATGATAGAGCTTAGAAGTGCGAGGACAATTTTTTTATATAACTCCAACTGGATTCGTCTGAAAGAAGAAAGTCATATACACCTAGGATGCCTCGAGGGCGAGTAAAACACAGGGTAATTTTCATTTTTGGGTGAACTAACCCTTTAATGCTAAAACAATAAAAGTAACATAAATCAAATTAAAATGTAAAGTTTCAGGTTTTATTTTATTTTCGATCATCAGTCAACCTGTGTAAATTCTGTTAATCAGTAGGTGGGTCTTGAGTGCTCTTGTAGATTGTTTTAATTGTTTAATTTTGTTTTATTTTTAATTTTGGCACATAGTTTGCAGACATTTTCAAAAATGAAATGCTTAATCAGATTTTTATTTTTATCTTATTATTAATTTATTTAAAGTTGGCAGAATCCACAGAGCTGTTTTTTTTTTTCTATGAATCGCCCACCTGATCTACATCCTCGCTTGCGTCAGAACTGTCTTCACTCTCGGCATCTTCAGCTTTGGGTTTCTGCCAATGAACTGAAGAGAAATTCAGACATGTTACTATGTAATTTAAAATACCGTGAGAAGTATTAAACCCTGAACGTTCACCCTCACAGTTTTACCTGCATCAGGCTCAGCGACATTTGGCAGTGAAGCTGTCTTCTTGGCTGGACTGGAAGTGTTTGTATCACAGTCCGATTCTGTAAATAAATAAGTTATGTAATCAGCATATATATTCATTGAAATCATCGCAAAATCTAAGAGACTAAATCTAAGATTTGTAGTTTCTGAGTTCTACCTTCACTCTCTGGCCTCTGATTGGAGTCCAAGCGCAGCCGTGGCAGTGGCTGCGGTTTTGAGCTGGCATTTGGGTTGAGAGATCGTGGACTAGGTAGAGGTGTTGTGCTTGAGGTTGTGGGTTTGTTTCTCTCTGGATTGGCTTCTTTATGTTCCGTTGTGTCCACGTCCTGTTGCTGAGGTGTTATGGGTAGTGCGGAGGGTGCTGGGCTTTCAAAGAGGGGTTCCTCGTCTAGCTTATGAACTGGGTAGTTCTTACTGGCCTTACTGGTGGTGCTGGTGGAGTCCCAGTCTGAAGCGTCTATGTGAGGCAGTGAAAATAAATGATAAATGCAAACCTAAAAGAGGCCGTTTTCACCGCCAGTGTGGAACTGAAGAGTTTTCTTCGACATTCTGACTGAAGATCTTTTAAGCTAAGCAGGTTCAGAAAGAGTGTTTTTAAATTTATTATACAAAATATGTATTTATTTTCAGCCTTTTTGCCATTTAACAGAAGACAGTTAAGAAAGGACAGGGAATCATGTGGAAAAAGGCCAGGCAAACAGGAAAATGGCAAAAGCCGAACTGAAACTTGTGTTGCCCACGGCATATGCACTAACTTCTAGGCCCTGGCTCTGATATTACCAAGTATCAGCAGAACTATCAATGAACTAATGGAAGTACACAGAGAATAAGTGCTTGAGTATCTGACCTGGAGGCCATTGGTGATTTGATTTTGATTTGTGTAAATTAAGATAAAGCATGAACACATCAGACATACAAAACATTCATTGAATGCAAAATTTGATTCAGGAAGGATTCAGGAAATGTTTTAGTGAAGGAAAAACATCAAGATTACCTTCAAGATCATCAGCATCCCCCAAACCAAGCTCTTCCATTAGGTCTGTTAGAACAGAGATGTTTAAATGAGAAGCCAAATATGTTACAACATAATTTAATTGTTGTGTTTAAAAAAAGAAAAAGTAAAAAGGAGATGACCTGTTTTCTTATTAGCGTCTTTTGAATCCATCAGCTTACTAAGAACAAAGTCAGGCTCCCTTTTGTTCACTTTGGGCTGTGAGGAAAAAAGTAGCATTTATTATTAAACTCAGTAGTTTCAAAAAATATAATTTATTTATATTTATGAATTCACATTAACATTCATGCATTTGGCAGACGCCTTTATCCAAAGCGACTTACACTGCAAATGTTTTTTTAATCAGATCATGCATTTCCTGGAAATTGAACCCATGACCTTGGTGTTGCTAGCACCTTTCTCTACTATTTGTGCTACATGAATACATTAATATTTTATCAGTATAATTCACAATTTTTCTTCAATTAAATAAGGTGTTACTGCAAAACATACAGGCTTTATTCAGACTTTACTTTGTAGATAATTTCAGAACGTTGTTGTTGTTTTTTTGTAAACATTACATATTGACTTTATTAACAATCTAATCATTAATGTATTTTACCAAAAAACTGCATAGCAAAAATTGTTTCTTTATTTGGAAAAAGCAAATCAAGTTAAAAAAAAAACTTTCAAAATGTTGCTTACTGGTATTTCAGTTTCCTTCTCTTCTTCATCATCATCCTCATCATTTCTTAAAACTGAAAGGCAAGGGGCAATGGGACAATGTTCAAAACTCCCCTCAGAAAACATGAAAATTAATGGACAAAGACAAGCTTCCATGTTACGAGTGCACAGGCATGCACATGCAGCGATGGAGATCTCCCATGATGCCTGTGAACTGGGGTTTGAGAGTGGCCAAATACTCAAACACAATAAAGGAAATAGTTCATTTCAATGAACTCATCTTGTAAACATGAGCAACAATAATGGACCTTTCCCACTAAAGCATGTATTAGTTGAGCATCATGCTGTGTCACATCACATGCCTTGAATGCACAGGTGACAACAGATGTATAAGACAAGAGATCAGGATTCGAGGACAAGATGTTAACATGACGGCTGTAACGGTGATGATTAATCCAGCAGGACAACAGCAAATCATGAATGCCTACCCATCGGCCTGCAGCCTCCTGGCTGGCCTATACTTCTCAATAAATTAACGTTCCTCCCTCCTCTTACGAAGGAGGGAACGTATAAGAAGTCTACAAAGGAATTCAATGAGATTATGAAATGAAAATCTACAAATAACCTAAACTTTGCATAATTTAGCATAGCAAGTCTTGTAAAAACATTTGTTAAGCAGAAGCAATGGAAAATGTCAATCTTTTGTTTATTTTCAAGCATGAAATGGTTGCAGAAGGTTACACAGACAAAGCTATTACGGTATTCCATTCTAAAATGCAATCATGTTTTTATGTAGTAAAAAAAAAAAATCACTAGACATGCCCTACATACCTTCAGGGTTCTCCTCACAAATACTGTACATAGATCTATGTGATTTGGCGGGAGTGTGTTGAGCACTGGCCTGTTTCTTCTGTGGGCTCTCAGAACCAGACTGCGAGGAAAAAATGAGAGAACATCAAGATGAAATGTGGTCACAGATGACCTTAGAACAGAGGATCACACAGTTTTATTTTATTTTTTTTTACATTTTCAGTGAATACAAATTCACCTCTACATCTTTACATAATTAATTTAATATGTCTTCCGACTGACCTCTGAATCCCAGGGAGATTCATCATTTTCATCTTCCTTTTCGAGTCCCAATTCTGAAAGGAAATCTGGAAAAACATGCAAAGAACGTTATATGGTTATGTAATATATTCTATATACAGGTGCATCTCAATAAATTAGAATGTCGTGGAAAAGTTCCTTTATTTCATTAATTCAACTCAAATTGTGAAACTCGTGTATTAAATAAATTCAATGCACACAGACTGAAGTAGTTTAAGTCTTTGGTTCTTTTAATTGTGATGATTTTGGCTCACATTTAACAAAAACCCACCAATTCACTATCTCAATAAATTAGAATATGGTGACATGCCAATCAGCTAATCAACTCAAAACACCTGCAAAGGTTTCCTGAGCCTTCAAAATGGTCTCTCAGTTTGGTTCACTAGGCTACACAATCATGGGGAAGACTGCTGATCTGACAGTTGTCCAGAAGACAATTATTGACACCCTTCACAAGGAGGGTAAGCCACAAACATTCATTGCCAAAGAAGCTGGCTGTTCACAGAGTGCTGTATTCAAGCATGTTAACAGAAAGTTGAGTGGAAGGAAAAAGTGTGGAAGAAAAAGATGCACAACCAACCGAGAGAACCGCAGCCTTATGAGGATTGTCAAGCAAAATCGATTCAAGAATTTGGGTGAACTTCACAAGGAATGGACTGAGGCTGGGGTCAAGGCATCAAGGGCCACCACACACAGACGTGTCAAGGAATTTGGCTACAGTTGTCGTATTTCTCTTGTTAAGCCACTCCTGAACCACAGACAACATCAAAGGCGTCTTACCTGGGCTAAGGAGAAAAAGAACTGGACTGTTGCCCAGTGGTCCAAAGTCCTCTTTTCAGAAGAGAGCAAGTTTTGTATTTCATTTGGAAACCAAGGTCCTAGAGTCTGGAGGAAGGGTGGAGAAGCTCATAGCCCAAGTTGCTTGAAGTCCAGTGTTAAGTTTCCACAGTCTGTGATGATTTGGGGTGCAATGTCATCTGCTGGTGTTGGTCCATTGTGTTTTTTGAAAACCAAAGTCACTGCACCCGTTTACCGTTCACTTCATGCTTCCTTCTGCTGACCAGCTTTTTAAAGATGCTGATTTCATTTTCCAGCAGGATTTGGCACCTGCCCACACTGCCAAAAGCACCAAAAGTTGGTTAAATGACCATGGTGTTGGTGTGCTTGACTGGCCAGCAAACTCACCAGACCTGAACCTCATAGAGAATCTATGGGGTATTGTCAAGAGGAAAATGAGAAACAAGAGACCAAAAAATACAGATGAGCTGAAGGCCACTGTCAAAGAAACCTGGGCTTCCATACCACCTTAGCAGTGCCACAAACTGATCACCTCCATGCCATGCCGAATTGAGGCAGTAATTAAAGCAAAAGGAGCCCCTACCAAGTATTGAGTACATATACAGTAAATGAACATACTTTCCAAAAGGCCAACAATTCACTAAAAATGTTTTTTTTTTTTTTTTTATTGGTCTTATGAAGTATTCTAATTTGTTGAGATAGTGAATTGGTGGGTTTTTGTTAAATGTGAGCCAAAATCATCACAATTAAAAAAACCAAAGACTTAAACTACTTCAGTCTGTGTGCACTGAATTTATTTAATACACGAGTTTCACAATTTGAGTTGAATTACTGAAATAAATGAACTTTTCCACGACATTCTAATTCATTGAGATGCACCTGTATATGGTCACTAAATGCCACAAATGCTAAGTAAAAATATCCTTCAAACCATAAAGGATGAAAATGTACCTCTTCGCTTTTCCTTGATAGCACCACCATTTTGAGAATCTTTAGCTTTTTCACAGACTTCCTCCAGTTCTTCCCTCTCATCTTCTTCATCCTCTTCTTCCTCATCCTCTGTGGAGGCCTCTTCCTATTCAAAGAAGATGAGTTGCAAACCAGTATAAACGGCAAGCATTTTACACTCAAACCAGAATAAAATGTTGGCATAGAAGTGGTGTACTTCAACGAGATTAGATGCATAAAAGAATGAAAGACACAAAACAAGTGGGATGAGCAAGAACACATTTCTCAGGACTGCATCTTCAGTGTTTGTCCCCTATCCATAGCTACCACATCTAGAAGCTATAACTACAAGCCACAAGTCAACACCTATCCACAAGCTATGGCTACTCTAGTCATCGTCTCCTGAGTACCTGCAATGATCCTTGCTTAGAACATCTTTCTTCCTTTACAGATTTATTAACAGTGTTCTGTTCATGCAACTTCTCAAGTTCTTCCCCACCATCCTCTTCGTCAGAATCAGAAGTGAGATCAACTTCATCTATGACGGTGTAGGGAATTTCTTCCTGAAGAGTGGTTTCTGGTTCAAGCACCTCTGTTGGACGTTCATCTGCAAACTCTCCCGAAAGGTTATCCTCAACTTGAGAGTTATGGCTTGAATGTTGAGGAGATTCTGGATTTGTAGATTTATCAATGTACTGTGAGTCTTGATCCAGATGGATAAACGTTGAAGGCAATGGACTACAATGTTGGGGACTTGGCGAGTGGCTTGAGGAACTTGAGTTTTGTGGACTAGTTGCTGTTGAATGTTGATGGCTAGGTGCAGTAGATTGCCTTGGACTTGATGTGTGTTTGGGACTAGGACTTGTTAGGGATTTTGGACTTGTTGGAACTGGGCTCACTGCATTTAAAGATTCGGGGCTATTTGAGAGAGATCTCATCAGCAATGGTTTTTCCATTTGTGCTGGACTTGACGTGGTGGAATGTTTTGGGCTACTATAGGGTAGATCTGAAGTCCGTGGTTGATCTGCATCATCAATACATCCATCATCTTCTTCCAACATAGATTCACCATCAGAGACATCAGAGAACTGATCCATTCCAGAAAACTTGACCGAGCCACTTGCACAGTCATACTGCATTTGCTTCACTTGGCTGTCGTCCTCTTGACTTATACTTTGGTCTTCATCACTTTGACCAACAATCATGGACACTGGTATAGTTTCACTCTCATCACTCTGATCGATGCACCCAGGTTCTTCATGTAAAGGACTCTGGGAAAGGTGCTCAGTAGGTTCTTCATGTAAAGGACTCTGGGAAAGGTGCCCAGTAGGTTCTTCATGTACAGGACTCTGAGAAAGGTGCTCAGTTGGATCTTCATGTAAAGGACTCTGGGAAAGGTGGTCATTAGGTTGTAACAATGCCCTTTTTGAAGTGTTGTCATCCTGAACCAAAGCCTCTCGATGTTGGTCTTTTTCTGCACTTGGCATCTCCATGTTTGATTCCTTATCGCCTTCAGGCGTCCCATCACTTTTGTCTGAGCCAGACTCCCAAGATACCTCAGGGCTCTCTGGTTCCTTCTGTCCCAGCAATGTCAGAAATTGGTTCAGTGGCTTCTTCGTTTGCACTTCTTCTTCCTCGTCAACATCATCCCAATCGTCTTCTGCAGTAGTTAAAGCCTTTAATTTAGGTGATGCTGAAGGAGCGTCCAGATTGCTGGTGTCAAGATCAGCTATTCCTTCATTTTGTCTAAGTGGAATATCATCAGTTTCATCTTGAAGTTGTGGATCACATTCAATGGTTGTCCCTTGAGAGGGCTCCACTTCTAAAATGTTCTTCTCAGCCTTCAACAGCTCCTCATCTTCATCACCATCATCATCATCCTCCCAATCATCATCATCATCATCACTTTGGTTTTCATTCTCTCTCTCAATTAGATTCCTGTTTGATGTTCTGTCCACACTTGGTAAAGAAGTTTCACATTCTGCAGTTGGACTTGGACTATCACTGGCCTCCTCAATGTCCTCCTCATCAGAGAATCTCGCCTTGACTCTGACGGCTGACACAAGACAGCCATCCTCTAAATCAAGAATCCCTGGAATTGGACCTCCAAAAAGTGTCTTTTCAGGAATTGTTTCTTTCATGTTCATTTTATCTGGAGCATTTTTTTCTTGATCTGTCTTTACCTTCAGAGGACTGTCTCCTGAGACTCTATCCTCCATCATGTCCCGCTTAGGTTGGTTGACATTTTCATCAGCCATATCTGATTGTTCTGTTGTACCAAGAGCCATGGGCAACCCAGGAAGGCCTGTTGTCTCACAAGCCACAGCAGCTTCCTCTTCTTCATCTTCCTCTTCATCATCTTCTTCACCATTTTCTTTATCATCGCTGTCATCATCATCATCATCCTCATCTTCTCCTTCCTCTTCCTCCTCCTCCTCCTCCTCTTCTTCTTCTTCACCATCATCATCATCATCATCATCCTCACCTTCATCATCCTCACTTTCAGCATCTTCACCTTCTTCAGATTCGTCCTCTGGACTTTCGTTGCCTTCCATATCTAGTTTGCTACCAGAAGGCAGCTCTAAACCAGAAGGGTCACTCTGCCCACCTGATATGGCAGGGTGGATTGGGTTGAATAAAAACAATAAAGAAGTGAAGAGTTAGACAATGTACCACACAGAGGCACAGTGAGGGTTACCTTAAGGGTGCTGCTGAAGGGAGTGGAGCTCATCTGGGGTGGGTGGGGTAAAGAGGCAGGTGGGGTTGCTAGAGGGGGTTGGAGGGAGGTGCTGCTGGAGGGAAGTGGTCTAGACAGTGGTGGGTGGATTGCACCCTTATCCTCACTGTCCAGTTCAGACTCTGATCCGCTCCAGGATTTGTCTGCATTCCGATCTGCTATGACTACAGACAGAGACAGCATATCACGATGCTCAATGGACCCTTTTAAATTTTTTAAATTGTTGATTTGAAATGTTAATGTAACAAGCTTAGCCAAACATTTTAAACACTTCAGTCTTTCCCCATTCAAGTGGACAATAGCAGTGTTTGCTTGCCTATTATCCTTACCAAGATGGCCACCTAATAGGACTGCCTTGCCTTAAAGGGACTTTGCTACAGGGTAGGGGTTACAAATCACAACAACACAACCAAAATTCTTACAGACTTCATAAAACATTTAAATTTAAAACTTACCTTCTACATTTTCCCTTTTTGAGACGCTTATGAGTTTCTTCAAGTTTACCTTCTGTTTCTGTAAAAAAGTGTTATATTACCTAACCCAATATTACAATATTTGTAATCAATTTTACATGTGCTATTCAGAACTGCTTAAGAATACCTTTGGGCTCAAATCTAACTCGTCATCATCATCTGATGAAGGCCAGGAATCAGCAGCACCACTTTTTGATGCCCTGCAAATGAGCAATTTCATGCTAGATAAAATGATCATTTGTAGCTGCTTTTATCACCCATTTCTTTTTTGACATACCAATGCCATCTCACCTGCTAATAGAGTCTGTGTGAGAATTGTCTTCTGTATCTGAGGAGAGAAATATAAAAGATTACCTGCACTTAAAACAAAATAGAGCATAGCCAAAAAATAATCCATTGCTAATACAAACATTTTCTTGCCATATAGTTAACTAGAAATCTAAAGACCCATTACCAATTAGACTGAATATTCATTTGTGGTGAAATGATGCATTCCTTCAGACCTATTCACACCGATAAATTATGTTTTTATCTTTTTTTTTCTCATTTATTTGACAAAAAGATCAATGGGTTAAGACCAATAAGTATTTGGGTCAAGTATCTAAAACCTGTTTTTACATAGATGCTGAGCAAAAAGCAGTTTGACCGCAAACATTTTCTGATAAAGTGGGACAATGTTTAATGTACATCACCACAGCATCTGTACAGCTATAACAGTAAACTTCTATTATAGCATATATTTCTATATCACAGCATTAAAGAGTAAGTGAAAATAGTCTTAAAAATACATTGAAATTACTTTTACATTAAACTGAGAAAAATCTGCATTGTCTGCTGAGCTGTAGGCCCTTTTTTGCTTTAAATTGTTCAAGACTGGATTTTTTTTTTTCACCTTCATTCTTGGTGTGAGCAGGTCTTTAATCTAGCATGTAACCATACAACACACAAAAAAGAACAGCTCCTGTGACAAGACACAACATGTTTTACCAATTTAAGCAACACTAAATGATCTCACACTACTCTTAATATTGTGTCTTAAAGCAATAGCTCACCCAAAAATTAAAATTTGCTTAAAATTTACTCCCCCTCAGGCCATCCAAGTTGCAGATGAGTTTGTTTCCTCATCAGAACAGATTTAGAGAAATTATTGTGGTGTTTTTTATCAGCTGTTTGGATTCTCATTCTGACGGCACTCATTTCCTGCAGAGGATTCATTGCTGAGCAAGTGATGTAATCTTAAATTTCTCCAGATCTGTTCTGATGAAGAACAAACTCATCTACATCTTGGATGGCCTGAGGATGAGTACATTTTCAGCAAATTCTCATTTTTAGGTGAACTATTCCTTTAATCTCTGAAATGGCAAAGAATAATGTGTCTGATCTACAGCACATTGGCTGGCACACATTGGCAATACCTTTCCCTGCTCCTGCGGACCTGCTTCCTGCTGCTACAACAGATGAGTGTGGAGTAACAGTGGGGAAACAGAACCGAATCAAAACACTGCAGTCAACACTGCAGCAATACTGACGTACATATACAAATTACACTGAAATCCTTCAATTATGCAAACCAAGTTAAACACAATTAGACTCACCATCTTTATCCAGAGCTGGTCCTCCCAAAGCCAAACTGGCCCCAATACCACCGGGGCTGCCGAGCACGGACGTCCGTTTCTTTTTGCTGGCAGTGAAATGGGAAGGTGACTGAAGGGATTTTCTCTTCGTCCCATGTTCGATAATCAGATGTGAACATCTGGAGCAGAAAGATTATTGATTTTAGCTCCTACAAGCAAATGCTTCAAACAAAGCTTTCTGTTTTCACAACTGTTTTCCATTAATGAAACATTGCCAATGTGAACATATCGCTATCATATTTCAAATGTTCCTAACTTACAATGCATTAAAATAGGTAATGGCAACACAAATTGCCAACATTCATTGTGAAACCATCATACAAACAAAGTAAGGACTATTTAAAATCAAATGGTGAGTTTGAAATATAAGCAGGCAAAAGAAGAATGTCCTTACGCGTGGTGTCCATTCATGACAGCATAATCATCAGAAGACCATCCCTTATCATCTTTCACCGTAATGTCGGCATCGTACTGCAGAAGCCAACGCACCATGCTGATTTGTCCGTTGCACGCAGCTATCATCAACGCAGACCTTAACAATGACAGACAGAATGTGAATCAATGTTGTTATCGTTAACTAAAAAAATACTAGAAGACATTTATGTTAACTGAAATACATTTATTCTTATCAGAAATAAAACAGAATATAAATTATTAATTAATATTAATATTAATTTTACTTCGAAGACAACATTTTTCATTTTCATTTTGTTTTAAGTACTAAAATGACTAAAACTGAAATAACATGAATAAAAACTGTACTAAAACCAATATAATAAATGTTCTATAAAATAAAGTAATAAACAATATAATAATGATATAACAATAATAAAATAACAAAGAATGACTAACACAAAATTACTAAAAACTAAAACTGAAATAAAAATACATAAAAACCTAATAAAACAAATACAATACAACTATGACAACAAAATAACATAAACTAATAAAAATAACTAAAATGCACAATAAATTACTAAAATGACAATAGAAAACAAAATCTAATTCAAAATATGAATAAATAATAAGACAGCATTGATAAAATAATACTTAAGTGAATCACTTCTTAATTCTTTAGCTTACAAATCAATTGTTTATTTATCCATTTGTTTATCAGTCCTATTATTCCTGTTTATTTATTAAGTTTGTTGAAAAGAAAATTAATAGAGCTCAATTTCATAACATTTCTCCATTATATCTTCCTAAATGCACACTAGAGCAATACTTAACAATACCAAGATGACTACAGAACTTTCACTTTTGGATGAACTAATCCATTAAAGTGCGTCTTTCTAACCGCTGCTCCTGATTCTTGACATTAACATCTGCTCCCTCTTTCAGTAAAAGCTCTGTCACGTCAGCATGGTTTTCCATCACAGCCAGCATCAGTGGCGTGTTGCCATCCTGTCAATCAAACCACAACAAAACAAGATTGGACTGCATTAGCTATCTTACTTTCAATGTGCAAGACGATTGCTTTAGGTTTATAAGTGCATCCTTAATTTAATGGCTCAACCAATGGTATGAGTAAGCTTTTTAGTGTATATTATGCAGTATGCACTAAGTAGAAAGTTAGTAGTCCATTATTTCTGCAATTTGGCACTGCAGAAATTAAACACTTCATCTTTATGCATCAGACAGCCGTTGTGTGTGGTTAATACCGTGATAATTTGAAGTCGGACAGTAAAGTTTCACCTTGTTCTGTGCGTTGATGTTGGCTGAGTGCTCCAGGAGCTGCAGCACCACAGGTAGGGAGGGGATACGGGCGGCCAGGTGCAGTGCCGTGTTTCCATTGATGTCCACCAGGTTGGGGTCAGCCTCATGTTCCAGGAGCAAAGAGACGGAGCGATCTTGTTCACACTGAACCGCCTACCAGACGTGCATAACCACAAAGACATACCAGTCAGCAAGTATTTACATGTATATGATTTCAGAAGAACAAACTGAATGTACCTTCATTAAGGCGGAGCGGTTCTGATTGTCGCATAAGTTCAGCTTCACTTTGCTCTCCACTAAGAAGTGAACCACATCTGTGTGTCCGCAGGAACAAGCGATGTGCAGCGCAGTCCTGCGGGTCCAATCACAGAGGATAAATTAGAGCATTACTGAAGATGCAAATTATTGGAAGCTACAAACAGTTTAAAACAACAGCAAATACGTTTTTTGTTTTGTGTTTTAAAGAAATCAATACTTTTATTCAGCCAGGTAAAGACATTTATAGTGTTACAAAAGATTTCTATTTCAAATAAATGCTATTCTTTTGAACTTCCTATTCATCAAAGCATCCTGAAAAAAAGTATAATGGTTTCCACAAAAAACTGTTACATTGATAATAATAAGAAATGTTTTTGAGCAGCAAATCAGCAATGATTTATGAAGGATCATGTGACACTGAAGACTGACGTAATGATGCTGAAAAGTCAGCTTTGATCACAGGAATAAATTACACTTTAAAATATATTAAAATAGAAAACAGATTTTTAAATTGTAATAACATTTCATAATATTACTGTTTTTGCTGTATTTCACATTAAATAAATGCCTTGATTGGTGAGCAGAAGAGATTTCTTTCAAAACATTAAAACATAATACAGACCCCAAACTTTTAAACAGCAGTGTATGAATGTTTCTTCTGAAAGAACAAGGTGAAATAAGTTTTGGAATTTAAGCTGCTAGGACTGCAAATACGATTATGCATCAACAAATTCTACCATTAAATGATTCTTCATGCATCATTATGTGAACAAGAAATCAAAATGGACCCTACTTACTCTCTTAATAAACATTTTTAGTATTATCGTAAAGGTTATTCCAAAGAAACATGTTGTTAACCAATAACCAAACACCTATTTAGGCATTGATTTAGCAAACTGGCCGCTAGGTCTAGCTGCATTTTAATATTTTTTTTTTTACAATCCCATGAATTCTCAAATTTTCATGTTGAACATGGAAATAGTTACTTTATAGATGTATTAATTCCAGCTTGTTGAACATTTTGATTTTGTAAAAAAAAAATTAATGAAAAATAACTTTTAGTTAAAATTGCTAAAAAATAAAAAACAGGTTATTATTTTGTAGTGGAGCCAGAGAAAATGTTAACAAGGCAATTAAAAATCTAAAACAAATTCAGACCAAATACATATTGTATATGCACACTTTTGTTTTGCAAATTAAAAAAAAAAATAATAATAATAATAATAATGAACGTTGTTAAATTTCATGAAAAATACAAATATTCCTAACAAATATAAAAAAGTATTTGCTAAAAAATAAATATAGGTCATTCTTTTGTAGTTGGGAAAATGAAAATGTTAGCATGGCAAGAAAAAGTAATAAAACCACTGGCCAAATCCCTATTGCTGAGCCCTGAAGGAGAAGTCTGATGGTGACACCTGGGGCCGCATTACAGAAACTTTCTATCTTAAGTAGAAGGTTAAGATCTAACAAGGTTAAATCTGACTAGTGGCAAGTTCAGTCTTCCATGTGAAAATGGCTGTCGGTGGTAAGATTCCGTATTTATATTTTGCTTTGTCCATTACAAACAAAACAGTTGCAGTTCATCAACTATTACCTGTTTTCCTTATCCAGCTGGTTTAAATCATTCTTTTTGGCCAGCTGTCTGAGTTTGGACACATCTCCGCTGAACGCAGCCTTGTGGACCTTCCCGAGGTCTTTCTCCTTCACATCATAGCTGGCCGACAGTGCGCTCCCCGCATCGGAGGGGCTGGGGGAGCCTTTCTTCTTCTTGAAGTTGAATATTTTCTTCATGGTCTGTGACGGCACATCTCCATCAGCGGATTGTCATTTACCTGAGCTTCAGGTTCTGATCACCTTGCATGTCTGGTCCATCCTCTAAAAATAAATCCTGCAAAGAGGATTAGAGTTATTTAATAATGACAGAAGCACAGGTCAGTCTGTCGTGTGCACGTTTAGTTTGCTGTCCTTATGACACTTCTGTTTGATCATGATTTATACTTCTTCAAATAGACTGTACAAAGTTTATTATAAACCCCATATAAAAAGATACTGTGGTGAAAAACCATGGTACGATGGCAGTATCAGATGGTAACATCATGGTATTTTATTCACATAGCATGATGTTTACAAGGTACTCCAAGATACTTTAAAAACACCATGGTATTACCATAGTGCTTGTTTAAAAACCATAGTAAATCATTGGTTTCATACTGAAGAAGCTATAAACCAGCTAACTATACAATATATTGTATTACAATCAAATGCGACAAACATAGCACATATAAACACAGTTGTTTAAAGCAAAATGTAATATATTTATATCTGTTTAGAAAAGCTTCTAATCTCAGAGTGATCAGATCACCTCATCATGTTAATCTGCTAATCAATGATAGTCAACCAAACCTGGCGAGCTTACAAACTCACCTACATTGTCGTTTCAGTATGGGGCGTCTATTATTTATATTTTAAACGAAAATTAAAACACGAAAAGATTACAAATGATGCTCGTTATCGAGTAAGACACAACGATGAGCCGTTTACGACGCTAGCGAGCTAGCTGCTTCTGTTACCATGGTAACAGTGTGAAGCTCGTATTTAATCCTAATAATTTATTCTAAGTTTTTGTACTAACGTTACATACAAAACGATTGGGAAATTTAAAGAACGCTTATAAATAAATTTTAAACTGTCATGCTGATCTAGTTTTATGTTTAATAAAATGTACGAGCCTAACATCAAAGCACGGAACTCGTTATGTTTTGCTCTGTTTTCACACGGAATGTCGAACACGATGGAGGCGGGGACTTCACCGCTCTCTTCCTGCATTGGACGGTTTGAATCAATGACGGGCATGCATCTTATCCAATGAGAGCACAGCTCGTCCTTTCCTAAATTATCTTGGGTGTGATTGGCCAAATCTGTCCTGACAGACAGCAGTATTGTTCAATTGCAGACACGGATTCTTTGGTCCCGCCCAGAATCGGCGTTCGTAGCTCATTATTCGGCAGAGCAGAATTTTAAACTATTTAAACCGTTTTGAGCGGGTGGATGAAAACAAGACAGTGAGCCGAAGCAGAAGACGCGAATTAGCTTCTAATGTTAAATTAGCATCTAATGTTTATAAACAAAATAGAAGCAAGGATTGTAACTTTGGATCATCAAGTCTTTGTTTTTGCAGTGCGATCGTGCAAACAGGCTAAAGAGGTAACGTTAGATGCCGTTTTAAAGTTTGTTATGCTGCAGATTTAAATTAGCTAGGTTGGCTAAGGATTCGTAATGAAGTCAGAAGTAAATATTAACATGTTTTAGTTATTCGCATGCTATTTTGTGTAATTGTAATATTCTTACGTCATAAATGCAATAACCGAAATGAATATATTAAACCAAGAGGTATTAACTTGCAAGCAGGTTCGTCTGCGGCTGTGTTTAGACTGAGATCAGAGTAAAGATTTCGTTTATAAAATCTAAATTGGATTAAACGTGTTTATATGTGACTAAAGAAAACTAAAAAAAAAAAACGCTCTTGAAAGTGTGTTAGTCATATAACTTATGGTTAGCATGCAGTAATCTATCTGCTTCATAAATCTGTGAAATGATTTCCGTTGTCTTGTGAAACGCCGTCTAAATTCTCGATTTCTTTGTTGTAAGATGACAGATGTCAAATAAAGCGGTTTCCATGTTAGATCTAGATGCATATGAATATTAACGAGTCTGGGCCTTTTGCTCTTTGTTGTCAAGTTTGCCACGAAAAAGCAAATGCATGATTTTCCATTTTCCCTCAAACGCAATAGCGTATGTGTATCTAAACGAGTGTGTTTTAAAAATGACAGCTTGGCAAAAGTGCCCAGTGGAGTCATATTGTAAAGTTAGTTTGTGATCATTTGCATGCAAATTGATTTTGTCCCCCAAAATGCCACTGTTTACACTTCACAGATTTGCTTTATTAGTCAGTATTGCAAAACCAAGATCTTTCATTGTTTATGTCCAGGGGCGCCAACATGAGTTCCTTGCCGGAGACCACGCGCTCCCTCATGGAGATTTTTAATGGGAAACTGCAGGATTTTACCAATGAAATTGACAGTGTCCACATGGTGTGGCTGGAGGAGATCCAGCAGGAAGCTTATCGCATGTTTTCCAGGTGAGAGACACTGTAAATGTGAGGTGGAGCATGTTATACACTGACTTCATACTGTTGTTATTTTGACACTAGTGGCTTGTCACTTTGTGTGTATATGTGACAATCACTCTGTTACTATTCAGGTTATTATCCTCCAATATTTGCTTTCTGCCAAAAGCCTTTATCCATGAAGAATGTTTTATTAGATTGTGCTGGTTTTAACCCTGTGAGAGAACTCTTTTATTCAGTTAACTCTTCTGAAGAGATTTTTAACAAAGTCAAGCCAAATACCGTTTTAGGGTTTTCAGCGAAAATAGATTGTAAATATCTGATATAATTCGGCTATTAATTTTTCTTGCCATGAAAATTGCCACAGAAGCTGGCGTGGCATTAAACACAAAGAAACAAACTAATCAGTTTATTAGACATGTTCATAAAAACCATGTTTTTTTTGTTTTTTTTTGTGCAGTGACTTCAGCACCGAGCCAGAACTCATGCCAAAGACTCCGTCACAGAAAAAGACAAACCGCAGGAAGCGAGTGTCGATGGAGCTCAATGAGTCTCGCAGCAAAAGACGGTAAGGGTTTTCACAGTCTTTGTTAATGGGCTTGGTACAGAAACATTTTACAGGTCTATCTGTTGATTTTGTTATGATTGGTTGCGCAGCCCTACGTTCCTGTAGCTCAAACAGTCGCCAAGGTCATGGGTTTGATTCCCAGGAAATGCAAGCTCAAACTGGCAGATTTTTTTTTTTTCTCATACAGTGATGTATTATTTGATGACAAGTGATTGTCTCTCTGTAGTTTCTCCAAGGGGAAGCGCAGCAACCTGCGTCGTTCCTCGGTCCAGATGACCCTGAACGCCATCTCTGAACTCATTACGCCACACGTGTCGACCGATAGCTCTGAGAGCCTGATGGAGGAACCTTCTCGCCGCACGCGTCGCAACAAAACCACTGCCCCGGCTGAAACCGAACCTGTCAAACGCAGCACCCGTAACAAAGGTGGCGCCAAAGCTAAGGAGGTGGAAGAAGTGGTAGAGAGCATTCCAGATGTGAATGAAGCCATTGAGGTGCAGGATTTGGGCTCCAAGCAGGATCAGATCCTGGTGTCTGAAGCCGTGGTGAAGATTCCCTCCTCGGAGTGGCTGAGTGCAGATTCGCTGCTGAACGGTGGTGTGTCTCCAGGCCGATCCGCTAATAAAATCCCCATCGCTGCATCTGGGTTGCAGACGACACCTCAGGGCTCGTCTCGGACGTCAGCTCGGCGCTCACTGGTGGTACGCCGTTCTCTGGTGGGCCTCAGACATAGCATGACCCAGGAAGCTGTTCGCAGGGCATCCCGACGCTCTTTCCTGAAGAAGAAAGCCAGACTGGGAAACTCGACCTGCAGCAGCTCTGTCAGCGGTGAGACTTTTACATTTACAGTCACAGCCACAAAACTAAACTCATATCGTTTCAAGTCGCCAACTCCAATGGTTTGAGAGAGGTTTGAATGCCTTAATAGGATTTATCGCATTATCAATTAAGTTTCTATGTTAACTTTGTCATTTACATCTTCATCGCTCTTTCCAGAGGACATCTGTATGGATATCGAAACTGAGGAAATGGAGAACAAAGAAGAACAGTTGAGCGCTTTTACTTTCTATTTCAGTTTTTGAATTGTTTCTTCTTGGATTCAAACCCACAACCTCTCAGTTATCAGTTGAGATCTTTTAAACGCTGTTTCACTGTTCTGTTTTAGGGTTGATGCACTGCAAATGGTCACTGAACCAGCTACTGAAACCAAACCTGAACCAGAAATCGTCCAAACTGAGGTGAGGAGAACTTTCTGCTGTTGTTTTTCAGGGTTTCCGAGGGGCATTAAAAAGCATTAAGTCATTAAATGGATTTTGCTGAAATTAAGGCCTTAAATAGCATTAAAAGTCATTAAATTTATTTCTACAGGCATTCATTTTTTTTTTTTTTTTTTTTAGATTGTTTTGAATAAAAGTAATGCCAGTTTACTTTGAATATAGCGCCTTCTTAATAACTGTTGAATTTGCTGTCGCAAAATATGTACATTGGTGTGCTACACACACGAGAATGATTCTGATTTTATTACATTGGGCGTAAATGACGACTGATAATGAATAATGTATTGACAGTAACAAGGGCACACATTTTGAAGCTCGCGCAGCCGGTGTGTGTGTGAGAGAATCTCGTGGAGAAATCAAAACAAATGAGCGCAACAGCACAGACAACTCATAGAACAAACATACTGTGGAAAAAATTGAGTTTTTATATTTATACCATATGATGTAGCCTAGTTAAGCAACATGAGATCACCAAGAGGGTGTTGATTCCCAAATATTAGCACGATTGCAGATTTGACATTGATTTTATTCACCCTATAAAGGAGTGATAATCACTCACTAATCTCCGAGCAGCACACAGCGGTGTTTCGTTACTGAATGACTCAGCACTTTTTAATTAATCATTTGAGTCAATGATTCAGTGATCCATTCATAAAGATAGACACTTGCTTGATTCTTGAATGAATCAGTCGTCTGAATGAATCGCTTGAACTAATGATTTAAATGTTCACTTATTAACACAGTCACTTGACGCCACTTACTGTGGGTTTACTCATATTTTAAAGTATCATTGCATTTTTTCCAACTTTTCAAATTTGTATATTAAAAATAATTTAAAACACTAAGCTCATAACATTATTCATGCAGCTGTAATTTTGCAATGTAAATTCATTAATGAAATGTAAGAATTTGATATGAAAGATAATGCAAACATTTTAATTAGATTAGGGAAAAAAATGAGAGAATTGCCCTTTATTTAAAAAAAAAAAAACACCTCGGAAATCAATTTAATATCTCAAATATGCTGATTTCAGTAAGTAAGAACTGATATAGAAGTGATAGTTTAAATTATGTGGATTTTCTCACATATCTAAGATTATCATTGCATTGTCAAATTGAATGGTTAATTTAAAACAGGCCTATAACTGGTCAAAGTTTGGGATCATAAAGATTTTTTTAATGTTTTTGAAAGAAGTCTCTTATGCTTACTAAGGCTACATTTATTTGATCAAAAATACAATAAAAACATTAATATTGTGAAATATTATTTCAATGTATAATGACACTTTTTTTTTTTTTAATGTGAATACATTTTAAAATATAATGTATTCCTGTGATTCAAAGCTGAATTTTCAGCATCATTACTCCAGTCTTCAGTGAAATCATTCTAATATGCTGATTTGCTGCTCAAGAAACATTTCTGATTATCAATATAGAAAACAGTTGTGCTTATTCTTTTTCTTTTCTTTTTTTTTGTGGAAACAAACGACACTATATTACCTTTCAAAAATACAATTAAAAAAAAAACTAGTGTTTTTTTTATTTTTTAATACTTTTATTCAACAAAATTAAAATGATGTTAACAAATTAAATTGATGAAAAGTGACAGTAAAGACATTTGTAATGTTACAAAAGAATATTTAAAATGCTGATTTATTTGAAATGTATGCTGAAAAGTAAAATGTATAATGATGTGCACAAAAATATAAAGCAGAAAAAGTTCAATATTGATAATAATAATAATAATAATAACCGTTATTAATGATTGAGCACCAATAATCATAACAGAGCAGTAAATCAGCATATTAGAATGATTTCTGAAGGATCATGTGACACTGAAGACTGGAGTAATGATGCTGAAAATTCAGCTTTGATCACAGAAATCAATTACATTTTAACAGATATTCACATAAAAAAACATTTATTTTAAATTTAAATAATATTTCTCAATATTACTATTACTGCAGCCTTAGTGAGCAGAAGATACTTGTTTTAAAAACCTTTGACTGGTAGTGTGTAGTCTTTGGGTCTTGTATGGCATTAAACATTTTTTAAAAAGCATTCAATTAGATTTGATGATACCTGCAGAAACCTTATTTTTATTTACCTTTGCTAATGAGAGAGACATGAGCCAGATTTAAGGCCCATTCACAGCAAGGACAATAACTATAAAGAGAAAGTTTTATAAACTGTTCTAAATTTAAGAAAATCGCACCACAGCTATAACGATAATGTTACAGAGAAACAATATAATTGATCACTTTTAAACAAGTTTTTGCAGCTGATGAATGATGCAAACATTGACAGCAATCCGATGGACTGGATGATGAGATCAGATCTCTGTGTGGAGCACTGGCTGTTTTCAGACTGCTTGTGTATACATAAATCTCACAGGATTATTGCAATTAATGGCAAAATGAATGTTTGGAAATGTAAACTGAAATTTCCTACTGACACACTACAGCAAAAGATGGAAATAACTGGCTTAAAACCACTTTTTTGTTGTTGAAAACAGTAATGGCCTAAAACACTTGCACAGTACTGTAGATATCTTTATAGTTAGTGTGAACAGGCCATAAGCAAACACAGCTGTTTATGGTAGGATGTTAGAAACTATTTTATTGCATGTTGCATTTTGTAAATAACTGATGGCTGGGTGATTTCAAAGGAACCTGAACCTGAGAGTACTGAAGAAATGGAACCTGAGGTAAAAGACAAACTTCCAGAAGAGATTGCTGAATCTCCTAGCACTGAGAACTGTCGCTTCACACGATCCATGGCCCGTAATCCAGAAACAGGTGCATGTCTAACAGATCTGCTGATATTAAATACAGAGCGTGTAATTAGGTTGACAAGTAAGGTTTAAAATTTAATTGATTTATTTTCCCGTAATAGATGGCAGTGGAGGGTCAAAATCCAAAGGAGATAGCCGGTGAGCACACTGTTATTTTGTTTTCCTCGTTATAGTTGGTGGATCTATGCCGTATGTTTTCTAATAGTGCTTTTCTTTCAGGCCTACCCGTTCAGGCACAAAGCGTCACGCGGCTCAGGAAATAAACACACCCAAGAAGAAACCATCTCCTCCAAAGAAGTGCCTCACGGTATGAGCATCTCTGACCACCATAATGCTGCCCATCCACCAAAGTGAATCCATTATGAAGCCACAAGAGTCTTTTGAGTCTTGAGAAGAACAGCTTTCCGCAAAAGTCCACCTGATTGTTGTTTGCATTCGTAAAAAGGATTTTGAGTGATTTCTTGAAGATTTGATTAGCAAGTCTTGGATCAGGCCAGACAATCCATTATGTGTCCATTTGTCGTGTCCCTGTAGAGTATCGCTCCACACATGCGCTCGTTCGTGCAAACGGTGCAGAAGAACCAGATGCTGATGATGACGCCTGGGTCTCTGGGCCGCAGCACCATCATGAAATCCTTCATCAAACAATCTGCCACCAAAACTGACACCAAGGTGAGCAGGGATTTTTTTTTTTTTTTTTTTTTTTAAAAGAGTAGTCTAAAATGTTTGGTTGCAGTGACTAAATATTTGCTAATGTGCTTCTCCGAGTAGAAGTTATTTAGTTGGTAATTGCACTTCCTGTCTTTCCCCCTCAGTTGGGCTCTGGCTCTGTGGTGAGTATAAACGCAGTGAATCAAGACTGAGGTCATTTCCATGTCAGTCACAACCATTTATTTCTGTTTGACTATTTCCATGTTACGAGTGGCCATTTGTTTGTACTGGTCAAAAGTTTGGGGTTGGTAAGATTTTTGTTTTTTAAAGAAATGAATGCTTTTATCCAGCAAGTTTCCATTAAATTGATCAAAAATGACAGAAAATACTTTTTTATAATATTATAAAACATTTCTATTTTAAAAAATGCTGTTCTTTATTAATCAAAGAGTCCTGAAAATTAAGCAGTACAACTGTTTTCAACATTGATAATAAGAAATATATTTTTTAGCAGCAAATCGGCATATTAGAATGATTTCTGAAGGATCATGTGTCACTGAAGACTGGAGTAATGATGCTGAAAATTCAGCTTTGATCACAGCAATAAATTGCATTTTAAACTAATGAAATAGAAAGTTATTTTAAATTGTAGTAATATTTTACAGTATTGCTTTTTTTAAATACTGTATTTTTTATCAAATAAATATAGCCCTGGTGAGAATAAGAGATTTCTTTCAAAAAAATAAGTCTTACCCAAACTTTTAAACTGCAGTGAAACTCACACTGAACTTCCTTTAATGGGCACTTTGTCACTGAACTGACACTGTATCATCAGACTTTGTCTGATTAACCTCATCACTCAGTTGGTGTGCGGATGTGTGTTTTTGTGGTTTGGGAAGTTGACATTCGCCTGTCTGTTGTAGGGCTGGGCGATATGAGCAAAAATTCATATCTCTGTATTTTTTGGCTGATTTGCGGTATACAGTATATATCTCTGTATTTTGTGTTTAGATTAAACAAATAAACAAACAGAATGTAACCATTTAGGCATATATTATGTGCAAAAAAAAGGTTAAAGTCACATTACATTCTGTCACTGTAATATTGCAATCTAAAAACAAAAACAATGCTTTTAAAGCAGAAATTAAATTTACTGAACTAAAAATTAAAATAATAAAAAAAAGCACAGACTAATTAAATAAAAAGGCTATTTTGATTAGGCTACCCCATTACAGTCACTTTAGTTAGTGCTATCATACAAATACACTTACCCTTCTTGTAGGTTTAAAATTCTACATATATCAGATTTACTGTTCGACTACAAATATTTCAGCAAAATCTATATTTTAGTCAGAGTTATTGTGCTCCTATTTCATTGCACTCTGTCTATTTGGCGCTCGTTCTGAATGAAGTCTGTGAAGTTTAGCGGAGAATCGCAGAGCAAAAGCTCATGCACTTCTGACAGCAAAATGGAAATATTTCCATGGCTTTCTAACATTTACAGAGGGAGAATATACCTGTGAAATGAAAGTTATACATTAAGAAAAACCGCACATTTCAAACACATTAAACAGCGCGTCTCTGTCAGCGGCACACGCAGCCTTTCTGTCAGAGCATCTGACGGGGCGAGCCGCTTTAAACTGAAACTATAAACTATAGGCTACTATATCTTACAAGTTTTTTTTTAAAGCCCTTCATATAAAGCTTGTCACATGTTTAGAACAAATTTTATGCACTTTCTCCGCAATAGTTCAGTCTGTGTCCTCCCTAGATATTTTATGAGATGCGCTCATATCAAACTACTGTATATCGATATTAACGGTATTGCTTCATACCGTATCGCTTATAAAAAATATATCGATATATCGTACAAACTCGATATACCGCCCAGTCCTAGTCCATTGTTGTTGTTTTTTTTGTTTTTTTTTAACACATCTTTCACGTAAAGCAAGAGAAGCTTCCATCATCCTTGTTTGAAACCTCACTCACTTAATCGCTGCTCTAAAAGCACTCTAAAATGATCACTTTTCCTCCAGGAGAGAGAACGGCAGAAGTGGGACGCCTTGAACAAGAAAATAGAACAAGAGAATGAGCGAAAGAAAAAGATTGAGGAGGAGAGACGAAAGAAACAGGAAGAAATGAAAAGGTGGGAAGCGGCTTTTCTTATCCGTTTGCCATTGATTGATTTTTAGGACTCTTCAGTAAATCTGAATTATTAATCTAGTTTAAGTGTGAATGCAAATCAGGACTCAAAAGTGAATTCTGTCCACTTTAGGAAGCGGGACGAGCGTTTGAAACGGGTTGTTGAGGCTCGAGTAAAAAGTGAAAAGGAGAAGGAGCAGGAAAAGAAAAAGAAGATTGAAGAAAAGATGGCACAGCTGGAGAAGAAAAATGACATGGTACTGAAGATCTTAAGACTCGGAGGAAACCCACACCCAACTTTATAATGTTAAGTTGGAGTATTTGCGTAAAGTTTTCATAAGCTCTCTCTCTCTCTCTCTCTCTCTCTCTCTCTCTCTCTCTCTCTCTCTCTCTCTCTCTCAGCTGCGTGTTGAGCGGTTGGCTGAGGAGAAAGCCAAGAGGAAGGTGGCCACTAAAAGACAGGAGGAGCTGGAGCTCCGCAAGAAACAGGAAGAGGCAGCCAGACAAAAGAAACTTCAGCAAGTTGTAAGTCAACCTCCGCAATCAAAGTGAGAGTCCTTGTTGAAAGAAATTCAAGTATAGGTGATGGATGCCCTCAAATAATGAAAGTGTACTTTACAAACAAACTGTGTATTTATTCTTTTGCATCAACTTTCCTTTTTGATCCAATAACAAATATCAAGCTTAATATGATAGATGTAATTACAGTTTATATAAATTTATTTTACAAAAAAAATACATTTCTTATGCTCATCAATAGGTATGCACAATATATCGGCCACCATATCGGTATCGGCCGATAAATATAAATTTTTCTGTTATCGTTATCGAACCGATAAGAAAATTTGGCCGATATATTAAAGCCGATAAATAATGCATTATTTCCTGCAGAGGCACCTCAGATGTGCACTGTTCTAACACCATTATAATAAAATGTTGTGAATTCTTTGTGTTTCAGCGCGTTGTTGCGAGAAGAGCGCATCCACAACAATTACACATTCTGGTTAGCACGTAACTGAGTTCACTTGTGCATTTGCATATTTTTGTACATATATAGGCTAAGTTGTAATATTATGTTTATGTTGTATAAATAGCTGATTAATCTCATATATGATTTGTTTCCTTGAGTTAAATAAGCTGCCAGCAAAGCGATTCAGTTTACCAGTGTTCATTCAGCTCTTTTCAGCGCACGCAGCTCAAACAGCAACACACAACATTAATAACAATGATTGGGACTATCATATATATAATATTATAATGAGAGCACTCTTATAATAAAACGTTGTGAATTATTTGGTTTAATTTGTCGTGTTTCAGCCAAGAGCGCGTCACATCTTATTAGTGCATAACTTAGTTCAAGATCACTTATGCAATTGCGTCTTTTTGTGCATATATAAGTTATAATATTATGTTTATGTTGTATAAATAATAAGCGCTTCAGTTTACCGGTGTTCATTCAGCTCTTCAGCAGAGCTAAAATGACATGCTGCTATTTGAAACAGTGGTATTAATTTAACACACTACTTTTTCAAAATCATTGATATATGAATAATAACCACCACTTTTATTTTTATCTTATTATTTTCATCAATAATATGGTTTAATTAAAATAATGTAATTGTCGATGCGGCGGCTATTCCGTTTAATTTATCCATGGCACATGATTTTAAAAAAAAAAAATTTACATGTAATGTTGTCCAGTGACTTTAGTTTGCATTATTTAAGCATTATTTTATTTATTTGCAAGTGTGCTTTGTTTGATTTATGTTGAAGTGTTTAATGGCTTTTAATGGTGAGACCTTTTTTTGTAATCAGGCTCTCAAAAATTTTTTTTTAAAAAATTGGATTTAGATTTATCGGCCTACATATCGGTTATCGGCTTTCATTTATTAAGAATTATCGGTATCGGCCAAAATTTTCATATCGGTGCATCCCTACTCATCAACGCTGCATTTATTTGATCTATATGGTGACGCGTAATACTCTGAAATAATTATAATTTAAAATTGTTTCCTGTTTGAATATTTTTAAATATAATTAATTCCTTTGACACAAAGCTGAAATTTCAGCATCATTACTCCAGTCTTCAGTGTCACACGATCCTTCAGAAATCATAAAATGCTGATTTGCTGTTCAATAAACATTTCTGATTATCAAAGTTAAAACAGTTGTGCTGCTTCATATTTTTGTTTAAAGTTTTGGTGTGTTTTTAGTATTCTTTGAATACAAAGTTTAAAAGAAGTAAATAAAATATAAATGTTACTAAGATTATAAATGTTTTAGGTTGATTATGGACGGGGCAACTTTTTGAGAAATGTTGCCAGGCAACTTTAGTTAATGTTGCCATCAACGGGCAACCAGGTGAGGCATAGGGTCTATGACCGATCTGAATTATCCAGATAGAAATTTGTTACCCATTCTCCATGGAAAGTGCCCAAGCAACACTGCTCAGAAAAGTTGCCTGGTAAAATTGCTCAATTTGCCTCGTGTATCATCAGCCTTACTGTCACTTTGAATCAATTTAGTGCGTCCGTGCATAAAAGTGAAATTATTTAAAATATTTGTACTGATACCAAACTTGGATAATTTATTGATTTAGTTTTTTGTAGCTAATTATATTTAACCTTTTTATATACTTGTCTTTTTCTTCAGGAGGAAGAGGAGCAGCGACACCAGGAGATGCTGGCCAAGCGCAAGGCTGAAGAGGAGCGAGAGAAGGCCCGCAAACTGGCCGAGGCCACACGCGCTCTGGAGCTGAAGAAGGAACAAGAGCGGGAGAAAGAGAAGGAGCGTGAACGAGAGCGGGAAAGAGAACGCGAGCGGGAGCGAGAAAGACAGGCTGCAGCTGAGAAGTTGGTGTTCGTTTTTCGTGCACTTGTTTGAAATGAAAGCATGACATTCAGAGATACTAAACATGCATGTTTGTGTCTTTGCAGAGAAAGACTAGAGAGAGAGAAGGCTATTGCTCTTCAGAAGGAACTGGAGAGAGCAGCCAGAGAGAAAGAGAGGAGGGAGATGGAGGAGAAGAGGAAGATGGTAAGGATTTTTTTGTTTGTTGTCCTAATGACTTTTGTTTTGTTATTTTTGTCATAATCAGCATGCAACAAGATGTTCTGATGGTTGGTTTTTCTATCATGTGGAACGCCACTGGTCCAAAATCAAGTTTCGCATAACATCTGATGTATTAAGTGTGAATTTTTATTTATTTTTTTTTGTTTTGTTTTTTTCCTCTTTTCCTCAGTAAGGACTAGGGCTGCAACAACTAATCGATAAAATCGATTATTATCGATAATGAAAATCATCGATTCTCATTATCAATTAGTCGGGTCTGCCCACAGTGCACGTCCAACTTCAGCCGGTCGCGTCAAATTAACGTTACAGCACTGAATAACGCATTTCTATGGCCAAAATGCATTTAAAAATAGTGGAGGAAACCGAATGAGATGCTGCGGGAGAAATACGTGATCCAAGCTGCCCAAAACATGAGAATTCTTTATTTTAAGCTTTAAGCTAATGCATTAGCGTAATGTCAGGCGCTTTGACAGATGCGTGTGCTTCCTCAGCGCAAACACTTTCAATTTACGGTCATATCCTTATCTCTAAATGTCACAAATTCACACGAGCATTTCCATTTTTGCATAAAGTTCCGTCCTGAAATTCTGCGTTAAGTTTAAATCTTTACTGAATGAGCACGAGCACGGCGGGCGCGTGAATGCACGTCAGAGAGGGATTAATATTCAGCACAAAAACATTCATTGTGCTGAAATAACTGTTGTTGAACGTTAAATTAAGGTTTACAAGTCAACATGTAGTGCACGTATTTTATGAGAGTAGGAACTGTAAAGGGATAACCGCGTGTAATTGTCTGAATATAAATATCAGACGCTTCATAGGCGCCTTTACAGCTGAAATTACAGTAAACCTGACTGATCAAAGTGAACACGTGTTCCTGCAGAACATTACTCTTACCTGTTGGTTAACACGGAGTTTGTGTTTTTATTCGTCTTTATTATCTTAATTTTTAATGAAGAGATTTAATCTATAGGCCTATATACAGTGCTTAAATTTATTTAAAAAATTATTTAAGGTTTATAACAAATAATGTAAGCTTTGTGCCACAGCTGCTCTAAACTAACAGTATTGGTGTTTACTAAATTCATATTTTAGCTATCTGTATTGGTTAGTCCTTTAATATGCGTAAGCGCTTTAGTAAGAGTAGGCTATTTCTAATGCTATAATATAATTAATTCTATTATCTATGAATGAAAGATCTATGAAAGATTTTTTCAGATACCCAATTACAGTCAAAAAGTAGCTAAACAATGCCAGCAAGAATGAATGCTGTTATGAAAGGCAGGAGGCCATTTTTTTTTTTTATTATGTGAATAAATACTATTTAGTTGTTTCAGTTTGTTATTTGCCAAATAAATGACACTAACAGTTTTAGATTTAAACAATTCTTTGACAAATTCTTAAAATATTTGTGTTTTCTCTTTATGACAGGTAGTCTAATAAATTAAGCACTGTGTTTTCATAGCATTCAGCTGGCACATTTGTTTGAAGAACATTGGGCAGAATGTGGAAGTGGTTTTTTGTCAATAAAATAAAAAAAGAAAATGTAGCTTTTTTTTTAATCCGATTAATCGAAAAAATAATAGGCCAACTAATCGATTATCAAAATAATCCTTAGTTGTAGCCCTAATAAGGACGCTGAAGATGTGTAGCACCTGCTTAAGACACTTATGTTACATAACAATCCCATAATCTCATCAAATTAGTTCGCTCTTTTAACAGGAAGAGCGCCGGAAGGCTGAAGAGGAGAGGGAAGCCCAACAGAAACGTGCAGCTGCAGCCTCCGCCCCGGCGCCCCCTACAGTTAAAGCACAGGTAATTACCAACAGCTAAAGTCAATTATCCTTGTTTCTTATGCTGCGTTCATGCCATATCGTAATTACCGTAATTTTGAGATGACAACACGTGACGTTCTACTCTGAGCTGTTCACATCCTCGGACTCAGAATTATGCTTTTCTGTGGCAACACAATCAGCGCCTAAACAGAGCCTGCAGTGGTCAGGTGTATCACCAGCAAAGTCACGATACGATACAGAGGATACGATACGTATCACGATACAGGACTGCCCTGAATTTCACCTCAGAATAACTTAGTAAAACAGCTGTTTATTAAACACTGCATACTACAGGGCCGTTGCTAACTATTGGCAGAGCAGGCAGTTGACCTCTGCATTATGAAGGGCCTCCATAACTGCACCATAGTACAATATAGGTAATGGCATATGTTTCATGTTTACATTGAGCACTCCCCACCAGGTACAATATTCTGATTGCTTGTATCTTGTTTTTAAGCCCATAAAAAATAATGTAATCGTTCTAATAAATTTATATTGTAATGTACTCATTAATATATTTTAAAAATCATCTTAACATTGCTGGTAGGTTATCATTGCACAAATTAACACACTCTCTATATTTATAAAATAAAAATAAGAATTAGAAGAGTAAACTAATGCGCTGTCTTCTGTCAAGCACACGCATTCACTCAAAAAGATCACGTTGCGGCCGTACACAGACATTCAGCAACACAAACTTTAGCGCTGCCCCGCAATTTTATCAGTAAAATAGCTTAATCGCTCAAGAGCTACATTATCATTCTCAACAAGGAGCTGGTAACATCATTGTTTCTAAAGGAATTAAGCCACAGATTCACTGTTAATGGAGAAACACGGCAAAACGGTGGTGATTCATACATACACAGCGCCTCTCTCTCTCACACACACATAAATGAACAGTTGATGAATGACACTTTTCTGAGAATAGAATATTGAAGTGGAGATCGCTAAAACTGCAAGCTAACCAGTGTTTTCAGAAAGCAAGCGCTTTTATCCACAGTGGAGAGAGTGCGCGTACACATGGTTGCCAGGTTTACAAAGATAAGTAACACACTTAGCAGATATTTCCGTATTGCGCAAGTGGGAAGCTCTGTTTTGGGGATTACGTCTCTTTATATCAGGCAACCCTGGTTGTTTTCCTCTGCGGCCAGATTAAACCTTGTTGTAGCCTATATATAATGCTCTATTCATTTTTTTTTTGTTTTTAGAAACCTCGCACTTTTCTACTCCATTTTAAATTGTGTTCTGGTATTGAAATTAAGCGCGGCCCACTTCTGCACACGTGCCACAATATCGATTAGGGCTCGCAAAATCACTAGCCCGACGTCCCGGGGCTATTGTTTCTTCCAGTCGGGGTACCAAAATGTATCACCACTCTGCCCAACGGGCTATCTTAACCCTCCTGTTACCCTAAAATCTGGCAACACCTTTTCTCCTTTGGGGTCAATTTGACCCCAGCAGTTTAAACCTCCAGAATATGATTTTATTTATTAAAAAGTTTGTCAGGTCATTTATGTCTTTGTTGACTACTTAAACAGGCCTTTAAAATAAACTCTCCACCCCTTATACATCCAGAATACCTATTGCAAGACTACGGACAAATTTGCACCATAAAATCTCACTGATTGACCTAAAATTGGAAAAGTATGTATATTTTTAAGTATATATTTTTCTAATTTTTAACATTTGGAAAGAATAACAATTTATTTAATCAAGGATAGGAACACAAATTCACCTATGAAAAGTAAATGTGAGTATTGTGTCAGGAATTGTTTTATGGGACTGTAAGTGCTTTTTATGCAAACATGAGTTTGACAGAATACAAACAGCATAGACAGAATATGAACAGAATTTTTTTTTTTTTGTTTGTTTGTTTTTCCCTGTAGCCCACCAGAAGGTACATTCCAGCCTTTTGTCTGCATTACTTTGCAGGCCGTATGATGTGAAAAAAAATGGTCACATGTAATGTTATGGCCATACAGTCCCTCAGCCATGTCTAGTACCACCCTCATGTCCTGATTTTTTTCAGGTGCTTGTCCAGGGGATTTACCAGTGTACACCTTCATATTCCAGGCATAGATGGACTGTGCATCACATGCGGCCCATATTTTCATGCCATATTTGGCTGGTTTGCTTGACATGTATTGTTTGAAGGGACAGCAGTCATGAAATGGAACCAGACATTCATTCACAGTGATGTGGGAGCCTGGATTGTAAAGAGAGGGTAATCGCTGGACGCACTTGTCCCGTACGTCCTGTATTGCTGCGAGATTGTCTCGCTTTCGTCGGCCCTATCGTGTTTCTTTGTCATCAAACCGTATGACACAGGAGAAAACATGAAATGTCTTTAGAGACATGGTGGCTGGAAATATTGACCTTCCGGTGTCAGCATTCCAAAGGCTTGCTGTTGCTTCTTCTTTTGACTTGTACACTCCTGCCAAAATGAGCAACCCAATGTAGGCTTGCAAGTCAGTCACATCAAAGTCTGCCATACACCCCTCTAACTTGATCATTTTAAGTATATTCTTTTCAACTGATGGTGTAATGAAAAGCTCAAATGCAGATTTTATATCTTGGACATGGCTGACAGCATATCTGGTGGGCCCTGGAACCATTTTGATGACATTAGCAGCACTAAGTTTACCCTGTCATTCAAGTGGGAGGACCATAATAACTTTCCATATTTGGAAGGTATTGTGTCTGCTGGTGGTTGAGACAACAGGAGGATCAACACTAGGAGTCTTATTCTCATCTGAGGAGGATGCCTCATAATCAGGATCCTCCTCAACATTATTGTTTGTCCCAGAAACATTCTCCTGTTACTTTCACTGTCAAAAAACTGAGACAAAATCTCATTGACAGAAAACCTTTGCTTAGAGGCCATTTTCGAGAGGGAGAGAGAGAGCATAAAGAAAGAGCACAGAGCACAAAGAGATATGGTACAGAAGGCTTCTGTATAAGCTTTTATGTTTGCTCCTCCCCTGTAAACCACGAGAATGTTTTTATATATATATATATATATATATATACACACACACACATACACACATATATATATATATATATATATATATATATATATATATATATATATATATATATATGTATATATATATATATATATATATATATATATATATATATGTGTGTATATGTGTGTGTGTGTGTATATATATATATATATATATATATATATACATACATACATACATACATACATACATACATACATAATCTCACAAAAGTGAGTACACCCCTCACATTTCAGCAACCATTTTAGTATATCTTCTCAAGGGACAATACTATAGAAATGAACCTTGGATATATTTGAGTAGTCAATGTGCAACTTGTATAGCAGTAAAGATTTACTGTCCTCTGAAAATAACTCAACATATGGCCTTTATTGTCAAAAAAGCCGGCAACAAAAGTGAGTACACCCTAAGTGATAACAGCTATACTTCGTTTAACCATGCAAAGCCACACGTCCTATTCATCATGTTCATGTTTTTGTCTGCTTGACAGGACCATACAAATTTGTGTATCTTGTATTAGAGCAGTTAAAATTTGGTGCTTTGAGTACAATTCTCTTATAATGACCACTGGATGTTCAACATGGCACCTCATGGCAAAGAACTCTCTGAGGATTTGAGAATTAGAATTGTTGTTCTCCACAAAAAACGCTATTTTTCAGCTGCTCCTTAATACCTCGTGGTAAAGAATGAGTTTGCATTTCCAGTAAGCCTTTCTGCGGTTTGTGTTCAGATCAATGCAAATGTCGACCCATGTTTTTACGCCACAAACACAAAGAGATGTAAATGTGAAAACGTTAATGTGCCTTCTAAAAATCTAAACAATTAAAACAGTAATATTTGTTTTAAATTAATATAGACCTAAGAATGTACACGTTTGACTCTTCCCTTTTCATAAAAATTGTTTAAAGGCTGAAATGCCATTTTATAAGATTTTTTTTTTGTTTTTGTGAAAACCTGTATCTGAACTGTGAATCATGTAATTTTATAGCTTAATTTGTTACCATAGACATTGTCCAACCCCACTCATACAGTTTTATTTGTGTAGCTCTTAAAATGGGTCATAAATTGCCTTAAAATGACTTAAATTCTGCAGATACCCTGTAAATAGTAAAATAAAATTCCGTCCTTAATATTTGTTGATTATTTGTGTATTGAAGATGTTTTTGGTTGACGTTTTTGAGATATATTTATATAAAAAAAAAAATGGTCTTTTTATTTGGGCTAGTTAAATTTAGTTTTCGGGCTACCAAAATCTGAAGAGTACCTGCCCGAAGGGCTACCAGGGATTTTGAAATTTTGCGAGCCCTGGGCCAGCTTTATCGATACTCGTATCGTCAAATCTCTGTGATGATACATCGTTATATCAAACACAGCACTAGTGTGAACGCACCTTTAGTATTTATTGTATCCTATTACTATAGTATTTTGTAATTTTGAATTAGATTTACATGTACATTTTAAGTTTATTAAAATATACGTCTTTTTATTTTACTTAATTTAGTTATTTTAATGTAATTTTATCACTTCAACTAACTTAATTCAGTTAGTTGCTAATTCAACATTTTCTCATTTACTTTAGGTTATTCATCTAATATTTATATTGTTAGCTAACAATATCAACATTGGCCTTGTAGGCAGCATTTTGTGGAAAAATAAAACTAAATAAAAAATGTGTGTGTATATATGTATACGTGTGTGTATGTAAAATTAAAAAAATAATAATATCCAGGGCTCGACAATAAGGACTGCCCGGGGCCAGCGTGAAGGGCGCTCAGGACAGTAGACGGATTTGTCACTTGCCCGATCGGGCCACTGCAGCGTCGTCATGAAATTTTATCATTTGCATGCGTTTTTAAGCCTTGTTCATTTAAAAATTCAAGCGATTAAAAAGCATTTGGGCGCGAAAGACAACTCCTTTCAGTACTTGCGCACTGTGTTCTGTTCTGTGTGTAACGCTGTATCACTGTTCCATGAGCGCCGCCTGCAGTCAGAGAGTGAAATTGCGTCTCATTCAGCCCGTCTGCTGTTTCTGTTTCGTGCCGATGTTTTATGTAATGTTAGCATAATTTCACAAAGCTAAAGTCGGGTCATTCTGTTTTTGCTTCAGATTTTGAAATTACACAGTCTAATATAAATCAGACTTTGCACGTTTTTTTTTTTTTTTTTTTCCATGATTAAAATGCAGTGGCTGCCTCTAATTTCAAATGGCTATGAAAAATCAAAGTGCAACACATAGCGAGGTATATTCAAGTGTTATTTTATGTGATTTTTTTCCATTTCTGTACCTGAACATCTACAAACATTAAAACCTAAAGCATCATTTCATCTTTGTGCTATAAGCCTATGTTTATTTGTGCTATTGTAATTTGTTCATTTGTTCTTATTTACTGACTGTCACTTGTCTTTAATAATGTTTAAACTTTATTTTTGGCTAGTGATTTTTGCTGTGGTGTTGGAATTGAAATAGAGAATTGTAAAATTCAATTGATATCTAAAATATTGGTGTCATATAACCTTATTTATTAGAATACAAGATAACATAGATCAAAAACAGTGACAACAGCAACTATTTTATTTTTTGTGGCAGGCCCAGTGAAAATGTTGGCAGGGCAAGCAAAAATTTGTCCCAATCGGGCCAGTAGAAAAAATCCTTAGCGGTGATCCCTGATATCTCACACACCCTCAAAAATGTTAAACATACGTACGTGTGTGTGTGTGTGTATGTATATGTGTGTATATATATTAGAAATTGTTTTTGCTTTTTTTAAATTCATGCATGTATTTTATTTATTATTTATATTTGGTACTTTCCAAATCCATTTGAAATGTTTTTGTAAAATTAACACGTCTCTGCCACAAAAACACAAGTAGCTAACATGCTCAGCACAACTATAACTAAGTGTTCAGCTCTAAACAAGACTGTAGATATCGAGGTAAACGCTTATGCTTTCTTTTTGCTCGTTTTTGTTGTACTAAATGCTAAGCATTTAATTATACATCTAATATTTACTAAAGCTCTTATTCCATTTCCACAGAACTCTGTTTTAAATACTCCAGTTGGGAAAGGAGCTGCTCACAATAAGACTAAAGATCACGGACCTGGACTCAACGTGACCGTGGACATTGAGGTGAGGTCACGGCAACGATTATGTGTCTCTTTCCCCTGCTGAAGGAGGGAATGTGCTGGATAACATTACTAAGCACAGAATAGTTCCCAGAGAAGCAAAGCGACAAAGACTTAAATTTCCAGTTTTATATGTTTTTCTTGTAATAGAAGCCAATTAGGGGTGTGCGATATGACGATTTTTGATTGTGGATGATAAAAATGTCTCCACGATCTGCTTTTGAAGAAATATTGTATCATGCTACAGCGCACATTCTATCAGCTGCAGTTCTGGCACCGCCGAATACATTAACATCAGTGTTAACTCAGCGGTAGAGTTACTCTCACGGTCGCTGCACTTATTCACAATCACAAAAGTACATTATTTGCATGTACTTTAAAGCCTTACTGGTTAAACGTTTCTTTCACGTGCTGTTCTGACATGCACTTTTTCTGAGCATGTACACCTGAAGTGCACGCACTAAAAAACCTGTTAAACAGTGTCTGATCACTGAACTAAGTTATCTTTAGCGCTAATACTGTCAAAACAAATAAGGTTTATGTATAGTCTTAGCTGGTTATGTCTAAAATGAAAGTAAACAGCTGAGAGAAAATGGATGCACGCCTGTATATTAGATGCATGCGGGTCTTAAAGGGACAGAACTAAACATGCTGCCAACTGTCATTAAAGGGATAGTTCACCCTAAAATTAAATTTCTGCCATTATTTACTCACTCACATGTTGTCCCAAACCTGTATTAATGATGGTATAAAAATGGTATAAAAATAAAACACTATTTTTATTTTTGGGTGAATTATTCCTTTAACCCTAGAGCGTCCCTCGAGTAGGGTTTACGTTTAAGGTCCTTGGGGTCAGATAGACCCCAAACTTTTACAGAGCGATTGCATAAGGAAATATACTTTTTTTTTTTTTTTTTTTTTTTTTTTGATTTACTTCTCAACTGTTTATGCTGTTTTTGTGGATATTTGATAGTTTTTTTTTTTTTTTTTTTTTACCTGTTTACTGCACAATTACTCAACTATGCTTTAAATTGGCTTATGAAAAATTAATTTATGAAAAAAACACTTAAATTATGACCTAAATTAAAAATAAATGGATTCTAGATATTGGCCCATGTGTTAGGGATAGAATACTGCCATCTGCAGGTTAGAATAAAAACTTTAGGGATTACAGTTAAAGAGAGTGCAATGACCACATATATCCAGCAGAGGTCCATAGAGACTCATTTATTTTCAGTTCAGTTTCAAGTCATTTTTTTCTTCATATTTCAGCTTCTCCTTGCAACTTTTTGATATTTTGTGAAAATAAATTTAATTTAATTTAATTTTCAAAAATACAAGTAGCTAACATGCTCAATAGAGATGCACCGATCGACCGGTCAGGGACCGGAATTAGCTGATTTTCCACGTGATCGGCCCGGATCGGTGACCGGCCAGTCAGTCTGCCGGTCTGTTTTGACATCACATTTATGGCGACTGATAATGTATTTGTGTCGTGCCAGATGAGGCTCGCACAGCCTGAGTGAGTGTGAGACTCATGCAGAAATCAAAACAAATGAGCACAACAGCACTCAAGGTATCTTATATATCTACTGCGGTAGTAAGAAATTTATAATATATGATTTAGGTGCACAACATTGCAAGACCAAAATGTTTCAACACGATTGCAATGTAATTTTATACAATAGTAGTTCAATAAAGTTAAAATTAAGTGACTTACAATTTAGACACAATATTGACTGTTTTTGCTCAATTTCACTGATGAAAATAGTTCCAATCAAAGCCACAGCAGAACTGTTTTGTGTCTCCGAGCAACACAGCAGTGTTTCCTTACTGAATGAATCCACCTTTTTTGAATGAGTCAATGATTCAGTAACTCATTCATAAAGACAGGAGTCACTTGCCTCGTTACTGAATGAATCAGCCGTTTGAACGAATCTGTTGGATTAAGGACTAAATGAGTCTCTGATTTAAACAGTCATTTGACGCCACCTACTGGTTTGGTTTCATATTTAAAACTGTCATTGCATTTTCTCCAACATTTTATTTGTTTAAAAAATACTTAAAACATTAATATTAAATTCTTTTTGCATTCAAAATTTTGCCATGTAAATGCATTTATGGCACCACAGCTTCATCAAACACTGTAAATACATCTAATGCCACTTCAGATGCAGCGTCTATGTTTCCTTCAGTGGAAAGATGGAGTTTGTTGATACTGATTTCATTTGAATGGTAACAGCTCTACAGTTTATTCAAACTGAATTAACTGAAACAATGTTATATACAGCAGCTCCTTTTCAGTTAATTGTTATTTCTTCCTCTTTTCTAGTCACAGAGCACTTTATTTTGAGAGTTGTTTAAGTGAGAGAACATCTGTAACTTTGTCCAAATTGGGGAATTGTAATGTTTAATAATTTGTATATACACTATATTGCCAAAAGTATTGGGTCATTCCCTTCTTATGAACAGGTTTGACTACTTTAGTAATTTCCATGAGTACAAATCTTAATGTTTAAGCATATAATGATATTCTAGGGAATTGTGTGCTTCTAATTTTAAAGCAACAGTTTGGACAGGACCCTTTTCTATTCTAACATGACAATGCCTCTGTGTATAAGGCAAGGTTCAAAAAGAAATGATTGATTTAGTCAGTGTGGAAGAACTTGACTGGTCTGCGGAAAGCCAAGTCCTAATCCAAGCTGAACACTCCTGGTGTGACTTTAAATGCAGACCTTGAGCCGAAAACTCTTTACCAAACACCAATGACTTGTATATTCACTATATGAACAAACGTATTGGGACACCCCCTTCTTTAGAACAGAAAAAGGCTCTTCCAAAACTGTGGCAACAAAGATGGAAACATAATTCATGTATTTAAAAATTGTTTTTCCATCTCTGTTGCAACAGTTTTGGAAGTGTCTAAAATGACTGTACCCATATGTACAAGTCATTGGTGTTTGGTAAAGAGTTTTTGGCTCAAGGTCTGCATTTAAAATCACGCCAGAGGTGTTCAGCTTGGATTAGGACTTGGCTTTCTGCAGACCAGTCAAGTTCTTCCACACTGACTCACTTGACAGTTCATTGAACTTCGTTCATTTATTTTTTGTTCGTTTATTTAAATAGCCTACCCTTTATGGTGTCAGTAATTACTGTGCTGCTAATTTCTGATTTGGGAGTGATTTGTTTGTTAGAAAAATGTTAGGTTACCTTATTAAAAGTATTGCTCTTCACAGACCTGTGTGTTTTGTATCACTAGTGCAGTGTCCGTTCTCGGAGCATATAGGCCCTGCCCGCATGAGGCGCGCCGCTTCCGGCTCGCACTGTTCTGTAGTTTATTCATTCTGAACGCGTCGCGTGTCCATATTGCACCAAAATGCGACACTGCACTCCCTTGGGTCCGCAGCAACACACCCGCCACGCGTGAAGTCGATTGGATGAACGGTTCTCGACATAAAACTGCAGACAGACAAACAGAGATTCCTGCCTTTATTAGAGAGAAGAATATGTTCAGCCCCCTCCCTCCGAAGCTTCGAATATTTGGTGTTGATTACTACCGAAGCTTCGACGCTCAAAAAATGGTATTCGGACCAGCCCTCCTAAATGCTAAGCATTTAATAAATATACATCTAATAAATATTTACTAAAGCTCTTGTTCCATTTCCACAGAACTCTGTTCTAAATACTCCAGTTGGGAAAGGAGCTGCTCACAATAAGACTATAGATCATGGACCTGGACTCAACGTGACTGTGGACATTGAGGTGAGGTTACGGCAACGATTATGTGTCTCTTTCCCCTGCCGAAGGAGGGAATGTGCTGGATAACATTACTAAGCACAGAATAGTTCCCAGAGAAGCAAAGCGACGAAGACTTAAATTTCCAGTTGGATGTTTATTTAACTAGGAAAGAAAACTCACTAAGATTACAATCTCTTTTGCAGGAGTGTCCTGGCCAAGATAGGCGGCCCAAGTTTACAAATACATATACAATACACAATAAAAATACTACACAATAAAAATGTCGCTAAAGATACAGCCATTAGAAACATTTGCAAATTTCCAAGTCTTTCTCCAAACCACACAAAAGTGTTTTAAAATATCTAAAAGGCACCAATTGATATAACCTTAATTTCATTTGAAGAAAATTCCAATCCGAAGGGGCAGCATATTTAAAAGCCTTAGTACCCAAGTTAGTTCTAGCAGAAGGTACATTGTGATTATAATACATTTGTGAACGCAGTGAATAATTACCAACTGTTTTTTGTTGAATTAAAGAACAGAGATACTGTGGTAAAAAACCCAAAATTGTCTTAAATCATTAGGGACCAATGCATTTTTCTTCGAACAGCAGTCAACTCTACTGTATAATGTACAATGTGTCAAATGTTTACAATCAGTGATAAACCTTAAGGCACCATGATACACAGCATCTAAAGAGGATAGAAGATAGGATGGTGTATGTTGGTACACTACATCCCCATAATCAAGAATTGGTAAAAATGTCACAGACACAAGTTTCTTCCTTGCGTAAAATGAAAAACAAGACTTATTTCTAAAATAAAACCCTGACTTTCTTTAATTTTTGTTTCAAATAATTAATATGTGAACCAAAATTTAATGTGTCATCAATTATAATGCCCAGATATTTATACTCTGACACTAAAATAATCAAATTTCCTTGCAATGTTCGTAGGGCAATCGAACTATCTGATGTAGATCTAGAATTTAATAACAAATTTTGTTTTCTCAACATTTAAAACCAACTTGAGTATAAAATCTTGCTTGAATATCAAAAACAGTATGCAAATCACCCAGAGCTTCTTGTTTTGAAGGTGCAGAACAATAAATAACAGTGTCATCCACGTAAAAATGAAAACTTGCTTTGTCAATGTTGACATCAAGACAATTTATGTATATAGTAAATAATAAAGGCCCCAATACAGAACCTTGGGGGACTCCCTTAACCCCATCCAATAAATCTGATTTACCGCCTTCAACCTGCACACATTGAGTTCTTCTTTTTAAATAAGCATTAAACCACAAAACTGCATTATCTGATAAACCAACACATCTCAGTCTATTTAACAGAATCTCATGGTCCACTGTGTCAAAAGCTTTAGTTAAATCAATGAATAGACATGCACAATGGCGTTTTTCATCTAGGTACCCCAGTAAATCATTTAAGACTTTCAAAAAAGCTGTAATAGTACTATGCTTTTTACGAAATCCTGATTGATTAATAGAAGTTTATGAACATGTAAATATTGCATTAATTGTTCACTAATAAAACATTCCAGACAAAATGCATTTTGTTTTGACAAAAATGCAAAGCTTGGAAATAGGTCGATAATTATCTAGTACAGTAGAGTCTCCTTTTTTCAACAAATGAGTTACAAAAGCGGACTTCCATAACTGTGGAATATCCCCTGTTGATAGGGAAAGATTATACAAATATGTCAGTGGTGTTGTTGTGATATCAGCTGCCAACTATAAAAACATTGGTTCGATAAGATCAGGGCCAGGTGATTTAGTAACATCTAGGTTTTTTAACACAGAGCAAACATCCAAAGAATTAATATGATTAAAAACAAACTCTGTTGTCCATAAAGGGCGCTCTGCATTAAGAAATGCAGAATTTACAGTTACATAATTATTCTGAGACAATGACCCAGATGCAATAAAATGGCTATTAAAACTGTTGAGCATCTGCAATTTATCCACTATTTTAACAGAACCTTTAGTTATATGGGGGGAAGACCTAAAGCAGACCCATTACCAGTCAAAAACCTTATACTCTTCCAAAACTTATTAGAATTTGTTGAGTTCTCTGCAGTTTTGTAAAGGAAATACTCAGCTTTTGCCTTCCTAATCAAAACCGTGCATTTATTGCAGAGCTGTTTAAAATACAACCAGTCAGAATTTAAATTGGTTTGTCAGGCCTTAACCCATGCAATGGATAAAGTCAGACAGTGTTGCCGTAAACCAGGGATTATCCCGACACTTAACTCTATTTTTTTTTTAAATGTGCATGTTTATTAATAATTAAAAAAAACTTTCATAAAAATAATTCCATGCACTTTCAATATCTGGAATCTGTGATTTTGTCCCACTCAAATTGAGCAAGATCATGTAGAAAACCCTGTTCATTAAAATGTTACATACAGCGCTTTATAATACGTGGTTCTTGCTTATATAATTTTATATGTCTAGCTACCGCAACAACACAGTGATCACTTATATCATTTGCAAAAACAGAAGCTGGGGAATATTTATGAGGTGCATTTGTAAAAATAAGATCTATTAATGTGTATTTTTCTGGAAGTTTCAAATTCGGTCTAGTAGGCAACTCTGCCAATTGAAAAGTTATAAGAGTCACAAAGCTCTTTAAATCCGTCAGATACTGGGTGCATCCAATTCAATTTAAAATCATCCATTAAAATCAATTCTTTTATAATTCAAAGAAGCTAAGGAATGCATCAATGAAGGTAAGGCATCAATAGTGGCTGATGGAGGTCTGTATCAACCCACTACAATAAGTTGACAACTCTTTGAAATTAAAAGATTAAGAGCTAATAATTCATACTGTTTAATTATCAATTCAGAGATTAACACTGTAGTCTCAATGTTCTTTAACATAGAAGCCAATGAGTTCTTCTAACTTGAGGTTTTTTGTTTGCTTCGAAACACATAAACCAAAGTCAGATGTCTGGAACAGCTGATTTCTGACCCCGTCTCTTGTTTTATACTTGGCAGCAATCTCCACAGTCATACCAGATCACCCCAAAGGGCCAGAAAGTGACCGTTTTAGCGAATCCTGAAGATTATGGCATGGACCAGAACAGCGACGACTCCACAGATGATGAATCTGCGCCCAGAAAACCCATCCCGTCCTGGGCTGAGGGTATGTTTATTTGTAGTTATGGTTTATGTATTGTTCTGTTCCATCTGTGCACTCTAGTAGTGTGCAGTGGTCCAAATGGTTTTCACTGAATTCTGATTTGAGAGTTTTCAGATATACCATCATAACTATCAGTTCATATGTTTATTTTGCTGTATGTACTGTATTCTCCTAATGTGACATGTTGTTTTGTGTAGGTATGCAGTTGCAGCAAGCTATTATGAAGCAATATTACAATCCACTGGATCTTGATTCATATTTCGGAGAGCCTGAACCACCCAAACTGGAGGAGATCTTCAGGAGGACCAAACCTCGCTTCTTTAAACGCACTAGCTCTGCCGTCTGGCATTCTCCACCACGTTTGGGAAATCTGGGCAATTAATAAGCAGATGGGTTTTTTCTTCTTTTGTTCTGTCGTCTTTTTTCATGTTGTTGTCTTTTATACTTTAAGCTCACTTTAATAAAGCCTTTAAAAAATCTATATGTAAGTAGGTTAGACTGGAAAAAAAAGAGCAGAATGTGTCATTTAGATTACACAAAAGATGATGGGGTTTGACACCAGTTTCTTGCAGACTGGGATGGGCTCTGTTTAATTTACCTGCAGTAATTTTTTTTTAAATTTTTTTTATAAATAATTGGGACTACCTTTTTACACATGTATTTAAATATAGCGTCACGTAGTAATTTTGGAAGTGTACACAGGAGCTGCTACAAATGGGATGTAGAAAATATGGGGATGGTATTTGCCTACAAAATTCACTTCACAAAGAGTAAGATTTTCTCTTGACTGTTAATAAAAGGTATAATTTCTAAGTGTCTGTGTAATGTCTCTTATTTTTAATAGTTTGTCATGGATGTGATTTGAAAAGTCAGAAAACTAAATCTGGGTGCATCTGTTACAATTCTTTGACTAAAACTTGAGGGAAATTGAAAATCATAAATTGAAATTGTAGCATGTTCTAATTTCTTTGGTCGTTCGTGTTACAGTACCATTTGAGTCTGCTATAATTTAGGGAAGTATTCTTCTAGTATAGTAAGTTTCTTAAACTTAAAGGAATGTGCTCGTGTCAAACTTTGCCACAACTTTGTTTCTAACTTGATCATTTACACAATGTCAGGAAACAATAACTAGATGGAAATAAAGAGCCACTTAGCCTATTTGAGATGGACTGTTAGCTTGTATTATAAAATCAAATTTTAAGTAGGCCTATATTTTTAAACCTGTGACCCTGGCCTGGACCACAAAACCAATCACCTGAAAGCTGAATAAAGAAGCTTTCAGTTGATGTATGGTTTGTTACAATATTTCTATTTATTTGGCTGAGATACAAATATTTGAAAATCTGGAATCTGAGGGTGCAAAAAAAATCTAAATATTGAGAAAATTGCCTTTAAAGTCGTCCAAATGAAGTCCCTAGCAATGCATATTACTAACCAAATATTCGGTTTTGATTTATAATTACAATAGGAAATGTACAAAATATCTTAATGGAACATGATCTTTACTTAATATCCTAATGATTCTTGGCATAAAAGAAAAATCAATAATTTTGACCCATACAATGTATTGTTGGCTATTTCTACAAATATACCCGTGCTACTTAAGACTGGTTTTGTTCTCCAGGGGTCACATAATTGAACCGATTTCTGTGATTTAATCTAACAGGATAGAATGGAGTGAGACAGACAACATTACAGCACATTAAAAACATGAGATACTTGGAATATTTCTGATTAAACTGGTTCATTTTATAGACAAAGCTAAATTCGTCACATTCGCTCAAACTGGAGTAGACAACTTAAAATTCGCTGTATTTTCGCTTAGTGATAGTGAACTCGTTTTCTATCTTGAAACGTGTGAACCTAAATTATTTAATAAAGACATGATAAAAAATGTTTACTTCTGGCTGTAAAATTTTTTGATAGACACCTGAAAGGATATGTTGAGAAAAAGCATTTGCTAAATGAATAATTATATTAGGGTCTGCCCAGAATTACCACGACAGTTCTGGTAAATTGAGTAAGGATTACAGCCTGTGCGCATGCGCAGATGGCTGCAGTTACTCCTCTCGTGAGCGCGCAAGCCAGTGGAAAGTTTCATCGTCACTAACGGCGTCGCGCAGCAAAGGGACGACAATCACCCAGGAGAACTCACTGAAATCAACACTAAGGTACGTTAGAGATTAAAAGACGTTTATTATTAGAGTAAACTGAGCTGTCTGCGCTACGATTGGTCACTGGTTTATTGTAGCTACTCGTTTTGCTTTATAATAACAGGTGCAGTTGACGGTCACACGCCTAATGTAGTCCCGCTATTTGAGGCGTTTGTGAATTAACGAGCGACTAGCGGCCTGATATTGTTTACATTTATTATAAATTGGCTTCTCGACACTACACATATTTACATATTATATACAATACATTCCTCGCTCATGTTTTGAATAATTAAGGAATACGTCATATAAAAGGAAAAAAAAAAATGTTGATGGCGATGTTATATTGAATTTAGTTGGATATTGTCCGATATATTGAATATTTAGATTTAATTTTGTACCGCGCATCTTGATGTAAAGCCATTAGGGATGTTCATCTCCATAAATAAGGCCGATGCGATACGCATCTCTACGCATAGCCAACGATACGATACGTTGAAGATGCATATGAAGCAGCTAGCGATGCGATGCGATACGATTCACCCCTATTACGATGCAGTGCGATTCGATTTCTATTCGATTTAACACAATCCGATTCGATGCAATTGAAAAAAATATGATCGCTTTTATTTCTTTGGTTCAGACAGACAGCAAATCATAAATTAGCTTGTGTCTTCTGATTTCTAATGCCCCGAGGCCTGTTTCATAAAGTTTACCAAATAGGCCAGGCTTATTTCAGTTAGTCTGACTCACTGTCAAATGATTTGGTTCCATAAAGCAAATTTAGCAAAGATCAACCTCAGTCACTGTGGCTGCTTATGATGGAAAGCTAATCTGGTTCAGGGCAGGCAAACCAATGCAATGATATTACCACTGATTCTCTCACATACTAGCCTTTCTCTCTGGTTTTATAACAGCTGTACCTTTTATAGTTAGAACATTACAATCCAAACATTGCTCTTTAAAGCATTAACAATCACTAAACTAAAAGTTAAAATCACTAAATTAAAACTACATTTTAACTGCTATAAGAAACTCACATTAACTCATCTGAGCTTAGTAATTAGGACTGTATTAGCTTACATTTTATTTACCCATTACAATAGTCTCTTTACAGTTACTGCTGTCATAAAATGCATATTTGACTCAGAATTATTGCGCCGTCTGTTTAACGCCGTCCACTCGCGTATGCCTCGCCCACTCCTGACAGCAAAATGGATGTATTTGCATGACTTTCTAACATTTACTGATGAAAAATATACTCGTGACATATCAGTTATGCACTGAGGAAAACAAAACGTCTCAAATGCATTAAACAGCACATATATATTCGCTGTTTGCCATGGTGGATCGATTTGATCCATGATCGACATTAAGAGCTGCTTAAGAATAAGCGTGCACAAATTAGTTAGATTGCGTGAACTTACATTGTCGTTTTTAACCGCTTTAGTCCCGATTGATTTGTTAGGTTATTTCAAGTCAGGTTTTGGACTTTAATCCCTGCTTTTCCTCAGGTCTCCGCAGTGTTGTTGTGATACATCTTATTCACGCGCAGCGGTGATGAGAGAACGCGCTTGAGAAACAGTTTCGAGAGGAGAAATCAATCTACATATAAAATATTGGTCACTTTCTAAACAATAAAAGTGTAGCGCATCCACTAGTAATTATATATAAATAAATCGGTTTTTACCTATGCAAATATGTTAGAAACGATGCATCGCGATACAAATGTCAACTTGTAGCCGATGCACAGTTTTTAAACCGATGCATCGCATCGTTAACTTTGTTTTTTTTGTTTGTTTTTTTGCCGATGCGCCCAGCGAATCGGGGAATCTTCCTATCCCTAAAAGCCATGAATACATGTCGGAAATGGCCTCTGAACAATGACAGACACACACATACAGAGATTCACAGATACACACACACTAACACTACTGTTTTCATTCCTGTCAGCACCTTACACGTTTAGTCACGCAGGTACTAAGATACTCAGATGAACGTGATAACTGGTCTGTATTAACCCTCTGACGCATGAATTATTAAATCACAAAGTAATAATTTTTTTACATGTTTATTTTTACTTTTAAATAAGTGAAAAATCATGCCAAAAAAAAATAAATAAATAAAAAAATTGTCAATATATTATATTTTGAGGGAGTTACATATACAGTATGTCCACTGTAGTGGGCACCATGCATTAAAGGTATAAAAAGTGAATCAATAGAACTAAATGTGTGGTCTTAAAAGAAAATGTTTTTAAAAATATTTACTATGTGAAAACGGTTTGAATACACTCAAGAACATTCAGTAACAACAAGCTATGTCATGACGGCACAGAAATGTGAAGTGTAACAAATAAAACGTAAGAGTGTGTGTCTATGGGCCAGGGGTGTGTGGTGCTGTGTGGGGCAGTGTGGGGGGAGGGTAGGAGTGGTGGGCTATTCATACACATATACATACACACACAAGCACACACACCCTCCCACCACACTCTCGAACACAATCATGCACACATATATCTGCACTCACACAGTATAAATGTATACATGCCTACAGTTTTATACATTTTAGGTGCATGACGTCTACTGTAGTGGTCAGATATATTTTCTGTCACAGAAAAAAATGTACAAGAAAAATATTGTTAAAATCTGGATGAATCTATTTCTGACATCCTATTTAACTGAAAAATATTTTTTTGCACCTGTCTGAGAATAAAAGTATTTAACACTTATTCCCAAGGTACGTGGTGCATCCCCTTTTCCTATTTTATGCGCGCTTTGCGTTTTAGCTGCCTGCTGCACCTCGCGTTTTTGCAGGAGAGCTCTGAGCACCTGAAGATGAAAAAATAGCAACTCTGAACAGAAAAGCGCCCAACATCATTCGCTTTTTTTCCATTGTCCAATCGAATGAATTGAGAGACGGGTCTTCCATTGTGGTGACAAAAGTTTACAGTTGCTTGGAAAGTCTGGAAACTGCAATGATGGAGGAGAAATTTGTGGTGGCTGTTGCAGGTTACCCGGAGCTATTTTTTTAAGGTTTCTGCTAATATGACAGTTTACTTAAAGGGATACTCCACCCCAAAATGAAAATTTTGTCATTAATCACTTACCCCCATGTCGTTCCAAACCCGTAAAAGCTTCATTCGTCTTCGGAACACAATTTAAGATATTTTGGATGAAAACCGGGAGGCTTGTGACTGTCCTATTGACTGCCAAGTAAATTACACTGTCAAGGCACAGAAAAGTAAAAAAAACATTGTCAAAATAGTCCATCTGCCATCAGTGGTTCATTCTGAATTTTATGAAGCGACGAGAATACTTTTTGTACGCAAAGAAAATAAAAATAACGACATTTATTCAAAAATTTGTTCCTCTCTGTCTCTCTGTGTCAGCGTAGCGCCATTTTGGAGAGCATCCGATGGACGCAAAGTGCGTATGCTATTCTCTGTCATCAGTAACGCATGGATACGTATTGTACGTTTATTTACGGTTTGATTTGAACAGAAACTGCGTATCCATGCGTTGCTGATGACAGAGAGAGAATAGCGTACGCACTTTGCGTCCATAGCTACTACAACTATTTATATAAAACAAAATGCGTGTATATTTTGGTCTCTGAAGACCTTTCTGCTTTTGCTGTTCATAACCTCTCTCCTGAATTTCTGTCAGTGGTAATGTGTGTAAATGACATGCGAATCTAATGCCGGGTTCACACTGCATGATTTTCATAGTCATCGGATTGCTGCTCTTCTCACACTGCATGACTGTCTGGGGTGTCATGTAGCCTAGTTGCTGTTGTGTGCACTGCACGACGAATCGGTGACAGATGGTCACACATTACACAACTTTTCATTAGGAAGAATCGCAGACAACTCCACCTTGTCTACAAACTACATTTCACAACCAAATACAAAAAGATTTGAGACAGGAAGTAATGTAAGATCACAGGAGAGACAGGCATTCTCAGGGGCCGTTCACATATCGCTTCTTTTGCGTGCTCAAGTTCGTTATTTCAAATGTAGATGTGCGGTAGGCACGCTCATAATGGAAGCGACGCATGTCCGCGCCGCATCGAGATAAAAACATTTCAACTTTTCAGAATGCCGCAAGTGCACCGCGGGTCATGTGACAAGAACCAACCAATCAGCTTCATCCTTTCCCGTAACAACATTGAAAGCTCAGCCAAGATGGTGAAACAGCTGATCATAGCTGTACAGGGATAGTCTTTTTAAAATAAATTTAGTAGCAGAGCTATTGAAAGCGATTTTCAGGGCTGGAAATCCATTTATCTTTTGCTGAAACTTCCGCGTCTTCATGAAGAGCGCAGGTCATGGTTGCTTAGCAACGGCAGACGCCACGGGAGCGCAAGCGCCCAAGCGCTTTGGAAAAAAGGAGAAAGCCCCTAGCATTTTCCACGCGATATTAGGCATGACATTTGAACGGCCCCACACACAAGAATGGATTTATTTCTGTCAATAACTGTGAATGAGAGAGTGGTTGCTTGCTGATGTTCTGTTCCAAGTCTATCATGACTTCTCCCCCTGAACTTTCCCTTGCCCTGTATCTTGTTCTCTCATTTGTTGTAGGTCTTTGCTGATGTCATTTCCAGTCAAAACACATTTCACACTGCAGGACTGTGAGTTGCCGACAGGTCCAGATATTTAGCATGCCAAATATCTCACGGGCATCTTCGACACATTGGAGCTACTCTCAGATTGTGTCATTGATAACACAATATGCAATTGTCACTCGTGTGCAAAGATCACCGATTCGCCACCATTTCAAGCATTTGTCGGTGATTTCCACAAAATTGTCGCGAGTGAAATTCAGGGCTAAAATCCTACAGTGTGTGCCTGGCATAAGTGACAGCTCAACTGACAATTTTGAAAATGATCGCTTTTCATTGAAACTCTCTCTCTTTTTCAACAGAAATGGGTCGCCTAACAGTACTGTTACTCTGTCTGGCTCTTGTGGTATCGGTTGTGGCCAAACGTGGGGGTGGCAGTAAAGGTGGAAGCTGGGGCAAAAGTGGTGGAAGCTCAAACAAAGGTGGAAGCAGCACAGGAAGCCAAAGTGGCAGCAGCAGCAGTAGCAGCAGCAGTAGCAGCAGCAGTAGCAGCAGCAATAAAGGCACTTCATCACATGGGACACACTCGTCCCCTGGAAACTATCCTCGCCAACCTCAAGTACCAAACCAGAATCCACCCCCCTACCCTGGTACTGGAGGCGGGTATCCGGGGCAGGGCAGATATCCACCAGCAGGCTCTAACCCAGGTCAAGGATACCCTAACCAAGGTAGCTACCCAGGACGTGGTGGTTACCCGGCCCAAGGTGGTAACCCGGCCCAAGGTGGTAACCCGGCCCAAGGTGGTTACCCAGCCCAAGGTGGTTACCCAGCCCAAGGTGGTTATCCACAAGGTAACTACCCAGGGCGTAGTGGTTACCCAGCACAAGGTGGTTACCCAGGGGGAGGATCTTATCCAGGAGCAGGTTCATACCCCAACAGGTACCCTGGACAAGCTGGAGGATATGGAAATCCTTACCCAGCTGGTGGCTCTTATCCAGGTTATCCAGTCCGGGGAGGTTCCAGCCCTAACCAGTTTGGTGGAGGTGTTGCAGGAGCAGGTGCAGGTGGATATCCAGGAGCGGCACAATATCCTTACTGGAACCCTAACAACAAAATCATGAGCCCAGGCTACGGTGGCAACTATGGAAGTTATGGGTACGGCGGCAGATCACCTTTCGCCCAGTCAGTGCATAACATGGGTATGGCCCCTTCATATAAATCAAAGGGGTTTGGCAAGCAGGCGATTTTGGCTGCTGGGGCTGGGGCAGTGGCTGGTATGGCTCTGGGATATGGTCTCGGAAGTTTCCCCCGCCCCCGTTTCAATTTCCACAGCCCGCAGGAGGAATACTACTACAATCACTACATGTACAAACGTTACGGCCAACCTCCCCCTGACAGTAACGTGAACGGGAACACTAATTCTCAAGGTGGAAGCCCAGGCGATGCAGGATCGACCTCTGCCGGACAAGGAAATGTTAACCCTCATGACATCTTCCAGAATCCTCCACCGCAGTCCTATGATAGCTACATGGACAAGTGTGTGAAGAGGACAGACTTGTTCCAAGAGAAACCCGAAGGAAGATCGAGGAGATCCACTGACTTTGTTGAGGCTCAAGCAGCAGAAGTAGGTGATGATCCTACCGGTGCTCAAGAAAACACAACAAACAACAACAGCACTGCAGAAAGAGACACATCTGGAAGCTCTTTATTTGTAACCTCAAAGCCACCCGAGACACCCAATCAACCTCATAAGCAGACCCAGGAAAGAAAAGCAGAAGCTGAAGATGATGACGATGACACTGTTAGCATTATGGAAATCGGCTATCCTGCACTAATTGAGCAAATGAAAGCACGTCGTTGCGTTGAGCTGTACATGGTCTATGCGGAACAGCATGCAGAAAAACAGGTGCAGGATCTTAGTAAAGTAGATGATAAAACCAGCAGCAGTAGCGGTGACTTACCTGGACCCTTTGGCCATCGCGTCATGCTACTCTTTGCTAGCATTCTGTCGCTTATCTTCAGTTCCCTTCTACACTAAAATTCTGGAAAAGGTTACACAAAAAGCCATTGAGTCAGACTGAGAAATGGACCGTTTGCACCCATCAAATGTTATCTGAGGAATTTGTCTTTGATGTTTAGAAACTTTGGACAAGGTATTCTTGAAAGACTACGTGGAGATTCAACAGAAAGTACTGACACTTCTCACAATGACTCCTGTATAGTTACTCTACTAAATTGCAACATGAGCCACCTAACAGTTTGTCATGAGCCCACATTTCAAATCAGTTCCCAAAGGAGCTATAAACATTTGCATGCAATTACTTTTAACAATGTTCACCTTCCATCACTGCCACCTTCTTGCATGTGTTTTGGTGAACATCAACTTATTTTCCAAGACAGCATAACGCATGAACCCTTTATTATCTCCAATTTAAACAGAATTGTGCATGGCATTGGCATTTGACTTATTGTTTTCAACTGGCAACAGCAATTACAACAAACCATGGTTATTTTGTTGTAATATGGAATGGTAACTTTCAGGTCTGTTCTCATGATGGTACTCCGACTTGTGTAGTACATATGGAAAATTTTGTGTTGTAGTGTCATCTCTGATTGTCTGGACTGTTAACTTAGGGATTAACTTTCTACTGATGTATTTATTTCTTTTAAATTATTATTATAGACATAATTTTAATGGTTTTTCACAGTCCTCCACTGTAAATTTTGTTATCTTTACTTTTTAGGGGCCGTTCACAAAGAACGTGTTTTTGCATTCTACTCAATTGTTTTACTGTATAAACATGCACTAGATGGACATTATTGACCACTGACTCTTTTACAGTAAAAACATATAAACACTACATTTTTAGAAAGCAGTGCCAAATTAAAAGACATGCAAAGACCTTGTGTTTTTTTCATTCCATGTTCCCGGCTTCTCACATTTTTAAATAGAAAAACACTTTCTGTGTGAATGGCTTCCTAGTGAATGTTTTTGTGATCGTAACTCTTTGGTTTTTAACTCAATATGTATGATAATAGCCCCGCTTGTCAGTTTCATTCATATCAGACACTCATGCAGTTCAACTCAAAGAGATTAGATAAAACAGCATTTTATATAAAGCTGGATCTTTTTCAGTAGCTTGGTGCTGTGTTTTCTCTGAATATTACTGCTGAACATTCAAGTAGATTATCAGCCTAGCTTGGCACTTTGCTAAATCGTTTATCTAGAAGGATTGTGGCGACCACTGGATGACCAGTAGAAGGCAATGCTTAACAACATTATTGTTACTCAGCTGCATATGTATTGTTATGGCTTTGAGATGTTGTGAATGTTGAAAGTGTGTATAATGTTACCATCACTGGGATTAAAGTGATTAAATGCACCTTAGTTCCGTGTCTGCCTATTTCCATTTGATATTTTTAGAAAAATCATAGGATGAAATGTTTTTTGCCCTCATTCTTGAAAACCCTCAATTTGGCCTAGTGATTGTTCCAGTTTGTTCCAGCTCATGTTAATGTTTCATTTACTCCTTGTTTACAGATGTCACTTGATGTCCAATGTAAAATCTGGTCCCTGAAGCCGTTTTTTCCTATTATGGTGTCAGGTAAGCTGAATGTATACCTGTGTTCAGTGTGTTGTGATAGTTTCTCATGGAGGAGACATTTTGTTGTTTTTATCTTTGATGTCCGTTCAAGTGTACTTAATATTCTCATGTTGACACATGCAAGATATTAGCTAACTAATTTGTGACTTAATTGTACCCTTAGTGGAAAACCATGAGCCTGTTGTGGTTATAAGACTATGAGGAGTGACAAAATCCAAATACAGGACTAATTGTGTTAAAACATGCAAAGGTGAAAACTGTCAGAACCATTTATCATCACCAGTGTTTTGGAATACAAATTTAACCCTTGGGAAGAAAACTTCAGACTTCCAGTGGATCACAGGAGACGAAAATCCCTTGTTTGGTGATCATTACTGTGGTTAATCAGGCAGATACACAGTATGTTTCTGTTAATGATGCAATTTGAGACAACACACATGCCACTGAGATCACACATGAGACACATGCCACAAACAGGACACTGGCAGTGATAGAAGACTAAAGACCAGCAAAAGATTGTACAGTGTACACATATTTTCCCAACTTAACTTAAAATGATTGTGTGAAATAAAAGGATTAGTTGACCATTGTTGGTTCTAATTGGTTAAGGTTATAAATATCCAAGATAAAGTCTTCATGTTGGAGTCTTGTTGTTGAGGTACTGGTTTTGTGACCTTATAAAACGGCATAAATAAATGGCAACGTAATCTCCACGTAAGAGTTCTACCACAAGTCCTGCTCTCCCATAATCTTCTTGATGAACTCACACTGACCCATGTAGAACAGTTTGCTTGAAAAATCATCTCAGTAAATGCAACTATCATATGTGGCCCATCCAGTGGCTCCTAGAGCAAGGGTTACCAACATCTGGAGGATTACTTTTCTTCAGACTTCAGCTCCAACCCTGCTCCAACATACCTTTAAAGTAATGCTAAGTACTGTGATTAGGTGTGTTTGATTAGGGTTGGAGCTAAACTGTTAAAAACAGTATGTAAAAAGATTGGTATGTCTGAGCATTCATAAAACGGTAGGCGAAGACCGAGATGACCTACTACTTCTGGCCCAATTCTGAATTGTATTTAATGGACACTTCACTATGGCATGAGACTGTGGTAAGTCACGTGACTATGACAAAATGGCAAACGTAATAAACTGAATTTCATTCATACTACTCACATTCATACTATATAGAACATACTTTGTAACAGTCGCGAAGTAACTACTTATTAAAAAGACGTACATATTTATTATGCGATTTCATGAGCCCTATAGTGATTAGTTTAATAGCATTTAGGTTCAGGTAACTGGCACAAAACAAAACAGCAGAACTGGGCAGGTATGGTTCGTACATTTTGCATACTTCAAATCACAGGGAAGAGGTAAAACTAAAACTCTTGCAGGAATTTTTGCTGCTACCAATGTTAAACTACTACCAATGGGGAAGTCGTGGCCTGATGGTTAGGGAGTCGGGCTTGTAACCTGAAGGTTGCCGGTTCGATTCTCGCACCGGCAGGAATTGAAAGTGGGGATTGTGAACAAACAGCACTCTCTCTGCCTTCGATACCATGACTGAGGTGCCCTTGAGCAAGGCACTGAACCCCCAATTGCTCCCCGGGCGCTGGAGCAATGGCTGCCCACTGCTCCGGGTGTGTGTTCACTGTGTGTGCGTTTGTTCACTACTCACTGCTGTGTGTGTGCACTTGGATGGGTTAAATGCAGAGCACCAATTTCGAGTATGGGTCACCATACTTGACAATACGTCACGACTTTTTCACTTAAAGTCCGTGTAAAATCAGTACTAAATGTGTGTTCTGAGTTTGTCACACCACAGAAAAATGTGTTATTAACCACCCAGCCAAATTTGAATACTAAAAAAACCCGCCAAATAAATAAAATAAGGTATCAAAATCTTGAAAAAATAAGCAGTATTCTCTGCTCTCAAACGCCTGAAACCACGCCCACTCGCGGAAAAGCTGCCGTCTCTCTCAACTGTCTTCCTCTAGCTAGCAGCTTATTTAATAAGGAGACCTAGCTGTTTTGTAAATGATCGCAACCAGGTATTATGCATTTATGTGACGAAGGCATAGCTAGCTAGCAAACTGTAGGCTGTAGTAACTAACGGTAATGACAGTAACTCGCGATTGAGCTGATGCTAATACGCTCTAGTTATTAGGTGTGTTCGACTTGAAGCAGCGCTGCAGAACGATCAGTGTATGACATCAAAGTACCGCGAGAGCGATTCGAAAGCATCAGGAGCGTCTGCTCTCTCTGTAGCTCTCACTGTACTTTGATGTCATGTCACACACCGATCGGTCTGCAGCGCTGCTTCAACTAGAGCGCGGTGGCTCGATTCCGTCATCGAGTCATGATTTAGCCCCGCCCAAAAAATCCTGATCACGAAAATGGTGAAAAACGGTCGAACTCCACAATTAATTACTACATAGTTCACAGTCTTTGTAACATGTTTCAGCAATGCATTTCTAACATTTATATAAAGTGTTTACAAACAATTCTCAGAATTGACTTTTACACTGACTTTTTTAAGGTTAGTGTTGCTGCTTGGCTTAGTATGAATGTGCCAAACTTTTTTTTTTAATTTGGTAGAAATGTTTGTTTCAATTTTAATGGAATAATTCACCCAAAAATAACCATTTGGGAAAAATTTACCCTTTAAGATGTAGATGAATATGAGTCCTCTATCCATAATATTGCTTTCTCCAGTGATAAAAATAGTCTCGTCTGAATTATTCACAGATAAAGCACCATTTACAAGTGAAAACAGTTCTAAACAATTATGTTGGTGGATTTTGATGTGAGGAAGCGTTATTTCTATGGACTGATATTTTGGGCAGAAGAGAGTATTTAAAGTTAAAACACCTTAATGATGGATTTGTTTTTTATAAACATGCAGATTTTTGCTTCACTAGACATTAATTGATCTACTGTGGTGTGGATTACTTTTGGATTACTGGGATGTTGGCATGTTTTTATTTCAGTACTCCAGTTCAGACATTCTATTACTAGTAACTTTGCAACTACTTGTCAACTAACTCTCAAGTAGACCGTTAGGTTAGGGTTAGTAGAATAAGTTGACATGTAGTTGCAAAGTTACTTATTATCAGTAATGTGCTGTGGGACCATCAAAATAAAGTGTTACGTAATGCTTTTCTCAGCTGTTTGGACTCATTCTGACGGGACCGATTCACTCCAGAGGATCCATCGGTGAGCAAGTGATGCAAGTGAAACTCATACTTGTCTGAGGGTGAGTACATAAACTATTCCTTTAATATTTGAGAAACCCATCAGTGAGCAATTTAGATTCACCTTGTTACAAGACGCTCTAATTAAAGTTTTAATATAAAATCTGTTTAGCATGTTGTTTTGATGCTGCTGCTTTCATTTTAGCCTATCTGTCCCGTGAGAGAACTAGTGAGTTGAACTTTCTCTTCAATGTAATTCTCTATTGTGATGAACCGATCCATGTACATGCTCAGCACGTGTCTCAGTGACATCTGCACGGGAGTCTCATATTATTATGCTGGAGTTATGGACGTACGCGATTATTATGAATCACTGACTCACTTTCTACATCGCTCTCACTTTTCTGGGTCTGTCCTATATGGTGATTCTGGCCACGCAAGCAGACTGCTACCACGCGGTCTCTGCGCCTTTCAAATACTCACAGCGCATGACGGGCAACAGAACCCAGCTGGTGATTCTGGGTTACTGGGTTTATGCTTTTTTGATAGTGGCTGTTAATAATTTGGTTACTTTGGGGGTTGCTAAAAGAGTTACAAGCTTTCCCAGCAGGCACCAGACATCTATGTAACGTCAGGTTGACGTTGGACATGACGTCGGACAGACGTTGCATTTTGGTTGAAAATGAAAATCGGGTTGACGTCAATATTTGACGTCAATTTGACGTTGACTTAACGTTGGATTTTGGTTGCACAACCTAAAAACAACAAAATCTCAACGTCAGCTGACGTTGGTATTGGACATCAATTTAACATTGACATAAGACGTTGAATTTACGTTGAATTTTGGTCACCCGACGTCGCAACCAAAATTTAACCAAATATCAACGTCTTATGACGTTGTGTGCCTGTTTTGTGCCTGCTGGGTTGGCACTTTTGTGGCGAACATTTTCACCGTCATTATCATGATTGGATTGAATGTCAGACTGTTCTTCATCGCTAAATTTCAGCTACAACGCGAACCGCCGAGCGAGGAACGCGACAACAAGCGCATGTCCATTTATCTCATCATAATAGTGGCTGTGTGTTTTCTGATCGCATGGTTACCCATTTTTCTTCATGTTATTGGGTGTAATTTCGCGGGTTCTACGTGCTATGCATTCAGAAATGAGGGTTCAGATCCTCTGCGCATTCTGCCACGAGTTAATGCAGTTCTGACCCCTTTATTGTATATCAGGGGCTGTTCAGCACTAAAGAGCACACTACTAAGTAAAGTCTGGAGAACCACATGCTGCAAGAGGAAAGGGTAATCTCTCTTTCTCTCTGTCTCTCTTGCACACATGGATGAAATATTGATCTTAATGTAATTAATCTCTAGACCATCTCTGATGCATTATTTATTCTACTCAGTTATGAAAGATTGTTACTTTTGAATTAATTATATCCAGTCTTCTGTATTTATTACTAAATTACTAAATATATATTCATTCCAATAGCCTACTCTAATTTTTAATTATAGTTTATTTTTTAAATAATAGTTAATATTAGTATATTTATATTTTTAACATTTAAATTATTAACATTATTTTACATATTATTTATTAATATTGTTTTTACCCCTTTTTCTGCCTGGTCTTATAATATCTTGTAGGCTCTATTAGGGTTTTACCAAAAAAAACTAAAAAATATTCTAGCACTTGTGTCAGTTATGTATTTATTTATTTAATTTTTTGGCATGTGACATTGTAGCAAAAATTATGAAAAATTAATACTTTAATAAATGACACTGAACATAAAAAATATAAATATATAAAGAAGTAAAACAAAATAGAAACAGAAAATAAATGTAATGAAGACCAAGTTTCTCTCTGCTGATGATGAGGTTGTGGGATGTGACAGCATCTGAAATACACAACTGAGTTTAGAGTCACAGTGTGTCTCTTCAAATTGTTTAAGTAAAAGCATTTATGTTTCAAGGACAAGAAAAGGACAGTATGTGAGCCATTAACCATGTTAAAAGGTTTTTTTATTTTTTATTTATTTTTTATTTTTGGACTTTTTTATTTTTTATTTTTTTTAATTTATTTTTTATATTTGTATGTTTACGCATAAACCCAAATAACAATGAAAAAAAATCTAACAATATGGATCATTAATTCAATAGAGAAGAGGATAGAAGTATCCTCATCAGAGCTGGACACATTCATTTTTTTCTGTAAGTACTGTAAAAAGAGAAAAAGACATTTTAAGAAAGAAATGTATATGTTGAGAGTGTTTTGACAGTCTGTGTAGTTGGATGGTTGAGCTCCAGAAAATGAGGTGGCTTTGACAATTACAGATTTGAAAACAAAAAGGTGGGAACTAAGTGGTTAAAATAGCTTTTGAGGATTTTTAAGGAAACAATGTATCAGAGATTTTAAAGAAGTCAAAATATTTATAATATTTATGAATATAATATTTACAAAGAGGGTTAAAAGAGTACACCTTTGCCTTTCTGGTAGAGCCATGGCTCGCTGGTTAGACACACAAACAGTTATGTCACCGAAGGACACTGAATATCTGCAAAGCTTTTTTCACTTTTTTCTTTCTCAGTGTGAACCCTCTGTCTATGGAGAAGAATGGAGCTGTCGTCTTCAAGATGTGATTTCACAAGCCAAGGCAGTAAAGAGTTTAAAAGATCAAGTGCCAAGTGACAATCTCACTTTAACATTTGCTTCTTGATGTTTTCTGAAATCACACTAAAGTCACATTTGTATCACAAGATATTTCAGATAACACAGATAGGCCTACTCTGGCAAGGACGTGGGTGGCAGGCCTCCCAGTTTGGGGAAAACTTCAAATTGTCAATATTCTTTAAGAAAGAGATTTTTATGCCATAGGGAAAATAAATAAATAAATAATTTGCATGCATCTTTGATAGATTTAATTGTCTGAGAAATGGAACTCTTACTGCTATCAGAATAATTTATCAATAAATTCCACATGGCCTTGTGATACTGTATCTTATTTATTTATTTTTATTTTTTTGTCTTTAGTGTCATCTTTAAAGAAAAAAATAAAAAATACCCAAAACACAATTCAGAAATGTTATGTAGGTCTTTTTTCATTGTGTGCGAATTTAGTATTAGTGTTGCATGTTTCAAATGATCATAAAGGAAAGGTAGACTAGATCAACTATAGTATAATTTAGGCCTATATATAATAAATACATAAATGGCTAATTAAGTAAAGTGTTTCTGTCATTCGATAAGATCTTTATCATGATTCCGTGTAATATCAACCACGTAATAAATAAATAAATAAATAATACTACTTCCGCTCTGCAGAGCGCGTGTTTGGCTCGAGCAGTGCGCGCACAGGTCTGCGCTCCCTCGAGGTTATATTCCGCACCCACGCGCTCCCGCGATATATTCACTGTTTGTTCACACGCTGTCCGCTTAGAACAAATTTCTTCCCGACCGTTCCCACTAAATTTAGATCTCGTTTCCAGAATCTCACATTTAAATTTCCGCTACTAAAAGAAAAATAGGCTAACAAATAAAAGTGTTGTTGTGAATTCTTTATATTATGTATCTTTTAATACTATTTATACTATTATTAACACTTTTATTTTTTATCTGGTAAGAGCTTGTATTATGTAAATATGCACTACGCAACTTCTAGTGTGATAAGTGTTTGGCGTAAGTGACGCGTTATTGGTTACGCATACATAGCTGACAGAATGTGATGCAGTTTCCACCTGTGCAGCACCTTTAAGTGCACGGCAAAAGTTACAGACGAAGTAAGTTTATTCCATGACTTTATGTTTGTAATACTGGATGTTTATACTGCAGAATCTGTTTCTACATTAAGCGATGTTGGTGGTTCTGATCTTTATGATCATTAACTCATCACGTGAAACGCACGTGGAAGTGCGGCAAGCATCGCGGCTTTTCTTTTTAATGTTTTTTTATAGTTTAAATGTTTCTGATTCCGTACAATATATTCTATATTGTTATGCTTTCATATCGTAATTAGGATGTTGTATAATGTACCCTAAGTTGTTTATATGCTCCTTTACATTGTTTACATCCAGTAATTATTAGTTCACTAATTGCATGTTGAGTGAGAGTTGTTTAATTTGAAATGCGCTGTTTTATTGTCTGTGACCCATAAACATCACCAGGCTCTTGGTCTCATCCTTTGAAATACTTTTCCCAGCCTTTAATGCAGCCAGTTCCAATTGTTGCTTGTTTTGGGGAGTTTCTGCCTTTACTCTCCTCTTCAGCTGGTGAAATTTATCTTCAGTCGGATTTAAATCTGGAGATTGACTTGGGCAATCTAAGACTTTCCATTTCTTTGCCCTTATAAATTCCTTGACTGAACTGGCAGGGTGTTTTGGGTCATTGTCCTGATGCAATATGAAGCACTTCCCAATGAATCTGGTGGCATTTTCTTGAATATTGGTAGGCAAGATGGTTTTGTACCCTTCCAAATTCATTCTGCTACTGTCATCATACATTAAGTCATCAGTAAAGTTGAGAGGGCCTGTTCCAGACACAGCCATACATGCCCATGCCATGACACCACCTCCACCATGCTTTACAGATGAGGCTGTATGCTTGGGATCTTTTGCAGTTCCCTTTTTTTCTCCACATTTTTGCTTTCCCATCACTTGATAAAGGTTCATCTTTGTCTCATCGGTCCATAAACACAGTTCCAAAACTCTTCTGGCTCACCTTTGTGCTTTTTTGCAAACTGTAATCTTGCCTTTCTATTTTTGGTGCTGGTCAGAGGTTTGCGTCTTGCTGTGTAGCATCTGTAATTCTTTGTCAAAGTCTCCTGAGGACAGTAGATTGTCAGAGCATCACCCCAGCTTTCTGGAAGTTGTTGGTCATTTTACAGACATGTCTTTTAGGGTTCATTTTCACAGCTTTTATGATTTGTCTGTCATCAACTACTGTTGTTTTCTCAACCGATCAGGTCGGTGTTGGTTGCTGGTGTCGCTGGTGGTTTCCGAACTCTTGATTTCTCCATGCCCTTTGTTTTTGCTATAGCTCTAATTGACTTCCTCTTTTCTTTTAGCATCCAAATTGCTTGCTTTTCTCTCAAAGTGCTGTATCCAAGCATGTTAACAGAAAGTTGAGTGGAAGGAAAAAGTGTGGAAAAAAAAGATGCACAACCAACCGAGAGAACCGCAGCCTTATGAGGATTATCAAGCAAAATCGATTCAAGAATTTGGGTGAACTTCACAAGGAATGGACTGAGGCTGGGGTCAAGGCATCAAGAGCCACCACACACAGACGTGTCAAGGACTTTGGCTACAGTTGTCGTATTCCTCTTGTTAAGCCACTCCTGAACCACAGAAAACGTCAGAGGCGTCTTACCTGGGCTAAGGAGAAGAAGAACTGGACTGTTGCCCAGTGGTCCAAAGTCCTCTTTTCAGATGAGAGCAAGTTTTGTATTTCATTTGGAAACCAAGGTCCTAGAGTCTAAAGGAAGGGTGGAGAAGCTCATAGCCCAAGTTGCTTGAAGTCCAGTGTTAAGTTTCCACAGTCTGTGATGATTTGGGGTGCAATGTCATCTGCTGGTGTTGGTCCATTGTGTTTTTTGAAAACCAAAGTCACTGCACCCGTTTACCAAGAAATTTTGGAGCACTTCATGCTTCCTTCTGCTGACCAGCTTTTTAAAGATGCTGATTTCATTTTCCAGCAGGATTTGGCACCTGCCCACACTGCCAAAAGCACCAAAAGTTGATTAAATGACCATGGTGTTGGTGTGCTTGACTGGCCAGCAAACTCACCAGACCTGAACCCCATAGAGAATCTATGGGGTATTGTCAAGAGGAAAATGAGAAACAAGAGGCCAAAAAATGCAGATGAGCTGAAGGCCACTGTCAAAGAAACCTGGGCTTCCATACCACCTCAGCAGTGCCACGAACTGATCACCTCCATGCCACGCCGAATTGAGGCAGTAATTAAAGCAAAAGGAGCCCCTACCAAGTATTGAGCACATATACAGTTAATGAACATACTTTCCAGAAGGCCAACAATTTTTTTTTATTGGTCTTATGAAGTATTCTAATTTATTGAGATTGAATTGGTGGGTTTTTGTTAAATGTGAGCCAAAATCATCACAATTAAAAGAACCAAAGACTTAAACTACTTCAGTCTGTGTGCATTGAATTTATTTAATACACAAGTTTCACAATTTGAGTTGAATTACTGAAGTAAATTAACTTTTCCACGACATTCTAATTTATTGAGATGCACCTGTATATTGTAGCTAATGTATTAAAAGTATGTGGTTATATTCTACATTTTAAACATTACAATGACCTACAATGTATTCAATGAGCACATTAACTTTATTTTTCAAAACAAACAAAAAAGGCCCACCACCTGTCTCAGTTTTTATTCCCAGTCCATTTGCGTCCTTGGAATATTTACATGGCAAACAGCACATATGAAACACAAAGCTTTGGAGAATTACTTCAGCTCTTAGCAAACACAAACATTCAATCATCTCCATTGTTGTTTTTTTAGACATTTCCCAGACACACGCCCACTGAAGGCTGAAAAACCATTCACCTGTGCTTAACATATAGTGATGGTCTTGTTCTCTTGGGGGAGGTGTTTTCTGCCACCTGTTTTTTCCCTTTGCTATCTATTCCAGCGCACTTGATTTCCCTTCCTCCATTCATAAGAGCTTGGAAGACTAATTAAAAGCGTAATTGCACTAACAGTGCAGTCCTGTGTGGCTATAAAGCTGTTAGGATTGTCAGTGATGATTAATCGTGTCAAATCATGCCACACAAAGTCTGGATCCTGTCAGAAGCATTATTTACGCACTTTGGCTCATAAATAAACACCTGGGAAGGGTGACCTTTTTTAACAGACTATCAAGGGACATCCTTATCATTAGTGTGGTTAACCAGGCAGAGCAAATGTGCACGCAGTCAATGATCATAACACTGCCCTGTCTGTAAAGTTTACTTAAGACAATCTCTTAGGAAACCTGCTGGGCACCTATTTCTGCTCCGTTTATGATTATGATGATGATCATGGTAATTGCCCCAGCTGAGCTAATGAATAGTGACCCAGAACACAGTGATAGAGTTAAAGTGACGAAAACACATGAATTTGAAAGTTGGAATTACTTTTGAGTAGATTGATGGATGAGCTTCATGCCAACACACAAAAGCACACATTAGGACTAGGGCTTGTAGGAGTAGACGTACTTAAAATGTGTACAAACAAGTGCAATTTTGAATCATTGCACTAACTGTAATATTTTGTGTTCTTAATCTTTTAACCTGGTAAACAGGTTTGTCAATATAGTTTTGGAGGAACAGGAATCTTATGGATATTGGGCCATAGAGTGCCTTCTAAAATTTTGATCTTGAAGTTTCTGTGATTTTTCTTTCACGTCCCATTTCTAAATGGGAAATAAAAATAAAAAATATCAATTTAAAATAACATTTTAAATTATTGCTACACTTTAATTTACACAAGTCAACAAAAACAACATTACATAAAAAGGACATTGTCTTTGGATACATATATAAATTCACATTTTAAAAAAATCACTCATCAGTCTTATAGCTTGTACTTACAGATATTACAAACACAATGTCATCTTGGCACTTTATATAATTCATCAAAAAGTTAATTCCTAAGAATGTAAAATTAAAATACATAAGCAATAATACATTTACCCAATTAAAATGCTATTATTTCAAGATACAATCAGACATGTCAAGTGGTGAAAAAAGTTCAGAGACATGAAACTGCTCATCGAGATTTAACTTGGGCACTGTACATTCACAAATGTTTAGTGAATATCTAAATATATTTTTAAAGTCATTTTAAAAAAGTCTTGTGTTTATCACATCACTTCTATTTGTACAGTCTTGTCCATATTCTGTGGGTTCACTCTAAAAAAAAAAAAAAAAAAAAAAGATGAAAAAACATTTGCATTAATATGTCAAACATATGCGTGCAACAGAGAAACTAAAATGTTAAATCAGGAAGAGCAAAATTATGGGAGGAAATATAGCTATGAGTGAGATTAGCCAGGAAAATCAGGAAAAGTGGGTGTCTCAGTGGTTCAGTGAATAGCACTGTTGCCTCACAGAAGGCCCCGTCTGGCCAGAGAGGATGTGGCCAGAAGAAGCAGTGAAATGTAGAGAAATTACTGACCTGTTCAGGGCTTCATTATTGTAACCCATTATTATCATCAGTCAGACTACTGTGCTAAAGGACATCATTATCGATTGTAAAGTTACATTAATAAATTCAGCAGACAGATAATCACATGGATTTATTGTATAGGCAGGGAGGGAGCTAGAGTAGACAGCAATACAAAAGTATGAGTCAGCCTAATAATGCAATAGTGTGTTCAGTATTAGGATTTCTCAATAAAGATATTGTACTAATTTTGACATTTAGACACTTTAGGAAATGTCTCTTAATATATTTGTATAAAATATAGGTTTGTTAAATCTAGGGTCATAAGATAAATAACATTCTGTGCTAACAAATTGCATTGAGGTGGTTGTTTTGCAACAAGGTGAACACAGTTCTATTCGTAACAGTAGACCTGCTGGTGAAGAAGTGACAGGAAAAAAGGGAGAGAGAGATATTGAGGAAAAGGAAAAGGGAAGTGAAGTGAAGGTGCAGTTCAAGAGACAATCTTTATTTTCCATGGCCCCAGACTAAGGATTAGACCCTTTTACGTGATGCCCATTCAAATAATAGGGTTGTTTGTGGTTTCACAATTTGTTGTAGGTGTATAGGATGGCCTGGATGAGTGTGAGATTTCCCAGCCTGAAATTGCATCCCAGTCCGGCACCTGCCTCACAGCAAGAGGCCTTTCTGTGGAGAGTTTGCATGTCTGTGTGAGTTACCCCACAATCCAAAAACATGCAGCAGGTGGATTGGAGGTTTGTATGTGTGTATGTGTGTCTGTGTGATCTGTGGCCCTAGACACTGGGTAAGCGGTTTGGAAAATGGATGGATGGATAGAAAAAGAGGATGGCCAAATCTAACTGAGGCCTCCTATATGTCTCATGTTGGTAGGTCTGGATTTCATGGATTACAAAAGTGAAGGTTTCAGTCTGCAGACCAGCACCACATCATTTGACTTCATTCATCATTACTGGATAAAGATTTCATGTATCAATATACACAGATATAGCTGTTTACTGTAGAAAGACTTTACAAAGATATTATCCTGTTATTTTAAGATTTTATGAGAAAGTGCATGTGTGTGTGTGATAGATTTACCCTTTACTCTTGTAGCATGGTATTCTCCAGACTTTAATCATCACGGTGCTCCTGAGTGGAGTACAGCCTCTGATGTACAGTAATGGTGTGGTGACTGCATTGAGACGCGCCAAAATGCGCAGGGGGTCTGTGCCCTCATTTTTGAACAAATAGCATGCAGACCCCGTAAAATTACACACAATAACATGAAGAAAAAGGGGCAGCCATGCGATCAGAAAACACACGGCCACTATTACGATAAGATAAATGGACGCGCGTTTGTTGTCGCGTTCCTCGCTCGGAGGTTCGCGTTCTAGCTGAAATTTGGCGATGAAGAACAGTCTGATGTTCAACCCAATCATGATACCGACGGTGAAAATGTTCCCCAGAAAAGCAGCAAAGAACGTCACTCTTTTAGCAACCCCTATAGGCACCAAATTATTAACAGCCACTATCAGAAAACCATAAACCCAGTAAACCAGAATCACCAGCAGCGTTCTGTTGCGCGTCATGCGCTGCGAGTATTTGAAAGGCGCAGAGACCGCGTGGTAGCGGTCTGCTTGCGCGGCCAGAATCGCCATATAGGACAGACCCAGAAAAGTGAGAGCGATGTAGTAAGTGCGAGTTGGGGAATCATAATAATCGCGTACATCCATAACTCCAGTATAATAATACGAGACACCCGTGCAGATGTCACTGAGACACGTGCTGAGCATGTACATGAAGCGGTTCTCGTTCCTTAATGATCGGCTTATCACGATGGCAATAAACACGGACATATTGATGAAAATAATGGCGGTGGCGAGAATTATATTGAAGATAAACAAAAGCACGTTCTCGAAACTAGTAAGAGGCAGCACAGTGCCAAGACCCGCACTACTTTCAGAAATATTCATAAGTGACGAGAGTATCAGTAAATGCACATGGAAAAGAGCAAAACCATTGATGATGAGAGCGCGCGAGTGAACGCAGACGCGCGTGCGGGGCGTTTTTAAAATGAGGAGGACTGTCTGAGATTCACGTGGCAGGTTCCTGGAAACTGGTTTCATCCTTTTTTCTAATTAAATATGCGCGTATCTTAATGAATAAAGAGTTTCTCAAACAATTGAGGTCTGATGTGATAAGAAAGCTATATGTGCAGAAACTATAAAAATACGCAATTCAAACAAAAATGACTCCAGTATAGCTCTTTAAAATTTCTAAATTAAAGCCGTTTTGGTAGCTCTATGCTAGAGAAGTGTTCAAATGAATACAGTTTTGTGCAGGAATACCAGATGTAATTATTCTTAATGTTTAATTGCGTTTAATTTATATAGTGACTTAGGCAGCACCTATATTTTTATAGTTTCACTGGAAACAATTTAAAATAATGTTAACTGTCAATAACTAACACTAACAAAAATAATAAATACTGTTACAAAATGTATTGTTCATTGTTAGTTCAAATGAGTTAATATTGACTAATGTTAATGTTAGACAGGGGGCATTCCACATAGCAATTTTTCTCAGGCCCAGCTCCGGCCCACACAATCAGCTTTTTCTTGGCCCACATACCGCAATGAATGACGGTCCTAGTGTGGACCAGGTCTGTATTCCAGACAAGGGCCACACATGGGCCATGACTGGCCCAATTCAGGGCCAATTATGGGTAATTATGGCCCATGTGTGTTATGGCAGTTATGGCCCATGTGTGGCCCTTGTCTGGAATCCAGACCTGGTCCACACTAGGACCATCATTCATTGCGGTATGTGGGCCAAGAAAAAGCTGATTGTGTGGGCCGGAGTTGGGCCAGAGAAAATTTGCTATGTGGGCCAGAGAAAAATTGCTATGTTGGATCTGTTTGACAATTGTATGACCATAGCTGGCCCTATACGCTGGACCAGATTGGTTTCACATGTCAGCCTCAACAAAACCATAACCAAGCCACTTGATACATACCCTTCCCAGATGAATAGTCACAACAACGAAAATATTCTGAACAAATATTTAATCATTTTTAATCAGCAAACCAAGTTGAATGAATCTCACACCTAACATACAGCATTATGTTCAGTTCACACTTCCACAAAAACTATTAAAAAAAAACATGCTTATTTGTTTTGCTTGGTCAGTGTGTTCACCCTGTTAGAGTATGGCAGTGTGAATTGGCTTTTAGGTGCTTTGGAAAACAAAAAAAAAAACAGTAAAAAAAATATATATATTTTAATGTTTACGCAATTGAAATAAAATTCTTAAATAAGGTACTTTCTCTATTTTTGCAATATTCAAGTGTTCATGTCCCTGAATAATATCTGCATGCACCTAAGTCTGAAGAGTACACATAATATCTAGTAGACAGCAATCCTTATGGGTGAGAAGTCTGGTGTGTAGGCTGGATCTTGAACTGACTTCTGTCCAGGTTATCTGTCTTCAAGAACTGCCCTGAAATACAATTCAAACAAACAATGTAGTGTGAAGCTCTTACATTCACAATGCTCATTTGGGCCTCGGTGGTGAAGTGTGCAGAAAATTCTGCCCTACTGAAATTTAGTCTTTGGTGAACAGTCTTCAAGAGTGCAAATAAGATTTTAAGTTAAGTACCTTTTAGGCTCGCGTAAGGTTTCCACAAGCAACAAAGTCCACTTGAACAAAAACTTCACTACATTTAAAGTTTAGAAAATAATATACATACAGACTGTTACAGTTTGAAGTGAGGTACGTTCACAGTACTCTGGTTCTATCTTACCTTTATTAATTTTAATTTCAAATAACTTTTTTTTTATCATCTGTGTCTTTTTCGAATTATGATGGACCCCTCTGCAGGTTGTTGTGTATGAAGTGTCCTCAGAGCAGAGTAAAACAAGATGGCCTTGTAGGACATACAGGAAATATTTGATATTTATTTGATGTATTTTTTTGAATATTTGATAAACTTTTGAATGTTTGAGGTTTTACTTACTAGTCAGATGGTTCATGGCGCTTTGGAGATGTTCTTCTACAGGAGATCCGCTCCGCTCCAGCTCTGCAGCACAGCCATCAGCATGGAAGAATAGGAACAATATGTCACACAGCCAACAATATGTAGTATACAATGTCAGGTTTATTAGAAATAAACAAACTACAGCAGAGGTGAAATGCAGAAATAATAATAATAATAATAATAATAATAATAATAATATACAAAACATACAAAAAATCATAAGATACCAGAATTCATATTTTTAGGTTTTACAGATGCATGACGATATAGTTGAAATATATTGTGAAAAATGCATAGAAAGTTATTTAATATGATTTCGCAGATCACCTGTGTTTTCTGCATCTCTGTCAGCAGCTCCCATTACAAATTTTCTTGCAACTTCCCGTTTTAGTTTTTTTTTTCTGACGCTCCTGAAATCACTGTACAGTTTATCAATATTTGTTTGCAATGAAAGTTAAAAAAGTTTTTGAAATAATTTCAGCCCATTAGTTCATGTAAGTGACGTCACCAATTGACCCCACAGTGCAGACATTTAGGTTAAATTAATTAGCTTATAGTGACCTCCATTATCTATTGACAAAGTACCAGCAAAACATTTACAAACTATCAAAGCCGCTCATCTACACATAAAAGGTGCTTAAATGCTCAAACATTCATTAATAAGAGCTCAAATCTATAGTTAGCTTACCTCTAATTGTTAGCCTCTATAGCTAGTCTAGTTAACTCTAGCTAGTTAGCCTCTATAGCTAGTCTTTTTGAAAACACTAAACCATTCCTGTGAAGTAAACAGAAACATGTCAATTACATGTAAGATAGTGTCAGGAACGGTTGTATGTATTATTTGTGTAACTTTAGGGACTAAACTTACCTGAAAGCAGTGAAAACAGCAGAGAGACAGACTCTTGCTACTTGTCAGCTGAGTGAGTTGACACCGTTACCATGGTAACCACCTCCGAGCCAGTTTAAATGCGATTTCAATGCTGTCCTTTTTGAAAACTCCTGCCAGGGTGAAGATTAGAATCAGTTCTACTCTGCCATCATTGAATCCATCCTCTGGACTTCAACAACTATCTGGTTCAGCTCAGCTACCAAATCTGACCTCAGAAGACTACAGAGGGTAGTCCGGACTGCTGAGCGAATCATTGGTACAATCCTCCCCACTCGCCAAGAACTGTACTTATCCAGAGTGAGCAAAAGGGCTGGCAAAATCACTCTGGACCCCTCACATCCAGCACACTCCCTCTTTGAACTGTTACCATCTGGTCGACGCTACAGAGCTCTGAGCACCAGAACAGCCAGACACAGGAACAGTTTCTTCCCTCAGGCAATCCATCTCATGAGCACTTGACAATAAACGTGGAACACACAACACCATTATAAATTATTCACCACACATACTTATTGTTTCATTTCAGATTTGCACATATCAGACCTGTACACCATAATTGTCTATATTATATATTGTGTTTTTGCTATTTGTACATTGCCTATTTGTATATTATTCCTTTATTATCTGTGTCCTGTCCTGTTGCTGTCTTTCTGTTGCACTGTAGTGCTTCTGTCACTAAAACAAATTCCTCGTATGTATAAACATACCTGGCCAATAAAACTCATTCTGATTCTGATTCTAATTATAAACACATCAAAGTTATGCATTTACATAAATAGTGCATAAAAGTCAAATAAAATGTCCTGAAACTTCATCATGTATTGTTTAGTAGGCCTACATCAAACTGTAAATTGAATGAGAATATGAAAGCAATGAATGCAAAACATTGTTTGAAGTCAGTTGTATATAAATAAAACATGATATACTATTCTATAATATAATATATAATATATATCATATAATATCATATGAGGCAAGAATATAATTTCGGATGTAAACACAAACACACAACATGAGCTTTATGTTATGCATTTTAAAAATATATTTTCAAAATGTATTTCAATATATTTAACAGTGTTTCACATGCTGTATATGTGAATATATTACCTTTCTGTACGGGAAAACATTGGGATTTTAGTCAAAAATATTTGAAATGGATTTTAAATGTGGGTCAAGATCGGCAATACTTATGTGGCCCACATATCTACATTCGACATCTGGCCCATGTATTGTGTGCCGTCTTAAACCCGGTACCACCTCTGCCAAACCCGGGCCATGTCTGGCACACATGCTGTATGCTAGTGCCGGATGAATGGCAGATGAATATATATATATATATATTACAACAGGATATACTATTCTATAATATACAATATAATATCATACATCATATAATATCATATGAGGCAAGAATATAATTTCACAAGTAAACACACATAATTAAACACACAACATGAGCTTTATGTTATGCATTTTCAAAATATATTTTCAAAATATATTTAACAGTGTTTCACATATATGTGAATATATTACCTTTCTGTATGGGAAAACATTGGCATTTTACTCAAAAATATTTTAAATGGATTTTAAATGTGGGTCAAGATCGGCCATACTTATGTGGCCCACATATCTATATTTGACATCTGGCCCATGTCTTGTGTGCTATCTTAAACCCGGTACCACCTCTGCCAAACCCGGGCCATGTTTGGCCCACATGCTGTATGCCAGTGCCGGATGAATGCCAGCTGTGCCAGATGCATGCCAAATCTGGGCCAAATTTGTTTGCTGAATGGGCACCAGGTAAAATCTTGCCTAGGGCAGCAAATTGGCCAGGGCCGGTGTCGTGCCGAATTCTGACCCCTGCCAGATTATTACCCCCTAGTATTGGTAGGTTTAGGGTTAGGTGTGGGGGAGGGGTTAGGATTAGGCACTCTGGTAGCGATTTCAACGAGGGGGGTAATAATTTGGCAGGGAGTCGAAAATGGGGACAACACCGGCCCTGAACTCAAACACGTTGAAAAAATTGATGGCAAGGCGAGTTATATTCACAAGCACGTTCTCAAAACTAGTCAGAGGCAGCACAGTGCCAAGACCTGCACTACTTTCAGAAATATTCATGAGTAGTGAGAGTATCACAAATGCATTTGGAAAAGTGCAAAACCACTGATGATGAGAGCGCGCAAGTGAATCAGGCCCGCATAGGGGCGTTTTTAAAATGAGGAGGACTGTCTGAGATTCACGTGCCAAGTTTCGGCCTTTTTTTTTTTTTTTTTTTTCAAATTAAATAAGCAAAGAGTTTACCATAGAGGTCACTGATGTGATGCGCAGAAACTATAAAAATGCGCAATTCAGACAAAAAATGACTTCAATAAAGCTCTTTTACACTGGAAATTTCTAAATTAAAGATATCTTGGGGCCAAAACTGTAAGTGGCTTTTTTTTAGATTTTCATTTTGTTTAAAAAAATCATGAATCAAATAGCATGCATGATAAACAAAATCAATAACTGAAAAATATGTTTGAAAGCTTGTTTTAAAATAAACTTACACTCAGGTGGACTCGACAAAGCGACCTTTAAATCATTGTACTAGTTTGTGTCTGTCAGTGTATTGTAAATAGAAGGAAGCATCAGTTTTAGTGGAGGATTTGTCGTGTCGCATCGCGTCGCACTTTAGAAGACATTCGTGTAAGGTTGAAGGAATACAGACATACAGTAAATGACAAGTGTAACTTATAAACATTGCACTAATTTTAAGACTTCATGCATATGCAATTTTATTTGTCAGTTAGGCCTATTTATTTATGATTTCAAAAAGCAGTATATAATCTGATGCAGAATGGTGGTCAACAGGTTTGTGAAAGGTTTTATATGAACAGGAACTTTATGGAAATTGGGAAAGGTGTTATATAGTATTAAATAATAAAACTATTTGCACTACAGATTAAATAAAAAAGTGATCAGTTTAAATTAACGGTTTAAATGATCAAACCAATAAAAATAATAGTGAATAAAAAAGGAAGTTGTCTTTGAATGCATATATTGATTCACACAGGAAAAAAAAAATCACTCTTGTACATACAGATGTCAGAAACACAATGTCATCTTGGCACTTTATATAATTCATCTGCTTTCAATGAGTTACTTCCTAAGAAGGTAAAATTAAGATGCATAAGCAATAATACATTTGCTCTATTAAATGCTATTTCAAGATACAACAGATATCTCAAGTGGGAAAAAGAGACAGGGACATGAAACTTTGCTTTAACTTGTGTGTTTTAGCTGTAACTTGTGTGTTTTAGATTCCTAGATGTTTCCTGAACATTTAAATATAAACTGCCTGGCCAAAAAATAAATAAATAAATAAATAAATAAAAAGGTCTTGCACGCTCTAGTATTTTGTTGCAATGCCTTTATCTTTGAGCACTGTGTGAATTTGTGGTGGCACTGTTTCGACAATCTTATGTAACATCATGAAATTTATTTCCACTAAAAGTTGCATAAATTTTTGGGAAAGATATTGTATTGATAATGGGAGGGTCAAACAACTCTGTAGAGTTGACTCCAGCACATCCAAAGACTTTCAGTAGAGTAAAGCTCAGGACTCTGTGGTGGCCAATCATGTGAAAATGATTCCTCATGTTCCCTGAACCATTCTTTTACAGTTTGAGCCCAATGAATCCTGGCATCATCATCCTGAAATATGGCCATGAGATAGTCTATGTCTTCCAACATGGCTGTTTCAGTAATAAAAAGCTACACTGTATCAGTTAGGGTTAAAAGAATTGTCAAACATTTAACATGCCAGAAACATATTAATCACTGCAATAATGATCCAATCATAAATTCTTAAGTATTTACTTATTTAAATCCAAATAGCTTTTTTTCCCCTTTTTGGCCAGGCAGTGTATTCTTAAAGTCTCTTTAAGAAGTCCTGTCACTTGAAGTTTGTCACATCCTGAAGATCCCTGCTACATCTTGTCTACAGTCTTCATATTCTGTGGCTTCACTCTGAGAATAGATAAAACTGCTTTTGCCATAATATGTCAAACATATGAGTGCAACAGAGAAAATATAAAAGGTTAAATCAGGAAGAGAAAAATTCTGAGAGGAAACATGGCTATGAGTGAGTTTAAGCAGGAAAATCAGGATAAAATCTGGGTATCACAGTGGCTCAGTGAATATGCGTTTGCATGTTCTCCATGTGTCTGTGTGGGTTCCCCCACAATCCAAAGACATGCAGTATAGGTGAATTGGGCACTGTAAAATTGCCTGTACATGTGAATTTGTATGTGTGTCTGTGTGTGATCTGTTCAGGGATCTAGCCCCCCGTGACCCTTCAGAGGATAAAGCGGGTTGGAAAATGGATGGATGGATGGATGGAAGAAAAGAAAAGGACTTTACTGGGCAAATCTAACAAAGGCCTCTTATAGCCTATGTCTCATGTTGGTAGGTCTGGATTTCATAGAAAATAACAAATGTGAGGCTTGCAATCTGCAGACCAATGCCTCATCCCTGAAAATTTCATGACTTTTCCAGTCATTCATCATTACTGGATAAGGACTTAATGTATAAATATCTAACTGTTTGCTGAAGAAGGATTTTTTACAAAGATTACATTTTTAATCCCTGTTATTTTCAGTTGTTCCATTAGAAAATGCATGTGTGAATGTGTGATAGATTTACCCTTTACTCTTGTAGCATGGTATTCTCCAGACTTTAATCATAACGGTGCTCCTGAGTGCAGTACAGCCTCTGATGTACAGTAAGGGAGTGATGAGCGCATTGACGCGCGCCAAAATGCGCAGATGTTCTGTGCCGTCATTTCTAAACGGATAACACGAACCTCCTCTAAAAGCACACACAGTCACAAGAAGAAACCATGGCAGCCATGCGATCAGAAAACACACGGCTACTGTTATGATGGGATAAATGGACACGTGCTTATTGTCGCGTTCCTCGCTCGGGGGTTCGCGTTCTAGCTGAAATTTGGCGATGACAAACAGTCTTAAGTTCAAGCCAATCATGATAGTGATACTAAAAATGTTCTGTCTGAGGACTGTCTGAGATTCACGTGGCAGGTTCCTGGAAACCGTTTTCGGGCTTTTTTCCCTAACTCAGTGTTTGCATATCATGCATAACCAGTGCTTGAAGTGGGCCGGTACGCACCGGTACGCAGCACTTCTATATTTTAGCCTTTAGAGTACCTGCGCTTTTTTGTGCGTACCGGCACTTCTGACATGCTGCCGGTAATCAGAGTAAAATCGTCAGGGTCTGGGTGATTTATATGATCCCATATGATTAGAAAGGACACTATATAAATCACACTACCCAGGCGGAATCACCTCTCATCTCGACTTATCACGTGAATGAACGGAAGCGGAGTCGGTCTACCTCATTGTGTGGAGCGCGGAGTAGTAGAATAATAATTAATTATTGATTACTAATTTGAATCAGTAGCTACTTTATAACGAAAATAATATCTTAAAATGAAAAGAAGCATGCTTTTGCAGTCACATCATTTTAAACCGGTAAACTCATGGAAAGTCCAAGGATCCAGTGAACGAATTCAAACAGTAAGTTCAAAACAGCGCTAATGCAGAGAAAACACGGCCGATTTCATCAGCGATTGCGGAGAGAATAGTGACTTATGTCCAGATGTCAGTAAAATTATTCTTTTCAGCGTGTATTTGGCTTAAAAGCAAGAGTGTTTTATAATGAACACTGATTATGGTCAGCGATTTAGCGATTCTGAATGGATCCGTATATTAAAGGCAGGCGATTTAGTGGTCATTGGCGTCTCCCTGTGGCCCTGTTTGGTATCGCAGCTTGACTTGTGCTAATTTGTATTGAAAACTTTTATTTAATTATTGATTGACTGATTGTGGCACTATACATACATTGTGAATTATTAAAAAGTACTTATGTATTTTATATAAATAAACAAAACAAAAAAAATAAATAAATGGGGGGTTCCTCTTCAACTGAAGCCTTTTCAATCACGCAGTGAAACTGCACGTCCATTGGTTCGTGCAGTGCAATAAAATCGAACCAATGGCTCGGCGGCGGCGCTGAGCGAGGCCAATGGCTATACAGCCCGCCAACATGGACGGGGCCTCTGGCTATATAACCAGCCGCTTCGCTGCCGCATCTCAGATTTCTTCTCTTCAGCGATGAAGTTTCTTCCTCGCTGACTCTTCGCTGACGCTGAGATTCGCCGTTGAAATGCCTCAGCAGCCAGATTGGACCTTTTGCAGCACTCAGCTCGCAGATCCTGGTCTATCCCCTGCCTCCATCCGGCGACTATCTAAAAGAGCTTCACAAAAGAGCAAATTTTGATGGCGTTGTTTCAAATGCCGCGCCATCATTGTAAGACGTGCAGGACTCCCCTGCACGCTGATGACTGTCACGCTGAGTGTGTGTCATGCTTGGGGAAATCCCACGCTGACGCTGCGCTCAGCGGGACTGACTGCTCTCATTGCGAGAGTTTCAGTCTCGCCTCTCTGCGCTCGCGGATAGCTTTCTTTTCAGAAAGCGACTCTGCCCCTCGTGCCCTCCCGTCTTCTTTCTCCCAGGGACCTGCAAGGAAAAGACAGTGGGGCAGAGGATTCGAGTGGCAGGAGACGAGCGAGCTCACGTCAGCTCAGTGCCCGCGTGCCTCGCCGTCACCGCAGAGAGAGGATTCGCCGGTCCTCTTCACTCAACCTGATCAGCTTCCCTCCACGGCTGCGAGCGACATGATCTTGTTCGGTGGGAGTGATGATGAGATGGATGACAGCCTTTCTCTGGCGGCTTCAGACGCGGAAGAGTTATCGGGCTCGGTGTCTGACCCTGCCCTCTTGTCGCCATCCTCTTCACGCAGCGCCAGACCCAGAACGGACGAGGAGCTTGTCCGTGTGATGACTAAGGCTGTCAGTGAGCTCGGGCTCGAGTGGTCTCCGCCTGAGGAGCCGTTTCGCAGCAGGCTGGACGAGTGGTTTCTCCCGGGGCGCCAGCAAGCCCCCCACCAACACAATTCCACGACGAGCTCACTAAATCGTAGCACGCCCCCTACTCGTCCTTCTGCTTCCTACGCCCTTATCTCCGTTGACGGCGCTGAAGAGAAGGGATACGAGCACTTGCCCCCTCTGGATGAGTCCATGGCCGCGCATCTCTGCCCGCCCACAGCTATCGGATGGAAAGCAAGGGCGAGCCATCCGTCCAAGCCGTGCAGAGCCACGTCTGCACTCGCTGGAAGCGCCTACTCGGCAGCTGGACAAGCAGCTTCGGCGCTGCACTCTATGGCTGTGCTCCAGGTCTTCCAGGCCAAGATGCTCACCAGTGAGGAGGCTGGTCTCGATGCAGCTTCGCTCAGGGACCTGAGGATCGTGATGGACCTGGCCCTGCGCACCACCAAAGCCACCGCCCAGGCCATCGGGCGATCAATGTCCAGCCTGGTAGTGTTGGAACGCCACCTTTGGCTCACGTTGACGAAGATGAAAAAAGGCGGATAAAGTTCCCTTCCTCGACGCTCCGGTCTCGTTGAACAGCCTGTTTGGGCCAGCTGTGGAGGGCTTTGCGGAGCGTTTTACGGAGGCTCAGAAGTCGTCTCAAGCGATGCGACACTTCCTCCCAAAACACACCAGCTCTTCTGCTGCTTCTAGTCGCCCCAAGCCTGCGCCGACTCAGCAGCCCGCCAAGCCAACGCCGACCACTCCCGAGCCCCGACCTCCTCCATAAGCGTCCTGCCCTTATGCAGCCAGTCTCTAGAGCCTATTCAACCTCTTGCCACATGGGCCGAGGCCTGGCACGCCATCCCCAGTGTGTCAGAGTGGGTAATGGCTACGATAAGACGAGGTTATTCATTCCAATTCGCTTGAAGACCACCACGCTTTCGCGGTGTGGTCGCCACCACAGTGCGCAGCGAGGACGCTCAAGTCCTTTGCGCAGAGGTGATGAATCTGCTGGTAAAGGGAGCCATAGAAGTCATTCCTCCAGCCCAGAGCGAGTCAGGCTTCTACAGCCGCTACTTCCTCGTCCCCAAAAAAGACGGCGGCCTGCGACCAATTCTAGATCTCAGGCTCCTGAATCACACCCTGGTAAAAAGGTCATTCAGGATGATCACATTGAAGCAGATCCTCTCGCAAATATGCCCAGGGGACTGGTTCATGTCACTGGATCTGAAAGATCCAGGTAGCCCCCATCACAGACGATTCTTGAGATTCGCATTCGAGGAGGTGGCATATCAATACAAGGTCCTTCCGTTTGGGCTGTCCCTGGCTCCCCGCACTTTTACGCGATGCATGGATGCGGCTCTCTCCTCTCTGCGACAGATGGGAATCCACATCCACAACTACCTCGACGACTGGCTCATTCTGGCCTAGTCAGAGGCAGATTCAAGATCGCACAAGATTGCCTGGGGCTCAGGGTCAACTTTGCCAAGAGCATACTGTCACCCAGCTAACGAGTGTCGTTCCTGGGGACAGTTATCGACTCAAGTTCAAGTTCAAGTTGAGCTTTATTGTAATTCTGCTACATGTGTGGACATATAGTGGAACGAAATGTCGTGTCTCGCTGGACCACGGTGCTACATACTAGTTAAGCATAAGATAAACATACAACAATGCAAATATAGGGAAAACAATAGAGCTATACAACAGTTTAACCATCTGACTATACATATACTATAAATACTATAACTACTATACCTAGTTGACTACACATACACAAACTGAGACTGTACAAGAACTTTACATAAATACTGTACATGAAATTGTGCTAGAGATATTTGTACATGAAAATGTGCAGAAAAATATATATTTTGTACATTAAATTGTTCAGAAGAGAGGTTTTGTGGGAAGCAGCGCATAGTGCAAAAAGATTTAGTAGTGCAATGCTCAAGTAAACATTATTTGTAGTGCAATGTTCAAGTAAACATATCTTATTGAGTCTTTGTAGCAGGGAGTGTTTATAGAAAGTGTCTAGTGTGCATATAGTGGGACGAGTTAATACAGGTGGTTTGTATAGCCCACTCACCTGTGTGTAGCACACTCAGAATTGCACTTAGGAAAAGTGCAGATGACAGCAACTGTCTCAGCGGAATGAGCCATGACGATTCAGTACCACGCGGCCTCCTTCAAGGATGGGACCGCTCACTTGCTCAAGGCCTTCCAGAAAATGCTGGGCCTTATGGCAGCAGCTTCGCCAGTACTTCAGTTGGGCCTGCTTCACATGCAACCCATCCAGTTCTGGCTGAAGCAGAGGATTCCATCCGCGGCTTGGCGTCACGGTCGCCATCGCATAACGGTGACTTGGGTCTGTGTATCAGCCCTGGCCCGTTGGAGGGACCCCCTCTGGCTGAAGCAGGGTGTGATCTTAGACACGGCGCACAGAAGGAAGGTTGTCACGACAGACGCTTCTAACGAGGGTTGGGGAGCGCTGTGCGAAGGCAAACCGACCTTCGGTCTTTGGTCCGAAGAAAAGTCGGGTCTGCACATCAACTGCCTAGAGATGCTAGCAGTGTGCCGTGCCTGTCAATTCTTCCTGTCGGACATAAGGGGACACCATGTGCTAATACGCTCAGACAGCAGGTCCGTGGTGTCATACATAAATCACCAGGGCGGCCTCGTCTCGAAGCGCCTCTGCACGCTGGCGAACGACCTTCTTGTTTGGGCTCAGACCAATCTGCGGTCACTGAAGGCGACACATGTGCCGGGCAAAATGAACCAAGAAGTGGACATGTTGTCGAGGAACAACGTCTCCTCAGAAGAATGGACGCTCTACCCACTCGCGGTTCAGAAAATCTGGGAAGTCTTTGGCAGAGCTCGAGTAGACCTCTTTGCCTCCGAAGACAACTCTCATTGCCCAATCTTTTTCACTAAGAGCACGGATGCCCTGGCCCACGAGTGGCCCAGCCTCCCGCTCTATGCGTTCCCTCCAATCGCTCTGCTACCGCAGGTACTCAGACGAGTCAGGGAACAACGGCACAAGCTTCTTCTAATAGCCCCCCTCTGGAGGAACCAGCCGTGGGTGTCTGAGTTATTCCAGCTGCTCAAAGCAGCCCCGTGGCCCATTCCCTTGAGATGGGACCTCCTCTCTCAAGCGAACGGCACGCTGTGGCATCCACGGCCCGAGTTATGGGCCCTGCATGTGTGGCCGCTCAACGGGAGCCTTTCGACCTCCCAGAGTGTGTCTTAAACACTATGGCAGTAGCTAGAGCCCCGTCTACCAGATGCCTCTATGCTTCTGAAATGGTCTATTTTCTCGGCTTTTTGTCAAGACCGCGACTTAGATCCGGTTACCTCTGATGTATCAGTGGTTCTTTCGTTTCTGCAGGAGATGCTGGATAAACAGCGTTCCTCATCCACCATCAAAGTTTACGCGGCAGCCATAGCGGCTTTCCATGCCCCTATTGCTGGCCGATTGGTGGGCAGGAATAGTGCAGTTTATATGAGGCGCCAGGAGAATTAACCCCCCGCATCCTCGTACAGTTCCACCTTGGGACTTACCAACCGTACTAAGGGCCTTGAAAGGCCCCACATTTGAACCATTACAATCCATGAGCCTCAGATCACTCTCATTTAAAACTGCCCTGCTGTTAGCGCTGACGTCGGTTAAACGAGTAGGAGACCTACAGGCCCTTTCCATCAACCCTGCTTGCCTAGAATTCGGGCCTAACGACTCCAAGGTCGTCCTGAAACCAAGGCTGGGTTATGTACCTAAGGTGCTCTCCACTCCGTTCAGAGCCCAGGTCATAGCGCTTTCCGTGCTTTCCCCCTCGACGGATGACCAGGAATTATCCCTGCTCTGCCCCGTCAGGCCCCTGAAGGTGTACATTGAGTGTTTTGCCTCATACAGGAGATCAAAACAGCTTTTTGTCAGCTTTGGTAACCGCGCTAAAAGTCGCCCTGTTACGAAGCAAAGAATTTCCAGGTGGTTAGTGGATGCTATCACCCTAGCATACTCCTCCTTGGGCTTGCAGTGCCCCATTGGAGTCAGAGCCCATTCCACCAGAGGCATCGCCTCTTCCTGGGCATGGTCCAGCGGGGTGTCCATTTCGGAAATTTGTGAGGCGGTCGGCTGGTCCTCACCGTCCACATTTGTAAGATTTTACAACCTGGACGTCCCTGCCTTACAGGCCAGAGTCCTTTCTGCTTAGTTCGCCACATTCGGCTAGTTTAGCAGTCTTATGGGTTCACTTGACCAGCATTGTTCAAGTCCCTCCTTCACTTGGACGGTCCATATTATATGGATACCAGGTATAAACTATAGGGGACGACACCCAGGCCACGGATGACCCTGATGGCTAAGCCTGTGCTTGGTGTATTCTATTGACTCCCCTGGGTCTTACTCCCACGTGAGTTTTGGTTCTGAGTCGTTCCCCATCATAGCACGGCGTGATTGTACTGGTTCCCATACAGCGTCTTACGATGCAGTACGAGTGGAATATTGAGAAGGAACTTACTCGGTTACTATCATAACCTCGGTTCCCTGAGATATGGGAAGGAGTACTGCGTTCCTGGCCGTACTATGAGCTGCACGCCTCAGTCCCTTCATTCGAAGAAATCTGAGATGCGGCGGCGAAGCGGCTGCTTATATAGCCAGAGGCCCCACCTATGTTGGCGGGCTATATAGCCATAGGCTCGCTCAGCGCTGCCGTCGAGCCATTGGTTCGATTTTATTGCACTGCACGAACCAATGGACGTGCAGTTTCACTGCATGATTGAAAAGGCTTCAGTTGAAGAGAAAAAAAGGAGTTTTTCCCATACAACGTCTTACGACGCAGTACTCGTTCCCATATCTCAGGGAACCAAGGTTACGATAGTAACCGAGTATGTTTTGCATTTTTGAAATTTCAAAAAATAAAGCCACTTTGTGAGGGCACAAGTGTAAAGGTGGCGTATTTTTAGACAGTCGCTTCGTTTTAATAAATCTATTAAAGGAAAATATCTGGGTTTTTATTTTTTACTAACAATGCAGCACATTAGAAGACTTTCATGTAGCGTTGAAGGAGACATACAGTAAATAACATGTTATAAACATTGTACTAATTTTAAGATTTCATGTGCATATACAATTTTATTTGTCAGTTATTTATTTAAGATGTCAGAAAGCAGTTTATGATCTGGTGTAAATGCAGAGTGGTGGTCAACAGGTTTGTGAAAGGTTTTGGATGAACAGGAACATTATGGAAATTGGGAAATTAGTTATATATTATATAATAAAAGTATTTGCGCTGCAAAAATATATAAAAATAAAAAAAGTAATCAATTAAAAATAACATTTTAAACTATTATTAAACTTCAGTTTATACAATCCAATAAAAACAACAGTGGATAAAAAAGGAAGTTGTCTTTGGATACATTACAGAAAAATATCACTCATTACTCTTATAGCTTGTACTTACAAGGTAAAATTAAGCAAAGCAATAATAAATTTGCTCTTTTAAATGCTATTTCAAAATACAACAGACATGTCAAAACATGATTTTGACTCATAAAATCTTGTCGTGTCGTGAACAAGAAACATGTCAGACTATACGATGCTACCCGAGCATTCATCGCATACCAACATCTACTCGAGCATTCATTGCATACCAACATTAACTACGTGTGTGCTGTCATCGATACAGTGCGGGACAAGACAGAAGGTGCTATGAGCATAAACAAACAATGGCTAGCAAACAGCGTGTTTTGCCCTGTCTTGTCATCGGAAAACCCCAAAAAAGAAAGAAAACCTGAATGGACACAAATCTGGATTGCATGAAGGATGAAGGATGGTATGGACTGTCAAAGAGAACTGAGGTAAAATAGTTTTTATTTTACCTTTTTTCACTGTGTCGCGGTAGTCCCTCATCATAAATGCAGGAGTATTGTTGCTGTAGCGCCACGAACATTTCCTCCATTGTAAATTACACCTAGCAAGACCAATACAGTTGTCTCTCTTTCGTTTCGGCTTGTTTGAAAGCTACAAAGGCGCTTCTGTGCTCCTATTGGCCAGTGTCACGGATGTGATGGAACTTGTCGTGTATGACGGGAAAAAAAATTAAACATGCTAGTCTTTCTGTGTTGTTGTCGTGAAGCATCGCAGAGATGTCGTGCACTATGACACACTACACGAGATGAAACGATTGAATCGTGCGTCCCAATGCCCATTGTCGTTTACGAATCCCCACGACACCCTACATCAAGCAGATCGTGGCAAAATCGGCCTAAAATCGTGATGCTACCCAAGCATTCATCGCATGCCATCATTAACGACGTGTGTGCTGTCATCGATACAGTGTGGGACAAGACAGAAGGTGCTATGAGCGTAAACAAACAATGGCTAGCAAACAGCGTGTTTTGCCCTGTCTTGTCATCAGAAAACCCCAAAAAAGAAAGAAAACCTGAATGGACACAAATCTGTATTGCATGAAGGATGAAGGATGGTATGGACTGTCAAAGGGAACTGAGGTAAAATAGTTTTTATTTTACCTGTTTTCACTGTGTTGCGGTAGTCCCTCATCATAAATGCAGGAGTATTGTTGCTGTAGCTCCACGAACATTTCCTCCATTGTAAATTACACTTAGCAAGACCGATACAGTTGTCTCTCTTTCGTTTCGGCTTGTTTGAAAGCTACAAAGGCGCTTCTGTGCTCCTATTGGCCAGTGTCACGGATGTGATGGAACTTGTCGTGTACGACGGGAAAAAAATTAAACATGCTAGTCTTTCTGTGTTGATGTCGTGAAGCATTGCAGAGATGTTGTGCACTATGACACACTACACGAGATGAAACGATTGAATTGTGCGTCCCGACGCCCATTGTCATTTACGAATCCCCACGACACCCTACGTCAAGCAGATCGTGGCAAAATTGGCCTAAAATCATGTAGTCTGAACAGGGCTTTATGATGAGATAAATGGACGCGCACTTGTTGTCGCATTCCTTGCTTGGAGGTTCACGTTCTATCTGAAATTTGGTGATGACAAACAGCCTGACGTTCAATCCAATCATAATACCTACGGTGAAAATGTTCGCCAACAAAGTACCCAATTCCCCCCAGTGGCCCCACCATCTTAGCGACCCCCATAGGAGTCAAATTATTAATAGCCACATGCAAGCATAAACCCAGTAGGCCAGAATCACCAGCAGCATTCTGTTTCGCGTCATGCGCTGCGAGTATTTGAAAGGCGCAGAGACTGCGTGGTAGCGGTCCGCCAGTGCGGCCAGAATCGCCATATAGGACAGACCCAGAAAAGTGGGAACAATATAGAAAGTGGCAGTCGGGGGTTCACAATCATAGTGTACATCCATAACTCCAGCATAATAATACTAGACGCCTGTGCAGAAATCACTGAGACACGTGCTAGCATGTACATGAAGCGGTTCTCGTTCCGCAGTGATCGGTTCATCACAATGGCGATAAACACGGACATATTGAAAGTAATAATGGCGGTGGCGAGAATTATACTGAAGAGAAACAAAAGCATGTTCTCGAAACTAGTAAGAGGCAGCACAGTGCCAAGACCTGTACTTTCAGAAATATTCATGAGTAGTGAGAGTATCAGCGCATGCACATGGAAGAGAGCACAACCATCGCTGATAATATGAATGACCGCTAATGATAAGGCGCAAGTGAACGCAGACACGCCTGCGGGGGTTGTATTTAAAGTGAGGAGGAGGACTGTCTGAGATTCACGTGGCAGGTTCCTGGAAACTGGTTTCAGCCTTTTTTCCCTAACTCAATGTTTGCATATATCATGGATAACAAGAGTGTATCAAAAGGTATAGAGGTCAATGGCGTGATAAGCAGAAAATATATAAAATGCAATTATATATGGATTTTAAAATATATAAAATAAAATTATAAATCACTTGTTTTGTACTTTTGAAATTTCTTAACTAAAGTCATTTTGTGGGGGCACAAGTGTTTAGGTGGCATATAATTAGACAGTCGTTTCTAGAGATGCACCGATTGCAATTTTGGCCATTCCAATTTTTTTAAGTATGACCTACAGATACTGATTTTTGCCAATTTCGATTTTCTTTCTAAGAACTATAACTGACAACATGTGCAAACACAAATCTATACTTTTTTTTCAATGCAAAAATTATTTACATAACAAAAGAAATGATTAAACATTACAATTCCCCAATCTGGACTAAGGTGCGTTCACGCCATATGGTAATTACCGTAATTACGAGATACCAATTTGTAAAAAGCGTTCACGTCCTCGTAGAACTCATAATTACAACTCATAATTACAACTTGTGAACTGGGAGTTCCCTCTCGAGCTTTCACAAGACATCACGGAGACATTTCTCGCATGCACCACATTTTATACTGCCTCTCGAGCTCGTCAGTATTTGCGTTCATTTGCATACTTCGCGACAATTGGCCAGTCATTTGGACTGGCGTGAGCCAATAGGACTTCAGGAAAGGTTGGAAGGGAAGGAGTTCCCATAACGGAGAAATGTCTCCGTTATGTCTCGTTCCCGTTCTCAGGGAACCAAGGTTACGATAGTAACCGGAGACGTTTTCTGAGAGCTATGGCTTGTACCACCTGACCGCTGCACCTCACGCGGAAGCAAAGAAAAATGGCGGGGCTTTTGGCAAAAAAAATTTTGGTTGCACAACCTAAAAACAACAAAATCTCGTCAGCTGACGTCGGTATTGGACATCAATTTAACATTGACATTAGACGTTGAATTTACGTTGAATTTTGGTCACCTGACGTCGCAACCAAAATTTAACCAAATATCAACGTCTTATGACGTTGTGTGCCTGTTTTGTGCCTGCTGGGACAATATTAGCCTAATATCAGTTCACACACAGGTTTATCGCTGTGTTAGTTGTAGTGGGTGACAAGCTACGGTGTTAAGCTTGGTAACCTTATAAATTGCTCATAGAAAATACATCGGATATCATTATTTTTTTGTCATGACTAATTTATTAATGATCCAGCATCATCTGTATTAAAGAGAAAGAATAATTTCAGCCGATGTTTAAAGAGAATAAAATAGCCTTGACAGCCTAATTACTTACACATAACTACTAAGGAACTTTGCTCTCTCCCACCCAGGGTTGCCAGGTTTTCACAGCAAAACCCGCCCAATTGCTACTCAAAACTAGCCCAAAACTAGCCCAATCGCTTTTCAGGGGGGATTTCCGGTAAAAATCGCGTTCCGGTCAGGTAAAATACACGTTTTTTTGGTGGGGTTTCCCTGATAAATGTCGCTTTCCAGGGGATAAATATCACGTTACTGGGGTCGCTCCAACCCGCGGACATGAAAAACATCCCGCGGAAAGAGCGTAAAAATAGCCCAATTCCGCCGGAAAACCGCAGACTTGGCAACACTGCTCCCACCGGGCTCGTGTCCTGAGTGTATGGAGGCAGTGGACCAAACCCCTGTGAGGCAAGGGAGGGGGGAATCAAAACATTTCTGAACTTAAAACGCTTTTTTGCGTTTATTTTGTTTTACTACTTACACAATTATTTTAAGTATATGTCCATTATATTATTTTCAAGACACAGAGTTGCTTGTAATGATTTTTTTAGGGGGGACAACCCTCAGATAGGGGGGTCCTGTCCCCCCCGGGATTTACGCCTATGGACGTCAAGTCGGACACTTTCTGCTCCCGTTAGTGACGGTCGCGTTGTGTTTGCATACTCTGTCACAAGTGAAATAAATGCAATATTTGTCAAATACACAGACTTTTCAGAAATGTTTTCATGAGAAACACTTTTTATATACTGCTTAATACAGCGCCATTTGTTCATGAATAAAGTTCGACATAAACATATACTATTTAAATACCATTAAAATGGGGGTATATATGCAATTATCAGTGTTTTTTGATAAACATGACTCAATATAACATGTGACTACACTAAAAAAGCTTTACTGTTATAAAAATACAGATTTGTGAGCATTATTGGAATTGAATTGTTAGAATAAACAGGCAAAACACGTTGTGCTTGCCATCACAGAATCTGACCAATGAGAATAAAGTGTGTCGTCATCAAAGCTTTCGCAGCCGATTTTGAGCAACTGCAGCGTCTGACCTAGGTGGCTGGTCTCGTTTTGCTCTCGCGGTACTTTGATGGCATGTGTGTTCGTAAGGCGGCTGCAGCGCCGATCAAAGTCGGACAAATGTTCTAACCAGAATGCAGTGCTTTTGTCATGCGGCAGCCTGAAGTCGAACAAGCCTTTAGCGGCTTTCACACAGGACGCAGAAAGCGCTGTGAAACCCATTCATTTCAATGACCTGCGCCACGCGAGGATGGTTTGTTGCTGCGTCGAAGCGCACATGCAGCGGAGCGCACATGGGCGAGCTTGCGCGCACGCCATGGTCAAAGTTCAAAATTGTTCAACTTTTGCTGCTGCGCTCTGTGACCCCTTAAAGTCCACTTACCCCTTATTTACACTGCACGCATCTGCGGCACGTTATAGCTCTGATGCGGCTACCGGAGCTGATCGCGGCCACTTTAGTCAATGCGTGTGTTTACACCAGACTTGCCGCAGCACATTTCAAAAGCATCCCAGAAGCGGCTCCCCACGCCACTTCGCTAAAGATAGGCACCTAGTCTATTTTTGATGGACGCCGCGTCCAAACCGCACAGCAAATACAAAATAAAAGTAAAGAAATCCTGTCAATTTCAAAATAAACACCCTGTGCAGACTCCCATTGGTATTGCACATCAATATACTTGCTAGGAGGCCAGAAATGGATGAGGAGGAAGTTGAAAAACACATTGTTATATGACACCAAAAATCCATTTTTAAAAGGACAATTTCAAAAAGGAAAAGGCATGGAGTTTAATTGCAGGAGAATTGAGTAGTAAACAGAATTAAACCGGACAAAACAAACATTTAGCCAACCACCTTAGAAAAGAAAAAAATAAAATAATAATAAATAAATAAAATCAAGAAAAACAGCGTCGGACAGGCAAATCACGTGGTCTCACGAATCCTGCCGCTTTGCTTCTGAAATGCTCCTGTTGTGAGTTGGCACCGCGTGGAGGACGGAAAAAAACCTCGTCGGAGCTATAACGTGCGCGGAGAGCCGCTTCTGGGACGCTTTTGAAACATGCCGCGGCACTTCTGGTGTAAACACAAGCATTGACTAGAGTGGACTGCGCCGCAGACACGTGCAGTGTAAATAAGGGGTGACGATCCAAATAGAACTTCCGGTAAAAGTTTTGAAAACTCCGCCTATTTCGCTCTGGCCAGCACAAATCACTTTGTATCTCAAGGGCTACGCTGTATAGCGTTCCGATGGGCTCTTTAATATGACGTTGTAACATGCACTCATCTCACTGAACATCTCACTGACGCCGTAATTTATTTATTTATTTTTATTTTTTTGCTATTTAATCCATTCAATTTAAGACAAAGAAGAGGCGTAGACATGACGAAGACGTCACGCAGACGTCACGTTCGGCAGACATAGACGTCACGTTCGACAGACGCAGATGTCACGTTCAGTGAGACGAGTGCATGTAACAACGTCATATTAATGACCCCGGCGGGACGCCATAACGCTGAACCCAGCGCCCAGCGCAGCGCATGCCACGTCCTGCGTGAAAGGGCCATTTTATCTCGATGCGGCGCGGACGTAAGGTGGAACTGTTTGGAAACTGGATATTTGGAATCATGCTAAAGAAAACAAGCTTTTATGTAATTGAAAGTTTGACTCAAAATGTTTTAGTTACTGAGATATAGTCCCCGTGAAAGATAGCCCGTCTCTTTTGTATGGTTTTATATACACTGACACACTTTTAAAGAATATGAAATTTTTCTAAATCTAATTCCTCAGTATTGCTATTTAACATATGTCATGTTAATCAGGAAACGTTTGTGTAGCTTAATCAGGATAGTATAATTTTGTGCTTTAAATAATTTCTTCATTAACTTTCTTCAAGAGGTTAAAGTAAAACAACTTGTTCATTCTGGGCCGCTCAGCTTTCGTTTACCTACTGCACATTCTAGAGCTTTAAATAGGCCTCTAACTCTAGCTTGCTCTATTCTTTTTCTATTCTGTCTGTTTTCTTTTTATTTATTATATAATAAAAAAAAACCCTAGCTATGTGTACTGTGTTAAGCTAACTGAGACTTGTTAAAGCACTTGCATATCATTGCTCTTTTGTTTGCTTCCATTGTCCTCATTTGTAAGTCGCTTTGGATAAACGCATCTGTTAAATGACTAAATGTAAATGTAAATAGTGTCTTGCATATATTTACTCAATTTAGTGAACGTATTTATATGTTCAACAAGAAGTTGATAAGCAGAGTCATATGAATGAGCCAATCCTCTTTACAAGTATGATGCAATTTGAAATGGCTAGCTGTCACAGATATGCTAATTTGAAAGGCCCCAGTTACCCAGAGCAGTTTTTTAAGGTTTCTGCTAATATGACAGTTTACTTGACAGCAAACCAAAGATTTAGAGCGCCCGCGCTATAATCCTTGATTAGACTGACAGGACAGCTGATTTAGCGGTTGCCTAGCAACATAAACAAACCACAGTGCACTGCTCTTTTCTAAATAAAAATAAAAAAAAAGTTAACCAAAAAAAGGCAGTGCAGTGCACCTCGTGTTTTCAAACCTGAAAAATGCGTTCTGTCTGATCGGGGCCTAAAAGCAAAACATTTTCTTGAAACCTAACTGGGATTTTTGTCCAACTCCTAAGCATAGCTACGACAACTATTTATATAAAACAAACTGTGTGTATATTTTGGTCAGTGAAGACCTTTCTGTTTCTTCTGTTCACAACCTCTCTCCTGACTTTCTGTCAGTGGGAATGTGTGTAATGGCGCTTTTCTACATCGTGGTATGACTCGGCTCAGTACGGCACAGCTCGGCTCGGTTTGCGTTTCCACTGCAGTTTGAGTGGGTGGGATTATTCACATATCATTATAGTTGCACCGCCTCTACTGCCGTGACTCCTGAAGAACTTTTTCATTCTGTGTCGCCCCATCAAGCTCTTGCTGGATCCGCTCCTCGGCTATCAACGAGAGGAACGTCTGTACTTCCTCAACAGACCACGAAACAGCCATTTTTTGGTTGTTAAAAGGTGGGCTCGTTCAAAACAGTTGCGTTCGATCCTTCGCTGGCTGTGCTGATTTAAATCTAGCGGGTCTGTTGTGTCTCGTGTTGCAAGTTCAATGATGCAGGTAGTGACAATTCTCTCTGGCCAATCAGTGATTGTGAGTTTACACGTCACGTTTTGGTAATAGGCTTGTTTGAGCTGCACCTCGCCTGGAGGTCCAAGATGTAGGGATGGGCGATACCAATTATTTTCTTTCCGATCCGATACCAAGTACTTTCAAGACAAGTATCGTCGATATCGATACTGATACCGATACTCCAATTAAATATTTTTATGTGAGTGATTTTTATATTGTTTTTTGATAGCCATCATTTTTAATATTAAATAAACTGGAATGGACATGATTCTTTTTTTACATTTATTAAAAAATACTGAACATTATTAATTAAACATAGATAACACTGTAGGCTATATAACAAAAATGTAACACGTCACACAAACCTTTTTCAATAATTGTCACAATGTTTCTACATTTCTTTCCTTTATAGGTTTTTGAGATGAAACAAGTGAATGTTGACATTTTCATCTTGAGCCTGTTTTTCTTTGACTGATCAAAATCTCTTGCTTTTGAAATAAAATAATAATAATAATAATAATAATAATAATAATAATAATAATAATAAATAAATAAATAAATAAATACCTAACAAATAATAAATAAATAAATAAATAAATTAAAATAAAATAAAACCCTGATAACAGTCAAAGTACTGGAATGCACTGAAAATCAAACCAGGGATGTCTGTGAGGCTAAACACTTCAAATTATTTAAATGTCAAATCAGCTGAACTTCAGGTTGAATCTTACATTTAAGTTGCAATCTTCATTTGTGCATACTGATATACAAGCCTGTGTAAACCATGAAAACTGGTTTATAAGTGTTTGTGAAGAAACAAGAGAATGTTGACATTTTTAGCCTGTTTCTTCTTTGACTGATCAACTCCCCTGCCTTTGAGAAAATTCTCTCAGACGGAACAGATGATGCAGTGATCCCAAGATATATTTTTGCTAGTTTGCTGAGAGCTGGGAAGGTTTGCTCATGATTTCTCCACCAAACTAATGGGTCTTGGTTTCGGGGAACTACTTTCTCCTCAGCATAGCGACGCATTTCAATTATAGAATCACTACTTCGTGATTGTTGTTGTTGTGCTGATAGAACCTGGATGTCAAAATCCTCCCAAATGCCTCCTTTAGATGTAGCTGATACAGTACGTGGGGTCATTGGAGGAGTCACTGGTACTGACACAGACCTTAGGACAGATGTTGAGGTAGCTTCTAGTGGTGCAGCAGCTAACTCAGATGTGGCCAAGTGGACATCCTGCATTTCAGATAGTAGTCGCTTTTTCACTGCTTCTACATGATCTTTGTCACGAAATGCCAGGTGCTTAAACCTCATGTCAAGAAAGGTGCTGGCAGCGAGGCTGTGTATGGTTTCAACCCCACGGAATCTGTGCTGACATTGCTGTGCCAGTTCTGTGGCAAAAGAGCAACCTTGACGTTCACTGGCAGCAGTTGCTCTAATAAGCAGTGATACTAGGGGAATGACGTTTGAGATAGAAATGTGTTTTTCTGCTGATACTTCATGTGTTGCCTCCTCAAAAGTTTTCAAGGCCTCAATGGTCAGGTGGATAACAGACCGCTCTTCATTTGTAAAGCACAGGTCACTCTTCCCAAGTAGACAGAGGGCTGTTGTAACTGGATCCATTTGTTCATGTAGCCTCTCCAACATGTAGAAAGCTGAATTCCACCTGGTTTCAACTGAAATAATGAGTTTATGTTCTGTCACCTTCAGTTGCTTTTGGATCTGTTTAAGCTTCTCTGTGGCTTGTGTGCTGTGGTGGAAAAAGGATACAATGCTTATGCATTTTTCCAGCAGGTGAAAGATCTCAGGAGATGCTTTTATTACATCTTTGACCACCAAGATTAATGTATGGGCAAAACATGGGCAATGCTTCCACCCAGCCTTATGCACTGCAGAAACCATATTCGCACCTTTGTCTGTGACAACTGCAAGCACCTTCTCAGTTATGCCCCATTCTTCAGCTATTCTTTTCAGCTCTGCACTAATATTTGTCAGCTGTATGCTGTGCACTGAAATGGCAGGTTTCTAACACAAATTCCTGCATTTGCCAGTTGTTAATAAAATGACAGGACACAGTTAGATATGCCTCTGTGGACCTTGAGGTCCACATATCCGTTGTGAGTATCACATTGTTTTCATTTTGAAGTGTTGCCATTACTTTGGCTTTACAGTCTTCATACATGTTGTTTATTGTACCCTCCATCAGCTTTTTCCGGCAAGGGATTTGGTAACGTGGATCAAGAGTCTTGACAAGTGCAATAAATCCACTGTCTTCTACCACTGAGATTGGCTGGAGGTCCCTCACAATTATCTCTCCTATGCTTCTTGTAATTGCTGATGCTCTCTGAGAGTCATCTATAAAATATAATATTATATATATATATATATATATATATATATATATATATTATGTTCTTAAAGCTGTGTTACAGACATTAAGAATATCCACCAGATACCAGGTAACAGAAATAGATATAGGCTAAAAAAAGTATAAAATGTTTTTAAAAAATCCTAGTTTAAACTAAAATGTCCAGTTTAAATCTTTATACTCATATGCATTGTAATATTCTGCTCCCCGTGAAATACTGTAATATCTTCATATCTGAAACAATCTGTATTGTATAAAGTATAGAAATAAATGTGACTCGACTTTTTGTATTCAAATAACCTAATCACCACTTGCACTTAGTACCTGGATAATGTCCGCCTCTCTGAAAGGATTCTGCTAAAGAACTCTGCCTCAAACCAGAAGATGGGGGTAGTGTCTCTGTTACCTCCTCTGCTCGCCTCAGCTGTACTTCGTCGTGCTCTTTAGGGTGTTTTAATTTTAGATGCTTTAACATATTTGTGGTATTGCCACAGTGGCGTATTGTTTTTTGACAAACGTCACATGAAGCTTCATCATTGTTAACTGGAGTGAAATAACTCCAGATTATAACTCTTTTTCTTTCACTCATGACCGCAGCCACGCACTCGAGTCCCTTTTTAAACCTGCGCTGCTTGTGCTTGCCTTTGACAGAGTGAGCGAACGCTGTCTTGACAAGCGGAGATACAGCGGAAGAAGATATAGTTCCTATTGCCTTTCCTATTTAAGTAAATATTTCAATACTATACGGCATACTACTATTATTAAAATATCCTAAAATCACTCGTTTAAAAAAAAAACCCAGATAGGATCGATACTTCTATTTGAGAATCGATCTTTTTTGATACAATGCCAGTATCGAAAATATCGATACTTTAGGATCGATCCGCCCATCCCTACCAAGATGGCGCCTTAAGTCGAAGTTTTCAGAGCTCCTGACCAAACTTTACGGTTAGAAAGGCTAGCTGTATAAAGCTATTAACGTATTTTTTCGTTATATTTGCTGGATCAGATATCAGAACATTCAATTAAGAGCTTAAACATGCCATCTGACAAACGCAAAGAGCGTTCACACGCTGTCGACACTAGTATGGATGTCCACGATCATGCATCTCCTGCTGTAAACGAGTTAGAGCTCTGCGCGACTTCACTCCCTGTCACTCCTAGCAAGCCACCTGCTCACAAAAAAGGTAAATCTTCAAGTCCAAATGAGCAGACCGACTCTGCCATCATTTCTACACTCTCCTCATTGATCAACACTCGGTCTGATGCACTTGAAGGAATGATTAACGCCAATGCTCTGAAGATAGAAGGGCTGAAGAAAATGATAGACTTTGTGTGTGCCGAAGTACAAGATCTAAAGAAGAATGTGAAAGATGTAGATTCCAGGCTTAAAGATCAAGAAGGTCTTACGGTCACCTGGGAAACACGCATTTCTGATCTGGAGAGATACTCTCGCAGGTGGAATTTGAGATTGTTTGGAGTGCCTGAGAGTTTCAAGGAAAATGTCAGATCCGAGGTCATTCGAATCTGCAGCGAGCTTTATCCCGAGGCCAAGAACAAGTACCCTGATGTTGTTGACACCGTGCATCGTCTCGGGAGGAGAGGTGACAACACAAAACCTCGTGCCATTATCATGCAGTTTACCTCACGAGTTATCCGCGATGCCTTATGGAAAGCTGCCAAGAAGTCACAGTTTCTCCAAGACAACCACCTGCGCTTCGCAGAGGATCTGACTGCGCTGGACCGGGAGAGACGGAAGAGCTTGTGGCCGAAAGTGAGAGAGGCGAGGGCCGCTGGAAAAACAGCCTGTTACATCGGAGAGCGTGCGTTCATTGAAGGTGTGGAGGTTACTTTGTGAGTTCATCATGAGGATCGTGCACTCTTTTCTAAGATGGTGACTGTTACCCGTCACTATGGCATTTGAGCCATCACCGTATCACAGCTGAACCTTTAAATTGGTCAGTTAAGCTCTGTTCGTCTCAGTTTTCTTCTCATCTTTTAGTCAATTTTGACTTTTTGCCTTTGTTTTGACTTGTGTTAACAGCTGTTCATTGCTGTTTTTCATTTATCAACGTCAATATCGTTCATTTGTCTTAATGCCAAGGGTTTAAGAAACTGTGTGAAGCGCAAAGCGCTCTTTTTGTTTGTTAAAAACCACGGATCAGACGTTTGCGTTTTTCAAGAAACCCACTCCACATAAGACGATGTTAAATTCTGGTGGTCCCAGTGGAGCAGTGATGTTTGGATGTCTCATTGAACAGAGCGATCAGCTGGTGTCGCCACTTTAAAATATATGTTTGCTGGTGAGATTCTACACGTTGTCAGTGATTCCAAAGGTCATTTTCTCTTGTTAGTGGTTTCACTTGGTCAGACCATCTCAATTTTATCAAATGTGTATGGATACAATTCTTCTAAAGAAAATGCCACTTTAATTGACGTGATCTGTGAAAATATACAGTACTGGTTAAATAAATACCCCAATGCTGCTCTTATTTTAGGTGGGGATTTCAATATGGTTTTAAATAGTGATTTAGATAGGTTTCCCCCTAGAGCTGCTTCTATAAATCCAATTATGAATAATTTCATGTTACGTTTTTTGTGTTGTTGATATATGGAGAGAAATTTATCCACAGCAGAGACTCTACACGTGGAGCAGCAAGGACTGTTCTAAGCAGTCCCGAATAGATTACTGGCTCATCTCCCAAAACCTAGCAAACAGTTGTAAATCAGTCAGCATTCATGCTACACCTCTTACAGATCACAGTGCTATCTCTCTTAAGATCTGTCTTTCTGCATCCCTTGATTTCAGCTCATCTCCTTCTTATTGGAAACTGAACAGTTCTCTTCTCCTGTTTGAAGATGTTCAGAAGAATATTACAATACTGATTGAGCAGTACTGGAGAAGAGCTTTAGTGTTAGACTCATATTGTTGCCAGTGGGAGCTGTTAAAGTTTGAAATTAGTAAATATTTTAGAAAATTCGGTAGTAATTTAGCTAAACTTAAGAGAGCAGAAGAAAATAAGTTGGTGTCTAAAATTACAATACTTTCCTCTAAACCCCCAGAGCTGTTTTCTGAATCGGATAAGCTTGAGTACACTGACCTGCAATCTAAATTAGATGAGATGTACTCTTATAGGGCACAGGGTGCTTACATTAGAACTAGACAAAAATGGATGGAGGAGGGAGAATGTAGCACGGCATATTTTTTCAGATTAGAAAAGAGTCGCTTAAGTACTTCACTAATCGAAACTCTTAATATTGAGGGGACAGTCACTAATAATCCTCAGGAAATTGCACATTTCTGTGCTAAATTTTATAGTAATTTGTATAAAAAAATCATTCTGAAGAGGCAGCCTGTACTTTCCCGGAGTCTGTTAAAAATTGTAAGACTATTTCAAGAGATGACAGAAATCTCTGTGACAGTGAAATTACTTTATCTGAAGTTAGTAACTCAATTCTAGAACTTAAAAACAATAAATCTCCCAGAACGGACGGGCTTACCACAGAGTTTTACAAACAGTGCTTTAAAGAATTGTCTCCTTTTTTACTTAAGGTTTTTGAAGAAAGCAAACAGAATGGGGCTCTCCCCCCGACTCTCACTCAAGGTTTAAGATTTACTTTTAATTGACAATTGCTGTTGTGTGCACACTACATGACGGATCAGTGACAGGGAGTCACACATTACACAACTTTTCATTAGGAAGAATCACAGACAACTCCACCTTGTCTACAAAATACGTTTTACAACCAAACACAAACAAGAATTGAGACAGGAAATAATGTAAGATCACACAAGAGACAGACATTCTCACACAAGAATGGATTTATTTCTGTCAAAAACTGTGAATGAGAGAGTGGTTGTTTGCTGATGTTCTGTTGCAGGTCTATTATGACTTCTCCCCCTGAACTTTCCCTTGCCCTGTATCTTGTTCTCTCATTTGTTGTAGGTCTTTGCTGATGCCATTTCCAGTCAAAACACATTTCACACTTTAGGACTGTGAGTCGCCGACAGGTCCAGATATTTAGCATGCCAAATATCTCACGGGCATCTTCGACACATTGGAGCTTCTCTCAGATTGTGTCATAGAAGCTCCAATGTATCGAAGATACGTTATTGTTAACACAATATGCAACTGTCACTCACGTACAACGATCACCTATTTGCCACCATTTCAAGCATTTGTCTGTGATTTCCACAAAATTGTCGGCGAGTGAAAATCGGGGCTAAAATCATGCAGTGTGTGCCTGGCATAAGTGACACACCTCAACTGACAACTTTTAAAATTATCACTTTTCATTGAACCTCTCTTTCTTTTTCAACAGAAATGGGTTGCCTAACAGTACTTTTACTCTGACTGGCTCTTATGGTATCAGTTGTGGCCAGACGAGGGGGTGGCGGTAAAGGTGGATTCAGCTGGGGTAAAAGTGGTGGAAGCTCAAACAAAGGTGGCAGCAGCAGCAGTAGCAGCAGCAGCAGCAATAAAGGCACTTCATCACATGGGACACACTCGTCCCCTGGAAACTATCCTCGCCAACCTCAAGTACTAAACCAGAATCCACCCTCCTACCCTGGTATTGGAGGTGGGTATCCAGGGCAGGGCAGATATCCACCAGCAGGCTCTAACCCAGGTCAAGGATACCCTAACCAAGGTAGCTACCCAGGATGTAGTGGTTACCCGGCCCAAGGTGGTTATCCGGCACAAGGTGGTTACCTGGCCCAAGGTGGTAATCCACAAGGTAACTACCCAGGGCGTAGTGGTTACCCAGGACAAGGTGGTTACCCTGGGGGAGGATCTTATTCAGGAGCAGGTTCATACCTCAACAGGTACCCTGGAAAAGCCGGGGGATATGGAGCTGTACATGGTCTATGACTCCTGTAAAGTTACTCTACTAAATTGCAACATGAGTCACATAACAATTTGTCATGAGCCCATATTTCAAAGCAATTTCCAAAGGAGTTAAAAATATTTGGATACAATTACTTTTTACAATGTTCACTTTCCATCACTGCCACCTTCTTGCATGTGTTTTGGTGAACACCAACTTCTCTTCTAAGACAGCATTGCGCATGAACCCTTTATTACCTCCAATTTAAACAGAATTGTGCATGGCATTGGTATTTGACTTATTGTTTTCCAATGGCAACAACAATTACAACAAACCATGGTTATTTTGTTGTAACATGGAATGGTGACTTCCAGCTCTGCTCTCATGATGGCACTCCTACTTGTGAAGTACAACATTTTGTGTTGTAGTGTTATGATTGTTTGGACTGTTAATTTAGGGATTAACTTTCTACTGATGTATTTATTTCTTTTAAATTATTATCATAGACATACCTAATTTTAATGTTTTTTTCAGTCACTCATGCAGTTCAACTCAAAGAGATTAGATAAAACAGCATTTTATATAAATCTGGATCTTTATCAGTAGCTTGGTGCTGTGGTTTCTCTGAATATTACAGCTGAACATTCAAGTACATTATCAACCCAGCTTGGCACTTTGCTAAATCATTTATCTAGAAGGACTGTGGTCACCACTGGATGACCAGTAGAAGGCAAAGTTTAGAAGGCAAATTATGTATTGTTATGCCTTTGAGATGTTGTGAATATTGAAAGTGTGTATAATGTTACCATCACTGGGATTAAAGTGATTAAATGCACCTTAGTTCCGTGTCTGCCTATTTCCATTTGATACTTTTAGAAAAATCATAGGATGAAATGTTTTTTGCCCTTGTTCTTGAAAACCCTCAATTTGGCCTAGTGATTGTTCCAGTTTGTTTGAGTTCATGTTAATGTTTCATTTACTCCTTGTTTACAGATGTCACTTGATGTCCAATGTAAAATCTGGTCCCTGAAGCAAAACCAGTTTTTCCTATTACAGTGTCAGGTAAGCTGATTGTATACCTGTGTTAAGTGTGTTGTGATCATTTCTCTTTGAGGAGTCATTTTGTTGTTTTTATCTTTGATAACTGTTCAAGTGCAGTTGATATCCTCATGTTGACACATGCAAGATATTAGCTAACTAATTCATGACTTAATTATACCCTAAGTGGAAAACCGTGAGCCTGTTATGGTTATAAGACTATGAGGAGTGACAAAACCCAAATACAGGACTAATTGTGTTAAATCATGCAAAGTTGAAAACTGTCAGAACCATTTACCATCACCAGTGTTTTGTAAAACAAATTAACCCTTGGGAAGAAGACTTCAGCACAACAGTAGATCACTGGGGATGAAAATCCCTTGTTTGGTGATCATTACTGTGGTTAATCAGGCAGATACACACAAAAACAAATAGAGATCACAATATGTTTCTGTTAATGATGCAATTTGAGACATCACACATGCCACAAACAGGACACTGGCAGTGACAGAAGACTGAAGACCAGCAAAAGATTGTACAGTGTACACACATTTTTCCAACTCATTTGAAAATGATTGTGCGAAATAAAGGATTAGTTGACCATTGTTGGTTCTAAATGGTTAAGGTTATAAATATCCAAGATAAACGGTGCGTTCCAAATGGGATATATCGCCCTCCGAAGGGAACTTTGGCGTGAAAACAATCATGGCCGCCATATTGAAGGGTCATTCCAAACCGAAGTGCTCAAAACTGGCCTCTTCAAAGGGCCCTTCTGAATGAAGGATTTCAAAGGGTACAACTGATGGACACTTGGGGCCCCCATGATCCTTTGCGCTGATTCTTTCCATGATGACAGCACCTCCGTGTGGGCACGAGATGATGATGCAGAAGGGCACTTCAAGAAACAGTTGTTTGGTCCCCCCACACTGATACACTTTAAAGCAGTTTGTTTGAAAAATCATCTCAGTAAATGCAACTATCATATGTGGCCCATTTAGTGGCTCCTAGAGCAAGGATTGCAAACATCTGGTGGAGTACTTTTCTGCAGACTTCAGCTCCAACCCTGCTCCAACACACCTTTAGTATAATGGTAAGCATTAGGTTCAGGTGTGTTTGATTAGGGTTATAGCTAAACTGTTAAAAACAGTATGTGAACAAAAATTTGCATATCTGAATTTATAATATTTATAAAACAGTAGGTGAAAATTACCCAGATGACCTATTACTTCCAGCCCGATTCTGAAGCACGCATTTTATGGACACTTCACTATCACTTGAGAGACTGTGAAGACAAGAAACTGATGCTGGTAGGTCACATGACTATGACAAAATGGCAAATGTAGTAGACTGAATTTCATTTATACTACTATATAAAACATACTTTGCAACTATCGTGAATTAATTACTTATTGAAAAGATGTACATATTCATGCAATTTCAGGAGCCCTAGAGTGATTAGTCACATAGTATTTAGGTTCAGGTGACTGGCTCAAAACAAAACAGCAGAACTGGGCAGAGATGGTTCATATATTTTGCATACCTTATGAAATGTTTGGAGGAACATTTCATTCGCAATGTGTCTGCCATTACTTTAACGGATATTCTGTATCATAGCAACCACTGTGTCTTAATGGAAAAAAACGCTGCGCTCTCAAGCTCTCACAGCTGAGCGTTTTCAGCAGAGCGCCTGGCATTTTCAGCTGGCAAAAAACGCTTTGGTGGACACGCGGCCTAACTTTTCTGAAAAAAAAACACCCTACCTCAAGCGCCTTTTTGACCGCTGACCAATGACAAGCGAGTAGCGAGTCGTTTCCATAACAACAAGAACAACAAGAAAAACAAGAAAAAATGGAGAAGAGCCGGTAGATAGATTGTACTGGTTTCGGAGCACAAAGAGTTGAATGATATGAGGACAAAACTCTATCTAGTCTAAAATATGCCGCAAACCGTGCATTATCCCTGGCTCCTGGACTAAATTGTTGTAAGCACCATACAGTTTCCTTCCCCGTATAACATCGCGCACCCACAAACGTCATTGTGAAATGACATTACTCTCCCCGTTAACTTCAAAAGCCAACGCAAGAGCCAACTTTTTCTCGACATTTCTGCAGCACCCAGCGCTAGGCTACTGTTGCAGCTGTTGTTATAACAACAAAAGTCGCCCTCAGCTGCTATTTGTAACCAAAACGCTGCCAGCCTTTTATTTTACTAAAAAAATCGCTCTTGTCAACTTTTTCTTGTCAAAAAAGACGCCAAGCGTGAACACGCCCTAACTCAGCAGCTGGGTTGTTTCGTCAGAGACAAGCTCAACCCAGCGGTTGGGTAGAAAAAATAACTCAGCCTTAAAAATGACCCAGCAACTTAGTTAGAGAAAAACTACCCAGCACCTGGGTAAAAATATTAAAAACAACTCAAAAAAAGACCCACCAGGCTGAACCCATCATTTGGGTTAAAAAAAATAACCCAGCATTTTTTAGAGTGTACATTCTCCAAATCTGTTCTGATGACGAAACTCTCCTACATGGTCTGAGGGTGACATTTCTGAATTTGAGAATTTGAGAGGTTTGAGAAACCAATCAATTTACAATCAGTGAGCAATTTACCTATAAACAAAAAGTTCTTATCCTCTGATTCTTATGCTCTAATAAAAGTTTTAATATAAAATCTGTTTAGCATGTTGCTTTGATCCTGCTGCTTTCATATTATTTCATATCTGTCCCATGAGAGAACTAGACACACCTTCATCTTCGAGTGCATTTTAAAAGCGTGGACCCGTGTAGGCTCCCGTGCACTCTTGTACATGTCAGCTATGGCTGTGTTCTTTTTCTTGTAACTTTATTTACTGATACTCTCATCACTCATGAATATTTCTCAGAGTAGTGTGGGTCTCGGCACAGTGCTGCCTCTTACTAGTTTCGAGAACGTGCTTTTGTTTCTCTTCAATGTAATTCTAGCCACTGCCATCATTTTCTTCAACGTCTCCGTGTTTATCGCCATCCTGATGAACAGATCGCTGCGGAACGAGAACCGCTTCATGTACATGCTCAGCACGTGTCTCAGTGACATCTGCACGGGCTTTTCGTATTATTATGCTGGAGTTATGGATGTACGCGATTATTATGATTCACCGACTCGCACTTTCTACATCGTTCCCACTTTTCTGGGTCTGTCCTATATGGCGATTCTGGCCGCACAAGCAGACCGCTACCACGCGGTCTCTGCGCCTTTCAAATACTCACAGCGCATGACGCGAAGCAGAACGCTGCTGGTGATTCTGGCCTACTGGGTTTATGCTTTTTTGATAGTGGCTGTTAATAATTTGGTTACTTTGGGGGTTGCTAAAAGAGTTACGAGCTTTGGCACTTTTGTGGCGAACATTTTCACCGTCATTATCATGATTGGATTGAACGTCAGACTGTTCTTCATCGCTAAATTTCAGCTACAACGCGAACCGCCGAGCGAGGAACGCGACAACAAGCGCGCGTCCATTTATCTCATCATAATAGTGGCTGTGTGTTTTCTGATCGCATGGTTACCCATTTTTCTTCATGTTATTGGGTGTAATTTCGCGGGTTCTACGTGCTATGCATTCAAAAATGAGGGTTCAGATCCTCTGCGCATTCTGCCACGAGTTAATGCAGTTCTGACCCCTTTATTGTATATCAGGGGCTGTTCAGCACTAAAGAGCACACTACTAAGTAAAGTCTGGAGAACCACATGCTGCAAGAGGAAAGGGTAATCTCTCTTTCTCTCTGTCTCTCTTGCACACATGGATGAAATATTGATCTTAATGTAATTAATCTCTAGACCATCTCTGATGCATTATTTATTCTACTCAGTTATGAAAGACTGTTACTTTTGAATTCAAAACAAGACTATAATTATGTCAAGTCTTTTTTATTTATTACTAAAATGTTTTTTATATCTATTCACTCCAATAGCCTACTCCAATTTTTTAACAATTGTTTTATTGCTAAAACGTAAAAGTATTAGTATATTTATATTATTAACATTTAAATTATTAACATTATTTTATATATATTATTTATTAATATTGTTTTTTTATTATTATTTATTAATATAGTTTAAAATATCCTTTTTTTCTGCCTGGTCTTATATGATTACAAAAAGAAAAAAAAAAAAAAAAAAACAGCTACTTGTGTCAGTTAGGTACTGTCATTTAAATAGAATCAAAAATAGAATCAGAAAATAGATGTAATGACGACCAAATTTCTCTCCGCTCATGATGATGTGGTTGTGGGATGGGACCGTGTCTGAAATACACAACTGAGTTTAGAGTCACAATGTGTCTCTTCAAATTGTTTAAGTAAAAGCATTTATGTTTAAAGGCCAAAAAAGGACAGTATGTGAGCCACTCACCATGTTAAAAGGATTTTTTTTTTTCTGTTTATGCATAAACCCAAATAATAATGAAAAAAATCTAACAATATGGATCATTAATTCAATAGAGAAGAGGATAGAAGTATCCTCAGCAGAGCTGGACACATACATGTTTTGTAAGTTCTATAAAAAGAGAAAAAGACATGATTGGGAGAAAACCAGATAATTTGAAAGTTTAAATTAATAGACAATTTAAGAAAGAATTGTTTATGTCGAGAGTGTTGGATGGTTGAGCTCCATAAAATGATGGCTATAACAGTTACAAATTTGAAAATAAAAAGCTGGGGATAAACAACCCTAAACTCTAACACAAAAACCATTTCAGCAAAAAAATAAAAATAAATAAATAAATAAAATTGTCCGTCAGAGGGGTGGTTTGAGTGAGATATCTTAAGTGGTTAAAATATCTTAAAATTATTTATAAGGAAAGAATGTATCAGAGATTATTATTATTATCAGAGAGGTTTAAAGGCAGTCAAAATATTTATTTACAATATTTATTAATATAATATTTGCAAAGAGGGTTAAAGGAGTACACTTTTGCCTTTCTGGTAGAGTCATGGCTGGTTAGGCACACAAACAGCTATGTCACTGAAGGAATATCTGCAAAGCTTTTTTCTACTTTTTACTTTCTTAGCGTGAACCCTCTGTCCATGGAGAAGAATGGAGCAATCGTCTTCAAGATGTGATTTCACAAGCCAAGGCAGTAAAGGAAAAGAGTTTAAAAGATCAAGTGCCATTCTTGATGTTTTCTTGTTTCTGAAATAACAATACAGTCACATTTATATCGCAAGATATTTCAGATATTTCTGTGATATTAAAGATATCAGATAGGCCTGGCAGGGACGTGGGCAGGCCTCCCAGTTTTGGGAAAACTTCAAATTGTCAATATTCATTGAGAGAGACATTTTGATAGATTTAATTGTCTGGGAAATGGAACTCTTCCTGTTATCAGAATAATTTATCAATAAATTCAACATGGCATTGTGATGCTGCATCTCATTGTTTTGTCTTTGGTGTCATCTTTAAAGAAAGAAATACCCAAAACACTATTCAGAAATGTTGTGTAGGTCTTTTTTCAGTGTCCAAATTGTTGCATGTTTAAATGATCATAAAGGAATAGGTTAGACTAGCAACTAGTGTAATTTATGTATTATAAATATACAAATGGCTAATTATGTCAAGTGTATTTTTCATTCGATGAGATCTTTATTATGATTCCGTGTAAATTATTACCACATGTAAAAAAAAAATCAAATTCTAATAAAATACTACTTCCGCTCTGCAGAGCGCGTTTGGCTCAAGCAGCGCGTGCAGTGGAGACTGACAGAAATTAAGTGAATTTCTGAGGTGACGGTTAAATTAAGAGAAATTATATCAACGTTTTATGAAAATAGTATATTAGTGATTAATGTAATGTACATTAATGTGAAGGTTAACTTAAAAGGAAACTACGAAGAGAGATAGCAGACCAAACCCAACCCTCTTCAGATCCCACACCACACTCATTCAGGACGGTGATGAGTCTGCTTACAGACAGGAGGTTAAGGAGCTGGCTGTCTGGTGCAGTCTTAACATCCTGGAGCTGAACACGCTCAAAACTGTGGAGATGATCGTGGACTTCAGGAGTAACCCCCCCTGCACTCCCGCCACTCACCATCATGGACAGCACTGTAACTGCAATGGAGACATTCAGATTCCTGGGCACCACCATCTCTCAGGACCTGAAGTGGGACAATCACATTGAGTCCATTGTCAAAAAGGCCCAGCAGAGGTTGTACTTCCTTTGCCAGCTGAGGAAGTTCAACCTGCCACAGGAGCTGCTGAATCAGTTCTACTCCGCCATCATTGAATCCGTCCTCTGCACTTCAATAACTGTCTGGTTCAGCTCCAATACCAAATCTGACCTCAGAAGACTACAGAGGGTAGTCCGGACTGCTGAGCGAATCATTGGTACATAGGCGGAAATCCCGGGGGGTCGGGGGGACAAGACCCCCCCATCTGAGGGTTGTCCCCCCTAAAATAAGATTAAAAAACACACTGTGTATTGTAAATAATGTTTTATACTTAAAATAATTGTGTAAATAGTAAAACAACACAAATGGGGCAAAAATGCATTTTAAGTTTAGAAACAGTTTGAGTCTCCCCCTCCCTTGCCTCACAGTGATTTGGTCCAAATGCTTTCCTCTTTTATATCACACACAAGTCCGATGTGAGAGAACAAAGTCTCAGTAGTTGTGGAACTCCAGTAAGGAAGGCTATCAGTTGGCTATTTTATTCACTTAAACATCGGATGATGTGATTATTTTCTCTTTGCGAGAGCAGCGTGTTTCTGAGCGCGCGCGTCCGGTTTTATGCGAGAGCAAAGAAAATCCACGTGTGAGGGAAGAGACTTGCGATTTATACAGTATTAATGTGCTTTCGCGGTACAATAAATGCACTCTCGTCATTTGTCATTAAAATAACGCCTTAGTCTCCCTGCTACACTAATAGTTGTAGCTTTCCTCTGTGTATACACATCCTTGAAAGTACAATTTTAGCTGTATTATTTGTGTCCCTTTCAAAAACTGCTCTTGAGAAATTTTATGTACAGGTGGATCTCAATAAATTAGAATGTCGTGGAAAAGTTCATTTATTTCAGTAATTCAACTCAAATTGTGAAACTCGTATTAAATAAATTCAATGCACACAGACTGAAGTAGTTTAAGTCTTTGGTTCTTTTAATTGTGATGATTTTGGCTCACATTTGACAAAAACCCACCAATTCACTACCTCAACAAATTAGAATACTTCATAAGACCAATATAAAAAAAAAAAACATTTTTAGTGAACTGTTGGCCTTCTGGAAAGTACGTTCATTTACTGTATATGTACTCAATACTTGGTAGGGGCTCCTTTTGCTTTAATTACTGCCTCAATTTGGCGTGGCATGGAGGTGATCAGTTTGTGGCACTGCTGAGGTGGTATGGAAGCCCAGGTTTCTTTGACAGTGGCCTTCAGCTCATCTGCATTTTTTGGTCTCTTGTTTCTCATTTTCCTCTTGACAATACCCCATAGATTCTCTATGGGGTTCAGGTCTGGTGAGTTTGCTGGCCAGTCAAGCACACCAACACCATGGTCATTTAACCAACTTTTGGTGCTTTTGGCAGTGTGGGCAGGTGCCAAATCCTGCTGGAAAATGAAATCAGCATCTTTAAAAAGCTGGTCAGCAGAAGGAAGCATGAAGTGCTCCAAAATTTCTTGGTAAACGGGTGCAGTGACTTTGGTTTTCAAAAAACACAATGGACCAACATCAGCAGATGACATTGCACCCCAAATCATCACAGACTGTGGAAACTTAACACTGGACTTCAAGCAACTTGGGCTATGAGCTTCTCCACCCTTCCTCCAGACTCTAGGACCTTGGTTTACAAATGAAATACAAAACTTGCTCTCATCTGAAAAGAGGACTTTGGACCACTGGGCAACAGTCAAGTTCTTCTTCTCCTTAGCCCAGGTAAGACGCCTCTGACGTTGTCTGTGGTTCAGGAGTGGCTTAACAAGAGGAATATGACAACTGTAGCCAAATTCCTTGACACGTCTGTGTGTGGTGGCTCTTGATGCCTTGACCCCAGCCTCAGTCCATTCCTTGTGAAGTTCACCCAAATTCTTAAATGGATTTTGCTTGACAATCCTCATAAGGCTGCGGTTCTCTCGGTTGGTTGTGCATCTTTTTCTTCCACATTTTTTCCTTCCACTCAACTTTCTGTTAACATGCTTGGATACAGCACTCTGTGAACTGCCAGCTTCTTTGGCAATGAATGTTTGTGGCTTACCCTCCTTGTGAAGGGTGTCAGTGATTGTCTTCTGGACAACTGTCAGATCAGCAGTCTTCCCCATGATTGTGTAGCCTAGTGAACCAAACTGAGAGACCATTTTGAAGGCTCAGGAAACCTTTGCAGGTGTTTTGAGTTGATTAGCTGATTGGCATGTCACCATATTCTAATTTGTTGAGATAGTGAATTGGTGGGTTTTTGTTAAATGTGAGCCAAAATCATCACAATTAAAAGAACCAAAGAATTAAACTACTTCAGTCTGTGTGCATTGAATTTATTTAATACACGAGTTTCACAATTTGAGTTGAATTACTGAAATAAATGAACTTTTCCACAACATTCAAATTTATTGAGATGCACCTGTATTGTCTTTTGTCATGTCGCGCCGCTTGTGTCCGGTGTAGACGGTGTAACACACAAAGCAACACATTAGAAGACATTCGTGTAAGGAATACAGAAATAGGTTACAGTAAATAACAAGTGCAATTTATAAACATCACACTAATGCATATACCATTTTATTTGTCAGTTATTTATTTATGATGTCAGAAAGCAGTTTATAATCTGAGGTAAATGCAGAGTGGTGGTCAACAGGTTTGTGAAAGGTTTTAGATGAACAGGAACTTTACAGAGATTGGGAAGGTGTTATATAATAAAACAATTTGTAGCTACTACAGATTAAAAAAGTGATCAATTTAAATTAACATTTTAAATGATTATAAAACTTTAATTTACACAAGCCAATAAAAATAACAGTGGATGAAAGAATGAATGAATGAATGAATGAATGAAAGGGAAGTTGTCTTAGATTATGTAGGCTATAAAAAAAATCACTCATCAGTCTTATAGCTTGTACATACAGATGTCAGAAACACAATGTCATCTTGGCACTTTAAATAATTTATCTGCTTTCAACAAGTTAGTTCCTAAGAAAGTATAAATAAGATGTGTAAGCAATAATACATTTGCTCTATTAAATGCTATTTCAAAGTACAGCAGAAATATCAAGTGGGGAAAAAGGACAGGGACATGAAACTGCTAGTGTTAGCTTTAACTTGTGTGTTTTAGATTCACAGATGTTTACTGAATATTTAAATATACACTGCCTGGCCAAAAAAAAAAAAAAAAAAAAAAAGCTTTGAGTACCATGTGCATTTATCATGGACATTTTCAAAATCTTATGCAACATCACAAAATTTATTTCCATGAAGAGTTGCATTAATATTTGGCAAAGATCTTGTATTGACAATGGGAGAGTAAAACCATTCTGTAAAGTCGACTCCAGCACATCCAAAGACTTTCAGTGGAGTTTTTTACTGTAGCTCAGGACTCTGCGGTGGCCAATTCATGTGTGAAAATGATTCCCAGTGTTCCCTGAACCATTCTTTTACAGTTTGAGTGCAATGAATCCTGGGATCATCATCCTGAAATATGGCCATGAAATACATCTTCCAACATGGTTGTTTAAGAAATAAAAAGCTGCACATTGCATCAGGGTTAAGGTGAGTATCACAGTGGCTCAGTGAGAGGTCTTTCTGTGTTTGCATGTTCACTGTGTGTCTCCATGAGTTACCCCACAATCCAAAGACATGCAGCATAGGTGAACTGGACACTGTAAAATTGCCTGTACATGTGAATTTGTGGGCATGTCTGTGTGTGATCTGTTCAGGGTTCCAGCCCCCCATTGCCCTTAAGAAGATAAGGCATTGGAAAATGGATGGGGAAAAAAGAAAAGGACTTTACCTGGCAAATCTAACAAAGGCCTGTTATAGTGTAGGTCTCAAGATCTGGATTTTATAGACTATCAAAATTAAAGCTTGCAATCTGCAGACCAATGGCACATCGCAGAAAATTTCATGACTTTTTCATTTATCCATCATTACTGGATAAGGAATTCATGTATCAATACTGTATACACATATAGTTTGAAAGATTTGTAGAAAGATTTGACAAAGATTACATTTTTAATCCCTGTTATTTTTCCAATGTTCCATTAGAAAGTGCATAGGTGAATGTGTGATAGATTTACCCTTTACTCTTGCAGCATGGTATTCTCCAGACTTTAATCATAATGGTGCTCCTGAGTGCAGTACAGCCTCTGATGTACAGTAAGGGAGTGATGAGCGCATTGACGCGCGCCAAAATGCGCAGATGTTCTGTGCCGTCATTTCTAAACGGATAACACGAACCTCCTCTAAAAGTACACACAGTCACAAGAATAAACCATGGCAGCCATGCGATCAGAAAACACACGGATACTATTATGATGAGATAAATGGATGCGCGCTTGTTGTCGCGTTTCTCGCTCGGGGGTTCGCGTTCTAGCTGAAATTTGGCGATGACAAACAGCCTGACGTTCAATCCAATCATGATAATGATACTAATGTAGCCCTTTGAAATAATTTGTTTATTTTGTGTATTAACTTAATTTTCTTATTTTATTTATTTGATGTTTGTATTATGTGGCATATGCTTATGTTAACACGAGTGTAAATGTGTATTTTATTTTTATTACTTACGACCAATCGACCGTCGGGGGCAGAGGTAAGGGGAGGAGTTAAGGGAGAAGAGATAGAAGAGGAAGGGAGTGATAAAACAGGACAATATTGGATCAAATTTTGTGTTTTAATTCTAAAGTAGTGGTTTTCTGACCGAAAGCTGAGTGACTGATGTAAACTGTGCTGGTAGGGAAGTGGACTTTAACCCAAAGTTCCTAGCACTTTCCCTATTCGACGAGTTTGTGCGGATGACGCAACTCCCGTGCACGGTTAATCTATCCTGTTACCACGAGCTAGATCAGCGTGTGTTCTGAGCAGAATTGGCAAGACATTTATTCCGAAGGACAGCGAAAGGATCCCGGATAGCGCTCTGAGCTACTGGGTATTTCTAGCCAGTAGTTCCTCCGGCAATGAGGGATGTGTTTGTTCAGCACCATCGTGAGGATCAGTGCGTTGTGCATCCAAGTAGGCCTCAATTTCTTCGGCTGACGCAGAGGTTCCAGTCATGTTCGCATCACCACTCCCAACCAACTGCTCTCTTCATAATCAACGGCAACTGCGGTGAACGGGTTTGAAACATACGGAGGTACATTTTTGGGTTGATTTTTGAACTGAGGATCCTTATTATTTTCCATGGGCCCCAACGATCTTGTTTTTGGCATTATAAAGACTGAGTTTCATTACGAACTGAGAAATTTAATACTTATTGTCACTCATTGTGTTTCTGATATTTTTCCCAGTGACTCTATGAACTGAAATCCATTTAACGTGACATCTTGTTTAGTTAATTTGTTCATTCTTTATTTTCCTTTATTTGTCTATTCATTCGCTTGATTATCAATACATTTATATTGAGGTTCCAACTCCTTATTTTGATCTAGTCTGGGTTATTTAATATAGAGACAAACAGTATATTGATAAAAATCTGAAAGCCCTCTAATTGAAGTTCTTATTATTGAAATTCATAATCTCCATAAACCCTAAGACACCATTTATGATTAGTTACCGAACTCAGGGCTCTGTCTCTTTATTAGAGGCAACAAAAACGCTACATAAAATGGAGGCACCGCTGGGATCACTTGGTTTCCCATTATAGGGTTTTACTGTACTGCAAAGCAAAAATAGTAAGAGATTATCAGGTGAGATCAAAGGAGTGGTAATTATGGCGTTTACGAGTGCTTACCCTGAGCTAGTAGATGAGCTCCGAGCTTGGTGTCGGGGTGAGGGGTTGGAGGTGACTCATGCCTTGATGGTGATTGTACCTGAAGAAGTTGAGATTTCTCAGGTTGAAGAAAGCCTGCAAACCATTAAATGTTTGGGGCGGGTGCGTGTACGGGGAAGAATGTATAATTGTAAAATGGTCTAGCGGTACTGTGTGAAACTAAAGAGAATGTTGAGACAGACAGAGTGCCCCTGGAGGTTTTGCCCATAGGTGGAACGAAGGCATGGCCTATAGTAATAGAAACTTAAACTGCGACGGAGGCTATTTTGAAGACACGAAGTGACTCCCTGGCAAAGGAGAGTGAGAAGGAGGGTGGGTGCAAAACTTTGTTGGATCCCTCTGAGGGCTCTCCTGAAGCTATTATTCGGGCGGTAGGTGATTTACTCGCCAAGATCGAAAAACCGGCTGGTGAAGGCAGTAGTTATCGCCGTCTCTGAATCTTCTCAGGAGTAATACCCACACCACCTGGGGAGGAGTCAATAGATCATTGGTTAGAGCAGGCTCATCTGATGGTGGAAGAGAGCGATTGTTTGGCCAAGGAGAAAAGATGGCGTATAATGGAGAGTTTAAGGAGTCCAGCTTTAGCCGTGGTTAAAGCAGTGCGCAATGCAGAAGCAGAGGTAGCGCCGGAAAAGTGCTTAGAGGCCATCGAAAGCGCTTTTGGTACCGCTGAGTCTGGCGAAGAGCTGTATTTTGCATTTAGGTTAATGCAACAACAGTCGGGTGAAAAATTATCTGATTTTCTCAGGCGGCTAGAGCATTCCCTGAACAAGGTAGTTCAGCGAGGTGGATTGCCAGTGACTGGAATGGACCGGGCCAGGGTGGAGCAACTTCTTCGTGGAGCCGTTGCTTCCGATATGATGTTAGTTCACCTCAAATTAAGAGAGAGGAAAGAACAATCTCCCACTTTTTTGGAGTTGTTAAGAGAAATTCGTACTGAGGAAGAATATGAAGCCTCCCAGGTTAAATTGAACTCATCAGGATTCACGCTAAAACCGATCGAGATAACCGTCAGCAGGATGTGCAAATGTTAAAAGATGAAGTTAAAGAGTTGAAGGCTCTGTTTGCGTCATTGGCTACCACACTACACCCTGTTGCAACTGGAATGGTAAATCCAACCCAAACATCTGTCCCTTCGGAGGGCAGCTTTGATTCAGAGGTAGTGAGTCTTAGACAACAAGTTAAATGGTTGCAACACAAAGCCACTGCTAAAGGATTGAATACCCCGGCTACCGGTTTTGCGGTAGAAGCGTCCCGTGTAGGGCGGACTGCATCTAAATACCCCAGGTCCACTCAAAATCCTGATGAGTATTATTGTTACCGTTGCGGGGAGGACAGACACTTTTCGTCCAAATGTCAAAATCCCGAAAATTTAAGCAAAGTAATACAGAAACTGATCCAATCCTTTAAGAGGGCAAAAAGAAAAGACTCGTCGTCAGGAGGGGCCAATTCAGGTTCTGCTGATTGATCACTGAAAAGGAGTGTTGTAGAAAGGTTGGGAGAGAGACAGTTCCCCGAAGGATTAGTAGGTCCAACTTTAGTGGTGCAGTTAAAGATTAATGGACGTCCCTGTGATGCTTTACTGGACAGTGGCTCACAGGTGACCATAATATCTGAAGATTGGTACAGACAGCATCTGTTTGATCTCCCAATTCATTCAGTTGATGGATTAGCTATTTGGGGTTTAAGTGAAGCCAGTTACCCCTATTTGGGCTATGTCATGGTAGATCTAGAGTTTCCAGAGAAAGTTACTGGAACTAATGATGCAATCTCAGTCTTAGCCCTAATCTGCCCAGGACCCTCCAGTCCAGATCAGACCCCTGTTATCTTGGGCACTAATGCCAATCTTTTTAAACGATTAGCTTAACTGTGTAGGGATCGGGCTGGAGTGGATATTTCTCAGACCCTGGGTATAACAATAAGTGCCAAGAGGGTAGCATCAGAGGATCTGTCAACCAAAACAGTTAAACCTACCTCTGAGTCTGATGAAGACCATGTGGGTAGGGTAGTCTGGCAGGGTCCTGGTTCTCTACAATTGCCTGGGGAAAGCGACTGTTGTGCCATTTGCAGCATAGAGTTATTGGTGCCTTTGGAAAATGAGATTTTGATGGTGGAAGCATCATCATCTGCGACATTACCTGTATGGGTATTGTTGCAGCCTATGGTTGCTCCTGGAAACGGGGTTGATGTGAATCATTTCCCAGTGTTGATGCACAATGAGTCTAAAAGAGATACAGTCATTCCCATAGGAACAGTGGTGGGACATTTGTATCCAGTTGATCCAGTGAAGCCTATGGTGGAAACTGTGTCTGGTAAAGGGCAGTTTGACCCCAGCTACATTAACTTTGGCGATTCCCCCATCCCAGAAGTTTGGAAGGACAGACTTCGGCAGAAGTTATCCCAACGAGCTGGGGTATTTTCCTTACATGAGTGGGACGTTGGCTTGGCCAAAGGGGTAGAACACCATATTAGGCTGTTCGATCCTAGGCCATTCCGTGAACGGTCGAGAAGGCTAGCTCCAGTGGATATTGATGATGTGAGGAGGCATTTACAGGAGCTTTTGAAGGCCGGGATTATCAAAGAATCCCGAAGCCCATATGCTTCCCCTATAGTGCTAGCTCGTAAAAAGAACGGTAGTATCCAAATGTGCATTGACTGCCGCACATTAAATGGTCGAACAATTCCGGATCAATACACGACTCGACGTATTGATGAGGCTTTGGATTGCCTATCCGGCAGTCAATGGTTTACAGTTCTCGACCTTCGGAGCGGTTATTATCAGATCGCAATGGCTCCCAAAGACTGAGAAAAGACTGTGTTTATATGTCCCCTGGGCTTCTATCAATTTGAGAGGATGTGTTTGGATGAGAGGATTTCCAAAGATTGATGGAAAAATCGGTGGGAGACATGAATCTTCTTGAAGTTTTGGTCTATCTCAATGATCTCATCATCTTTGGAAAGTTTTTAGAAGAGCATGAAGACTGGCTCTTTAGAGTTTTGGACCGACTGGAGGAAGTTGGACTGAAAATCTCATTAGACAAATGTCAATTTTGTCAAACCAAAGTGAGGTATGTGGGGCATATTGTGTCCGCTGAAGGTGTTTCTGCTGATCCGGATAAGGTTAGGGCCATCACTAAATGGCCTCAGCCAGTGGATCTGAAATCTCTGAGGTCCTTCTTAGAGTTCTGCGGGTATTACCGTAGATTCATTGCTGACTATGCAAGAATCGTCAAACCCCTGACAGAACTCACTAAGGGATATGCCCCTACCCAGCGTAACCGGAAAGCTAACATCCATAAATCCAAGGCCTACCTGAAGGAAGCCGAGCCATTTGGTGATCGATGACCCCATCCTGCACGGACGCCTTTCACCAAATTATTCAGCATTTGACTACCGCGCCTGTTCTGGCATTTGCGGACCCAAATAAGCCCTATGTGCTGCATGTAGATGCAAGCCTACATGGGTTAGGGGCTATTTTATATCAAGAGCATCCCTCTGGTCTGCGGCCTGTTGCATTCGCCAGTAAAAAGCTAAATAACTCGGAACAGAAATACCCCATTCATCATTTACAGTTTTTAGCTTTGAAGTGGGCAGTAGTGGATAAGTTCCATGATTACCTGTATGGGGCTAAGTTTACAGTCCGTATAGATAACAACCCACTTACCTACATACTCAGCACAGCCAAACTAAATGCCACGGTGCAACGCTGGCTGGCTTCGTTAGCCACCTACAATTTTGATGTGCAGTATAGACCTGGGAAGACTAATGTTGATGCTGACTTGTTGTCTCGCAGATTAGGTGAGGACAAGGAAATGGACAACTGGGAAAGAATATCGGAGTCAGGTGTCAAATCCATTTGCCAGAGAGTCGGTGCAGGCATTTCTCCCCATGGTTCACCGCAGTATGTTAAACAATTAAGAGCCCCCCAGGAATGTGTCCCCGATGTGTTTTCCTTTCCTATTTACCTGGGGTGTGATTCCATGAAGCTGAAGTCACGCGCTGAGTTGATACAAGCCCAGATGAATGATGAAACCATCGGCCCTGTGATCTCCGCACTGGAAAATGGGAAATGGCCTGTGGAGACAGAGGGACATTCAGAGTTAGGATTGTTCAAGCGGCAACTAGGACGGTTAGTGAAGAAAGAAGGACTGCTTTTTAGGAGTAGTAAAGCATCTTCTGGAGAAGAGACATATCAGTTAGTCTTGCCATTGACCTACCGAGAGACAGTGCTGAGGTCATGACATGATGATATGGGACATTTAGGGATGGAGAGAACCCTTGACCTGACGAGGAATAGGTTTTTCTGGCCTAAGATGGCTCAGGAAGTTGAGCAGTATATTAAGAATTGTGGACACTGTGTTACCCACAAAATCCCTTGCAAGAAATCTGCTCCTTTACAGCATATTGTCAGTAATGGGCCCCTAGACCTTGTCTGTATTGTTTTCCTCTCAGTGGTGCCTGACTCTAAAGGGATCAGTAATGTTTTAGTGGTTACTGATCACTTTACAAGATATGCGCAGGCCTTTCCATCCAGGAATCAAACCGCTCTCACGGTTGTCAAAATCTTGGTGGACAAATATTTTGTTCATTATGGGTTGCCGCTAGAATCCACTCCGCCCAAGGGAGGGATTTTGAAAGTAAATTAATTAAGGAGCTCCTCAGTCTGCTGGGTATATGGAAATCTCGCACCATTCCGTATCATCCTCAGGGTGACCCGCAACCTCATTCAATCGCACTCTGCTATCTATGTTGGGAACATTGGGAGAGGAGAAAAAAGGCAATGGAGTCAACATGTAAGTCATCTAGTCCATGCCTATAATAGCACTAGGTGCGACTCTACTGGATTTTCTCCTTATTACCTTATGTTCGGGAGGGAGGCGAGACTTCCGGTAGATGTGTTTTCCTGTTTCTCCTGATGGGCAAGGGGAAAAACAACATACACAGTATGTGAAAAAATTGAAAAGGGATCTGCAAGGGGCATTTCAGTTAGCATCTAATGCAGCCGACCAAGTACATGAGCAGAACAGGAAGGCTTACAATAGTAAGGTGAGGTTCCAAAACTTAGACGTGGGTGATCGAGTGCTGGTCCAAAATCTGGGAGTAAGAGGTAAACATAAGCTTGAGATCCATTGGATTTCTACACCCCATGTAATTGTAAGAAAAACGCCATACTTACCTTTCTACACCATGAAACCAGAGCAGGGACAGGGAGGATTAAAAACCCTCCATCGTGATAATCTTTTACCCATTGGGCAGTGGGTTAGGTTGCCTAGAAGTTCCATTGAGGGTGAATCACTAAAAAAAAAAAAAAATGAGAACCCGGTCAAAATCAGGAATAAGACATGAGAGAACACAAACCCAGAAAGATCGTTTACCTGAGGTGTCAGAGTCGCCTTCTGAGTCAGAGAATGAAAGGCAGAGTCAACATAACGACACCTTCATTGATTAGTTATTGCAGGATAGGGGGTTACGGAAAGAGCCTTTTCCATGTAGGCCAAATGGGGTTTATGGTCAAAGTTTGGATGAGGATGATGTGAGTGGAGAGGAAATTCAGAGCTCTCTAGATAGTCCAGATGAGGAAGGGCAGAGCAATAGCTCTGAAGTCATGTCAGAAGGGGATGAGAATAATCAGGTTATCCTTTCTGATGAAAGACGGGGATCATCAAGAAGTCCAGTTGAGTGTCCTTCTCCAAAAGTGAGAAGTAAAAGAAGGATAAAACCTGTGGTAAAGTTGACTTATGATAAGCCAGGGAAATCTAAAGATCACCCAATTACTATAGTTCATAGAGGAATCATAATTAAAATTGGTTAGAGATGGGTCCAATGGTATGTAAGAGGAGATTTGCACTCTCCTAGGGTTTCTTTATTTAATTTAAATGTTTGATGGGGACATCAAACGGTTTAAAGGGGGAAGGGTGTAGCCCTGTGAAATAATTTTTTTATTTTTTTTATTAATTAAATTTTCTTATTTTATTTATTTGATGTTTGTATTGTGTGGCATATGCTTATGTTAACACATTCATTTATCGAGTGTAAATGTGTATTTTATTTTTATTACTTACCTTATGTATGACCAATCGACCGTCGGGGGCAGAGGTAAGAGGAGGAGTTAAGGGAGAAGAGAGAGAAGAGGAGGGGAGTGATAGAACAGGAAAATATTGGATCGAATTTTGTGTTTTAATTCTAAAGTAGTGGTTTTCTGACCGAAAGCTGAGTGACTGATGTAAACTGTGCTGGTAGGGAAGTGGACTTTAACCCAAAGTTCCTAGCACTTTCCCTATTTGACGAGTTTGTGCGGATGACGCAACTCCCGTGCACGGTTAATCTATCCTGTTACCACGAGCTAGATCAGCGTGTGTTCTGAGCAGAATCGGCAAGACATTTATTCCGAAGGACAGCGAAAGGATCCCGGATAGCGCTCTGAGCTACTGGGTATTTCTAGCCAGTAGTTCCTCCGGCAATGAGGGATGTGTTTGTTCAGCACCATCGTGAGGATCAGTGCGTTGTGCATCCAAGTAGGCCTCAATTGCTTCGGCTGACGCAGAGGTTCCAGTCATGTTCGCATCACCACTCCCAACCAACTGCTTTCTTCATAATCAACGGCAACTGCGGTGTACGGGTTTGAAACATACGGAGGTACATTTTTGGGTTGATTTTTGAACTGAGGATCCTTATTATTTTCCATGGGCCCCAACGATCTTGTTTTTGGTATTATAAAGACTGAGTTTCATTACGAACTGAAAAATTGAATACTTATTGTCACTCATTGTGTTTCTGATATTTTTCCCAGTGACTGAGCTGAAATCCATTTAACGTGACATCTTGTTTAGTTAATTTGTTCATTCTTTATTTTCCTTTATTTGTCTATTCATTCGTTTGATTATCAATACATTTATATTGAGGTACCAACACCTTATTGTGATCTAGTCTGGGTTATTTAATATAGAGACAAACAGTATATTGCTAAAAATCTGAAAGCCCTCTAATTGAAGTTCTTATTATTGAAATTCATAATCTCCATAAACCCTAAGACACCATTTACGATAGTTACCGAACTCAGGGTGCTGTCTCTTTTTTAGAGGCAACAAAAGCGCTACACTAAAACTGTTCGCCACAAAAGTATCCAAAGCCCGTCACCACCTTAGTGACCCCCGTAGTCACCAAATTATTAACAGCAACTAAAATAAAGGCATAAACCCAGTAGGCCAGAATCACCAGCAGGGTTCTGTTTCGCGTCATGTGCTGCGAGTATTTGAAAGGCGCAGAGACCACGGGGTAGCGGTCCGCTTGCACGGCCAGAATTGCCATATAGGACAGACCCAGAAAAGTGGGAACGATGTAGAAAGTTCAAGTTGGGGAGTCATAATAATCGCGTACATCCATAACTCCAGCATAATAATATGAGACGCCCGAGCAGATGTCACTGAGACACGTCCTGAGCCATCTTGAAGCTCAGTTTAGTTTAAATAGTATCTGTGAAATCAAATTGACAATAATCGCTAGAAATTAATTATCCCCAACTGAACAAGCCAGAGGCGACAGCGGCAAGTAACCAAAACTCCCCCTGTGACAGAATGGAGAAAAAAAAAACCTTGGGAGAAACCAGGCTCAGTTGGGAGGCCATTTCTCCTCTGGCCAGACGAAATCCACAGTTCAATTCCAACCCCAGCCATGTCAGATTGTGCAAACGGCTTATCTAATTCCCGTGGTCTTGTCCCGATGGGGCATTTTAATTTGTAATTTAATGTATTTGTTATATTTGTGTTTTATTCATTATTTGAAGTTTTTCATTTATATGATTTATTCATTTGCTATAATTGTAAAGTATAGTTTAATGCATTTATTGTTTCTCGGTCTATTTTGATAATATATATTTGTTTGTTTATTATAATTTTAATTTATAGTTTAGTTAATTTAATATATTTCTGTTATATATATATATAGTATAATATAAATGTGTATATATATATATATATATATATATATATATATATATATATATATATATATATATATATATATATATATATATATATATACACACATTTATATTATACTATTTATTATTTTAAAATGTATTTATTTATTTTTCATATTTGTATGTTATTGTTTTAATTAAAATTTTAAATGTATAAATGTATTATATTTCTATTTTTATATTGTTGCAATAATAGTATTATGTAGTTAGGTATTTTATTATATTTTTAGTTATTTTGTTTTATTTTAATTTTATTGTAGTTTTAGTCAAGGTCTTCACTGGGGATATGTCCCCGGGGCTCATCCAGGTGTCTGGCCTCCGCCGACGATCAGGGCCACAAACATCATCTCCCGGTGCCGATCCACCATCTGATCCGGACACAGACTGAGAAACAGAATAAGAAAGAAACAGACAAATATTAGCTTAGATGCCATTCTACTTACGATGTAACGAGTACGTTGTGTGTTATGGGGAGTGTTCCCGGTTCCGGTTGATCTAATTAATGCAGCCTAACAATCCTTTAACGGATTTGAATAATAGAAGCGTATTAGTGTGTTATGTGTAAGCCAGGTTAAAGAAATGTGTCTTTAATCTAGATTTAAACTGACAGAACGTGTCTGCCTCCCAAACAGCGTTAGGTAGATTGTTCCAGAGTTTGGGTGCTAAATAGGAAAAGGATCTGCTGCCCGCAGTCAATTTTGATATTCTAGGTATTATCAAACGGCCAGAGTTTTGAGAACGCATCGGACGTGGAGGACTATAATGTGATAAGAGCTCACTGAAGTACTGAGGAGCTAAGCCATTCAGGGCTTTATAAGTAATTAACAAGATTTTAAAATCTATACGATGTTTGATAGAGAGTCAGTGCAGTGTTGACAGAACCGGGCTAATATGGTCATACTTCCTGGTTCTAGTAAGGACTCTAGCTGCTGCATTTTGGACCAACTGTAGTTTGTTGATCAAGCGTGCAGAACAACCACCCAATAAAGCATTACAACAGTCTAACCTTGAGGTCATAAACGCATGAATTAGCATTTCTGCATTTGACGTTGAGAGCATGGGTCACAATTTAGATATGTTTTTGAGATAGAAAAACGCAGTTTTACAGATGCTAGAAACATGGCTTTCAAATGAAAGATTGCTATCAAACAGCACACCTAGGTTCCTAACTGATGAAGAATTATTGACAGAGCAGCCGTCAAGTGTTAGATAGTGTTCTAGGTTATTACATGTAGGGTTTTTAGGTCCGATAATTAACACCTCTGTTTTTTCAGAATTTAGCAGTAAGAAGTTACTCGTCATCCAGTTTTTTATGTCGACTATGAATTCCGTTAGTTTCTCAGTTTGGTGTGTTTCAGCGGGCCGCGAAGAAATATAGAGCTGAGTATCATCAGCATAACTGTCAAAGCTATCACAATGTCTCCTAATAATATCTCCCAAGGGTAACATGTAAAGTGTGAAAAGTAACGGCCCTAGTACTGAGCCTTGAGGTACTCCATACTGCACTTGTGATCGATATGATACCTCTTCATTCACTGCTACGAACTGATGGCGGTGTTTAGTCTATTCAAAAAAATGTTGTGGTCGATAGTGTCGAACGCAGCGCTAAGATCCAGTAGAACTAATAAAGAGATACAACCACGATCAGATGATAAAAGCAGGTCATTTGTAACTCTAATGAGAGCAGTCTCAGTACTATAATACGGTCTAAATCCTGACTGGAATTCCTCACAGATACTATTTTTCTCTAAGAAGGAATATAATTGTGAGGATACTACCTTTTCTAGTATCTTTGACAGAAAAGGGAGATTTGAGATCGGTCTGTAATTAACTAGATCTTTGGGGTCAAATTGTGTTTTTTTAATGAGAGGCTTAACAACAGCCAATTTGAAGGTTTTGGGAACATATCCTAATGACAATGATGAATTAATAATAGCCAAAAGAGGATCTATGACTTCTGGAAGCAGCTCTTTTAGTAGTTTAGATGGAATAGGGTCTAACATACATGTTGGTTTAGATGATTTAACAAGTTTATACAATTCTTCCTCTCCTATAGTAGAGAATGAGTGGAATTGTTCCTCAGGGGATCTATAGTGCACTATCTGATGCGATACTGTAGCTTACGTCTGCATGGTTACAATTTTATCTCTGATAGTATCGATCTTGGAAGTAAAGTAGTTCATAAAGTCATTACTGCTGTGCTCTTGGGAAATGCCAACACCTGTTGATGCTTTATTTTTTGTTAATTTAGCCACTGTATTGAATAAATACCGGGGGTTATGTTTGTTTTCTTCTAGAAGAGACGAAAAGTAATCAGATCTACCGGTTTTTAATGCTTTTCTGTAGGATAGGGTACTTTCCCGCCAAGCTATACGAAATACCTCTAGTTTTGTTTTCCTCCAGCTGCGCTCCATTTTCCGGGCTGCTCTCTTTAGGGTGCGAGTATGCTCATTATACCACGGAGTCAGACTGTTTTCTTTGATCTTCCTTAAGCGTAAAGGAGCAACTGTATCTAAAGTGCTAGAAAAGAGAGAGTCCATAGTTTCTGTTACATCAAGTTTTTCTGCGCTGTTGGTTATGCTGAGGAATTGAGGTAAATCAGGAAGATTTCTTACAAAGCAGTCTTTTGTGGTAGAAGTGATGGTTCTACCATACTTGTAACAAGGAGTAGAATTTACAGTTTTATCTATATGGAGTTTACACAAGTCTAGATAATGATCTGTGATATCATCGCTTTGCTGCAGAATTTCAACACCACTAACATCAATTCCATGTGACAGTATAAAATCTAGAGTATGATTTCGACAATGAGTAGGTCCTGAAACGTGTTGTCTAACCCCAATAGAGTTCAGAATGTCAATGAATGCTGATCTTAATGCATCTTTTTCATTATCAACATGGACTCAGATAGAAAATCAGCAAATTCTTTAATAAAGTCTGTATGGTGCCCTGGTGGCCTGTACACAGTAGCCAGTACAAACATCACAGGGGATTTATCACTAACACGTGTTTCTCTAGATAATGTTATACGCAGCACCATAACTTCAAACGAGTTATACTTAAAGCCTGCCCTCTGAGAAATACTGAGAATATTGCTATAAATTGTAGCAACACCTTCCCCTTTACCTTTTGGACGTGGCTCATTTTTATAGCAGTAATTGTGGTGGCTTCTCCCTTTTCTCTGAAGAATCACTCTTGGAGTCTTGGAGTTTTGATGCCAGAAAAATAGACTTTATTATCAGGGGATAATACAGTCGAGAGTCTCTGCAGAGAATCTCCTGAATCTGGGTTTGCAACCTCTTATATACAGATTTTTCTCCTAAGGCGTGTTCAATACATTTCCTATATCTTATTGTTTACCTTTTTTGGATGTGCCTCTAGTCTGCTTTCAGGAAACGGACTGGAGGCCTCCATATACGTTAAAGAAGAGGCACCATCGTATAGTTTTTGTCTAATGTCACAACAGGATGTGCAGTTTCAGCACAAAATGTATGTCTGCACATCCTCTTCTCATGCTGGCCTCTACACACAGGCAGACACATGTTTATAATAGTAGAATAACTTGATACATATATGGCTATATTCACATTTATTATACTTGATTACTTTATATTTTGATTAATAAAACTCTTCTACATTCCCCCCTTTGAGACTTACTAAGTCTCACCTTTACATGTTTTTACCCAGAGTGCAGTTTCATAATTCAGTCTCATCAGTTATCACTACCTAGTGACTAAATTAAATCACACAGTTTTATCACCACTGACTAGATTATGCAACAGCACTCTGGTGGAGCAGCAGAACCAAACCTCTCCCCCACACTTGACTAGGAAGGAGTAAAAGATCCTGTCTCCCTAATCCTTCATTTAAGTTAAAACATTGTTATAAGCATGAGCGTGCAATTGGTTCAGCACTTGCCTGTGGTTATCACAGTTATGTATACAACAGAAATAAAAAATTCAAAATATAAAATAAAATATCATAGTTGATCTTCAGCCCAGACACTTTGCGCATCGTAGAGGGCCACCCTTGGGCAGAGGTTAGGCTAGCACTTACACACAGGGTATGGTTCATCTTTATACTTCTTCTTCGTCCTCAGTTGAGGTACTAGAATCTTCATTATTTGTCACTTTTTGTGACTTCCAGTTGGGTGCATAAGCCCAGTCCGGGTAATGTACATTTTGGTTACTCTTCAAATTCAATTTTTCATCATCTTGACATCTTAGCATTTCCATTTGCCTAGCTGTGTCTTTGACAACTAGTGACCTCAGTATAGGAAGCACACAGCAAAACAGTAATCCTCCTATTAATACTGCAACTCCTAAAAACATTCCTAATTTAGCTAACCATGCTCCCCATGCTCCTAACTTTAGATCAAACCAATCCCACATTTTATTATCTGTCCCAGCGTTAGTTTTAAGTTCAATCCTTAGGTTTTTCAATTTGGTCATTACTTCAGTAAATGCTCCTTCTGGAGCAGTATTATTTGGTATATAAGTACAACATTGATCCCCAAACATAACACACACTCCTCCTTTTTCAGCTAACAAATAATCCAAAGCTATTCTATTTTGCCACGTCATTCTGCTCGTTGCATCCAATTGCTCTCCTAAAAGTGATAAGGCCTCATCAGTGTAATTAATAAATCTTTGCTGATTGTAATATATGTAATTGATCCATTCTGTATTTTTATTTTGCGTAATCCAAATAAATATTGATTCAAACCCTGATTTGACTTCATCTCTTGCTTTAAACTCATACGGTATACCTCTTGGTTGACCAATTGAATCTATATAAACTGCAGGGTCTTTTTCATAGGCTCTTTTAGATCTGGATTTTTCTTCATTTGTTGCTTCCTCTTCTAGAGAAATGTGGCTCATTTTATGTGTCAGCATAACCCTAGTACATAATCCTGACCATTTTTCTGGTAATGTTGTCAAGAGGCCATATTCTAATCCACACATCCACCATATATCTGCCAATGCAATATCAATATCATCAAATATAGGTGGTGGGCCTTCTTTTATCACTAAATAGTCATCTTTACATCGTGGTATTTTCCATATTTTGCTGCATTTCCCTTCAAATCTTCCTACGTCAATATGTCCCTTCTTTTCATAACATTCAAATTCCTGATCTGCCATTAATTGTATTTTTCCTTGTGGCTTTTGTATTTTTCTTTTCCGTACTATTGGCCATTTACGGGTACGTATGCAATGTAATTCAGTTGCTTCTCTGTAGTTTGTTGTAGATTGGAGAAACTGGCACCAATATGGGCAAAATGCCATTTTTTGGGTACAGTTTCTAAAGTCATTTATCTCTCTGCCTCTTTCTATAAAGCATTTACCTCCCATTCTCACTATATCTAACCCCATTGCATTAGATAGTCCTGGACATTTCTTAAACCATTCATCATGAAATATTCTACAACTAGAACTGTGTATAGGTATGGGTACAATATATAAAATTGGTCTTGCTTCAAAGCAAACTATGCAGTTTTCCCATTTCTCCTTTTCTGCTGTGTAATTTACCCATTTATACCAATTGTTGTCTTCTGCTTTTTCCCATAATATATCTGAATTACCCATTTTCTTAAAAGTGATATTATGATTGTCATTTACGTGTCTATTTTGTCTAGATAGTTTTTCCTCCCCATTTAGTTCTTGTTCTTTTTGGATTACGTCAAAGCCACTGCTAGATTCACCCAAGGATTGAAAAGTCAATTTTGGGGAAGTCTGGGTGCTGTTGGTTATAGCTTGAGTTTGCCAAATTAGATGCATTAAGCATGTAATCATCAGATATGTTGTCAGACTTATTCTTTCTCTTCTCCTCTTTGTCTGACAGGAGAATGTGAGCTCCTTGTACATCTGTTTTTGAGCTTTCATCAGTTTGTACTTCATCTTGTGTCACTGGTCTTTCCTCGTCACTTTCTCCTGACTTATCTGCTTGTCTGTTTTCTTCTCTTTCCTTCCGTACTTTAGGAACTGTAGTACAATGGTTCAGATGATACCAAGTTGTACTTCCCTCCACTTGGACTGCAGTTGGAGTAGCTCTCACCACTTTGTAGGGTCCCTCTCTCCTGGGCTCATTCCACTTTCTCCGGAATACCCTCAGATATACTTGGTCACCTGGAACAATTGGACATTCTGACTCTGTTTCCTCACAGGGCTCTTTTCTTGTTTCCTGTAAATAGATAGCTTTATGTATGGCAGTTAATTTCTTCATATAAGATCGAAGTTCCATTTGCAATTGCTCTAGAGGAGGTCCTTTGTATGGACTTCTACAATATGGCACAGGCATGGGTCGACCCGTAAGCATTTCATGCGGTAAGTGCGTGTTTCTGTTAGTTTGCATGCGATAGCTCATTAGTGCAAGAGGTAATGCGTCAATCCAGTTAAGTTTAGTACTTTCACATATTTTGTTAAGTTTGGCCTTGAGGGTTCCATTTAATCTCTCTACTACCCCTTGTGATTGAGGATGGTAAATGCACCCTAGCCTCTGTTTTATTCTCAATTGTTGCAATACTTGTTTTACAGTTTTTTGTATGAATGCTGATCCATTATCTGAACTTATTTCTGATGGTATTCCAAATCTAGGAATTACTTCTCTTGTTAGAAATTTAATTACTGTTCCTGCTCCCTGATCTGCTGACGGTACTGCCTCCACCCATCTGCTAAATCTGTCTATGACCACAAGCATGTATCTTTTGCCTTGTACTCGCTTTATCATATCCACGTAATCCATTACCAAATGCTTGAAAGGTCCTTCTGGTACTGGTATATGGCCTATTGGTGTTGTTATTCCTTTCCTCACATTGTTTTTGGCACAAACTTCACATGTGGCTAGAAATTCATCTACCATTGCCTGTAAATAAGGAGACCAGTATCCTTGCTTTTTAATTTTCCTTATCACTTCCCCCTTTGCACAATGGTCAAAACCATGCGCATCTGAAATGAGAATATTCAAAAGTGAAGTTGGGGCAACAATTTGTCCTTCATGTGTACGCCAAATATCTTGCGTGTCTTTCTTGGCTCCCCTTTGGTGCCACATTGAGTGCTCATAAGGTCCTGCTTGTTGTTGAATTCGAATAATATCTTCCAATTGAGGTTGAGGTTCTATAAATACTACAGGTGCTAATACTGCTACCTGACATCCTGAGGCTTTTTTAGCTTCCAAATCTGCTGCATTGTTTCCCTTAATGACAAAATCATTTCCTTTTTTATGCGCCTGACATTTGATTATTGCTAGTCTTTTTGGTAGCATCATAGCAGAAATTAATTGACCTATTTGTTCAGCATGTTGGATGGGAGTCCCATCGCTCTTTTTAAAACCTCTCTGCTTCCATACTGCTCCAAATAAATGAAATACACCATGAGCGTATGCTGAATCAGTGAAAATATTGGCTGTCTGTCCCTTTGCCAATTGACATGCAACTGTGAGCGCTTTTAATTCTGCTAACTGAGCAGAGCATGGCTGTACACAATGTTGTGATATCACAGGCACAAATTCTTCCTTGTCCTTCTTCACTACTGAATATCCTGTATGATTTCCTATATAATCTCTAAAGCTAGAACCATCTACGAAGTAAGTGACTTCTGCTTCAGGGATTGGTGTAGACTCAAGATCTGGCCGTAATCTAGTAAATGTCAATGAATCAGTCACACAATCATGGGGCTTTCCTTCAAAAGCCAAAGGAATTAATTCAGCTGGATTAACTGTATGACATCGCTTAATAGTAACATCTGGATATGTAAGTAGCAATGAATAGGCTAGAATTCGGGCTTGAGTCAGAACAAATTTTCCTTGTTCTATTAACTCAATAATTTTGTGATGAGTATAAATAGTTACTGGGTACCCCATTGTTATTGTGGATGCTTTCTCATATGCATAATATACTGCTGCAAGGCCTTGTTGATAACATGGTGGGTAACCCTGAGCTACATTGTCCAATTTTGTACTATAGTAAGCAATAGGCTGTTTTTTCCTACCACTACAAGTTTCTTGCATCAGTATAGCTGATGCATAACCATCAGCTCTATTTGCGACATACAGATGAAATTGTTTAGAGTATTCCGGATTTCCCAAGGCTGGGGCCTGTTGTAGTTCTTTTTTTAGAGTCTCAAATGTTAGTAATGCATCTGTGTTCCATTTTAACGGATTACCTAAATGTTGCAGTCCTGCTTGTTTCATGATTTCTCTCAATGGAGCTGTTTTTACTGCATAGTCTTCCATCCAATCGGCACTAAAGCCCGTCATCCCTAAAAAAGTCATCATTTGTCCTACTGTTTGAGGCAATGGTGTTTTACTTATGCCTTCCAATTGATCTGGAGCTATTGCTTGTGTGCCAAATGCAATCAATCGTCCTAAGTATTCAACTTGAGGCTGGCAATACTGTATTTTGGTTTTGGATACTTTGTGACCTCCTTGTGCTAATTTTGTTAGGACTTTAATAGAATCTTTATGACATTGTTCTAGTGATGTAGCACAAATAATCAAATCATCTACATATTGTAACAAAGTACTGTCTATCATAAGATCCTCTAAATCAGCTTTAAGAATTTGATTGAATAAATGTGGCGAATGTTTAAATCCTTGAGGAATTCTAGTGTAAGTATACTGTTTACCAGCATATGTTAATGCAAATAAATATCTACTTTCCTCTGCTAATGGAACACTGAAGTAGGCCGAACAAAGATCAATTACTGTAAAGTATTTGGTATCAGGAGGGACATTCGTCAGTAGCGTGTGCGGATTTGGTACCTCAGCTGGCAAATCCTCTACTATATCATTGATTGCTCGTAGGTCATGAACAAGACGCCATCTGTTTTTGTCTGCTTTGATCACAGGCATAATTGGAGTGTTACAATAACTAGTTGTTTCTGTTAATACTCCTGCCTTCACTAAACCTTCAATAGTGTTTTTTATACCTGCTTCAGCATCAGGACGCAAAGGGTATTGTGATTTTCTGGGCAGACGTGCATCTGGCTTAAGTTGTACTCTCACTGGGTTTGCTGATTTTATTAATCCTACATCTGAATCATGTTGAGACCATAGTTCAGTTGGTACCTGACGCTCTACTTCCTTAAATAATTCAGTGTCAGTAGTGTCTATCAATTCTGATGTTGTAGTCATCTGTGTCAATTTCTTCTGGCTGATAACTACTTCCTGAGGAATTCCCATCAAGCTGGTTGCACACAAAATTTTGATGTAATTTTTGTCAGCTGAATGAAAAATCAACGGATGTTCTGTTGCTTCCCATTTGCTTTGTTCTGCCTTTTTCATCATTAGTCCTAAATCTTTTGCTTCCCAATTTTTTCCTACATATAAAGACACATGTGGCACAGAATCTGTTACATTAAACCATTTTTTCACAAATTCACATTCAGGTATATTTAGAGCTCCTCCCTGTTTACCTATTATAATGTGCTGTGCGATTATTTCAATTTTTTGTCCTTCAGTTTCTTCCTGCCATTTCTTTTCCATTTTTTCATCTCTCTCAGGACCATATATCGTTTTAAATTTGCCTGGATGTCAGGCTCTCTGGCTCCCGGTAAACAATGGACTATGGTGACTGGTGTCTCTATTTTCACATTCCGTACAATAGAATCGGCAATTACTAGAGCACTTTCATCAGGTAAGAAGTAGCACGGTGCCGAGACGTGCACTACTCTCAGAAATATTCATGAGTAGTGAGAGGATGAGTAACGTTAAATGCACATGGAAGAGAGTGCAACCACTGATGATAATATGAATGAAAGCTGATGATGAGAGTGCGCGAGTGAACGCAGGGGAAGGCCCCGCGGCTGCGAGGTTGTCAATTGGATTTTTAAGTGTGTTCGACTGGAAGCAGTGCTGCGCAGACAGATAGGTGTTTGACATCGAAGTACCGCAAGAGCTATAAAGGGCAGACAGCTCTGCATTCTTTCAAATCGCTCTCACGGTACTTTAATATAATACACCGATCAGTCTGCGCAGTGCAACTTCAAGCCGCACACACCTTCCGACTACATAACTAGGGTGATGCACCAGGGCTGTACAGCAACGTAAAGAAATCAGTCTGTGCGATCACATTTACCTCAGCAGAACGCGTGCATGGATTTTGCATGGGTTTGAGTCTGTTTACAAATCTGTTGTCTAACAAGGAGAACATTTAATAACATGTTTTTGCTCCAAATTAATTTCATAACATCATTCGAGTGTTTGAAATAATTTCCTTTTGTGATCTGACCGTGGTTTCACATCACAGAATGATGAAAAATCATTATTTTATATAGTATTCTGTAACGTGATAAAGGCTGTTGATTCGCATTGCGTTGCATAGTTTATTCATATAAAAATACCTGATATGGCTTGAAGAACAGAGATAAACCATTTAGTCGCAATCGTACAGATTTGTCTCCATGTTTCATCAGTTAAAACGTCTCTATCTGAGTTTTATTCAGCTACGCGACAGCATAGCCTATATCTTTGTCCATATTAGGGATTTCCTGTATGAATAAAACATTAAATTACATGTGTGCACTCACTAATGCTCACAACACCTTATTTTGGGTAAAAAATAGGAATAATAATACTTCTCTCTAAGTTTTTCTCCTGTGTAGAGGAGTTTTTTTTTTTTCTCTCAGTGAATGCATAAGATTTTCTGACAAAAAAATCAAGTTTTTTTGTCAAAGATTTTTAATCATAATTTATTTTATAATAAATCTTTAGACCTTTCTAAACATTTAAAGTTGTAGGCCTCCTGCATGTTAACCGGTCATGCTGCAGTTTTTGCTATCATTATCAATAATAATTGTTTTGTTTAATGTTTTTTTTGTTTGTTTTTTTTAGTAATAAAAATAATCAGAATTAGTCATATTGATAAAAACAACATTTTGGCCAAATTGTGTAGCCCTACAAACAAGCACAACAAACTCAGTGTTCTTTATAATTTTTAGTAAAAAAGAAAAAGTTATTCTGAAAACCTTTTTACAGTTTAGGTTTTGAAATTCACTTAATATTGCCTCTCAGAATAGTCTCTTGTAATGTCATGAAGTCTCGTTACAAATTGATGCTATTTTTAATTTATTTGAAATGAAAGGATAGAAAGATTAAAATGAAGTTGTGGTAGAAATGGAATCCAAACTATATCTTTCAAGAGCCAGAAAAAAGGATGTTTTGACTGCTACATATGTAATATTTATTGCCATAGTATTAGTACTTGTTATATCAATGCAGTGATGACCATGATCACAGACAGACTTGTCATATAAGGGAAAACTGAGCCACATTTACCATGTTAAGTTAAATAATTACAGACCCGGATCCAATATCTAATGCAATAAAGTTAAGATTTGTTTATTTCTTTATTTATTTTGTGTTCATCAATCAGGCCTTAAAAACAAGCCGAATAGCCTGCATTTCTTGTCATTTATGAATATTAGTATGTTTATTTTGTTTATGCTCTTGTTTATTTTATTTAGTTTTATGTCTACTTCATTTATATTTTATTTATTTGTGTTTCATGTGTATCTATTTACTCAAGATCACTTGCACTCCTATTTTTTTTTTTAATTTGTTTAAATATTTTTACGTTTGTTGAATGTGTTACAATTAATACACATTTACACTTAAATATTGAAATAGTCATTTATGTGCTTTCTCTACACTCGTCAAATTTGCTATGACAGTTTTTACACTAGTGGGGCCCATTTTCATTATCTTGCCTAGGGCCCCACAACCCTACAGGCCGGCACTGATATCATGCATAACCAAGAGTTTATCAAATAGTATAGGCTAAAGGTCAATTGTGTGATGAGCAGAAAATAGGCTATATAAAATTAAATTTTATATATTTTAACATATATAAAATTTAAAAAAAATCACTTGAATACACGTTTTGCATTTTTGGAATGTCTAAATTAAAGCAATTTTGTGGGGGCACAAGTTTATAGGTGGCATATTATTATTAGAGATGCACCGATTGCAATTTTCTTGGACAATTCTGGGTCCGGTTGCATAAACTGCTTTTTAGACTAGTCTTAAAAAGTTAGTCAACTAATTTTTTTTTCTTCAAGACTGGTCATAACTTTTTTAAATTCAGTTATAAAGAGGTAGATTCGTCTTATTTGTTCTGGAAAAGTAGACTGATTTGCCCCTTGGCAACTGGTAGTTGGTCAAACTAGTTCTTAAGACACAATCAAGTTTATGCAACTGGCCCCTGATTGTGAAGTGTGACCTGCCGTCCAATATACCGATTTTTGCTGATTCCGACAGTATACAAACAAAAAATCTATACTTTTTTTCAATGCAAAAAAAAAAAAAAAAGGCCTAATAATAATAAAATAAATAAATACATAATAACATTACAATTCCCCCATTCTGGACCAAATATAAAATTATTATAAATTATCTCACTTAAAAAACTCAAAATAAAGTGCTGTGTGACTGGGAAGAGGTAGAAATAACCACAAACTTCTGACTTGTTTAGGACTTCAAGTGCAGGTCAGTTTCATCTGTAAATGGGCTATTGTATTTTTGTCTTTGTATAGGCTACTTTGTATAGCCTATACTTTAAGCATTAAACTGCTACCATCTGTTAGAAATGTTACAGCAGTAATTTAGCAGACAAATTTTCACATATTTTTATAATACAAAATTAACCATTTACTTAGAATAAAACTAAAAAACCATATAGTTCAGGGGTCGGCATCACTGCATGCGAGCAATAGGGAAAACTGCATACCAACGTGCATTTTGAGGTAGTCATCATTCCTCATAGTCACACAGCCTGTTAGAGCTATAAATACTATTGAAGTGTGAGAATTAACCTGCGGTAGTCTACAGATGCAAGTGGCTCCGGCAGGTGTCCCTTTAGTTTGTCACGTTACGCGATTGAGTGCATTACAAATCACAGTTTATTCTGCATTTGTGGCTCTTAGCAATAAATGAATTAATGCTATAAATGATGGTTATTTTTAACATTTCACTCTCCAATCACAATAACGGTGTTGTTTGAACAAACCACTATAGGAAGGTCAAACTTTAATTTATACAAACCAATAACAACAACAGTGGATAAAAAAGTAAGTTGTTTCAGATTCACAGAAAAAAAAATCACTCATCAGTCATAACTTGTACATACAGATGTCATGTACACAATGTCATCTTGGCACTTTATAATTTCAACAAGTTTCTTGTTAAGAAAGATGCATAAGCAATAATTCATTTGCCCTATTAAATGCTATTTCAAGGTACAAACATGTCAAGACAAGTGGGAAAAGGACAGACATGAAACTGCTCATAGAGTTAGCTTTAACTTGTGTGTTTGAATATTTAAATATACACTGCCTGGCCAAAAAAATAAAAAATAAAAATGTTGCTGCACTCTGATATTTTGTTGCAGTGCCTTTAGCTTTTACTATCATGTGCATTTATCATGGCACTTTTTTAGAATCTTATGCAACATCACAAAATTTATTTCCATTAAGAGTTGCATTAATATTTGTCATTAATATTTATAAGATCTTGTATTGAAAATGGGAGAGTAAAACCAATCTGTATAGTCGACTGCAGCACATCCAAAGATTTTCAGTGGACTAAAGCTCAAGACTCTGTGGAGGCAATTCATACAAGAAAATGATTCTTCATTTTGCCTGAACCATTCTTTTACAGTTTGAGCCCAATGAATTCTGGCATCATCATCCTGAAATATGGCCATGAAATAAATCTTCCAACATGGTTGTTTAAGAAATAAAAAGCTGCACGTTGCATCAGTTAAGATTAATAAAATTGTTGTCAACTATATAACATGCTAGAAACATATTAATCACTGCAAAAATGATCCAGTCATGAACTCTTAAGCATTTGCTTATTTAAATCCAAATGATAACATTTTTCTTTTGGCCAGGCAGTGTATTCTTAAAGTCTCTTTAAAAAAAGTCCTGTCACTCAAAGTTTCTCACATCCTGAAGATCCCTGCTACATCTTGTCTACAGTCTTCATATTCTGTGGCTTCACTCTGAGAAAAGATAAAACAGATTTTGCCATAATATGTCAAACATATGAGTGCAACAGAGAAAAGATAAAAGGTTAAATCAGGAAGAGAAAAATTATGGGAAGAAATACATCGATGAGTGAGATTAGCCAGGAAAATCAGGAAAGAAATGGGTGTCACAGTGGCTCAGTGAGAGGCCTTTCTGTGTGTTTGCATGTTCACTGTGTGTCTGCATGGGTTCCCCCACAATCCAAAGACATGCAGCATAGGTGAACTGGATACTGTAAAATCACCTGCAGGTCTCAATGTGTGTGTGTGTGTGTGTGTGAGTGTCTGTGTATGATCTGTTCAGGGTGTACCCCGACTATGGCTGAGATGCTGGAAAAGGCTCCAGCCCCCTATGACCCTTCAGAGGATAAAGCGGGTTGGAAAATGGATGTATGGATGGAAAAAAGAAGAGGAATATACTGGGCAAAACCAGCAAACGCCTGCCATATGTTTCATGTTGGTAGGTCTGGATTTCATTGACTAACAAATGTAAAGATTTCAATCTGCAGACAAACACAACATTCCTGGAAATTTCATGACTCATTCATCATTACTGGATAAGGATTTCATGTATCAATATATACAGATATAGCTGTTTACTATAGAAAGATTTTACAAAGAGTACATTTATTATCAGGCTTATAAATTTCTGTTATTTCAGATTTTCTATGAGAAAGTGCAGGTGTGTGTGAGTTTGTGATAAATTTACCCTTTACTCTTGTAGCATGGTATTCTCCAGACTTTAATCATTATGGTGCTCCTGAGTGGAGTACAGCCTCTGATGTACAGTAATGGTGTGATGACTGCATTGAGACGCGCCAAAATGCGCAGGGGGTCTGTGCCCTCATTTTTGAACGAATAACATGAAGACCCCGCAAAATTACACACAATAACAGAAAGAAAAAGGGGCAACCAAGCGATCAGAAAACACACAGCTACTATTATGATGAGATAAATGGACGCGCGCTTGTTGTCGCGTTCCTCGCTCGGAGGTTCGCGTCCAAGCTGAAATTTGGCGATGACAAACAGCCTGACGTTCAGCCCAATCATGATAATGACGGTGAAAAAGTTCCCCACAAAAGCAGCAAGGAACGTCACTCTTATAGCAACCCCTATAGGCACCAAATTATTAACAGCCACTATAAAAAAAGAATAAACCCAGTAACCCAGAATCACCAGCAGCGTTCTGTTGCGCGTCATGCGCTGCGAGTATTTGAAAGGCGCAGAGACCGCGTGGTAGCGGTCTACCTGCGCGACCAAAATCGCTATATAAGACAGACCCAGAAAAGTGTAAGCTATAAAGAAAGTGCGCGTCGGGGAGTCATAATAATCGCGTACATCCATAACTCCAGCATAATAATACGTGACGCCCGTGCAGATGTCACTGAGACACGTGCTGAGCATGTACATGAAGCGGTTCTCGTTCCTTAATGATCGGCTTATCACGATGGCAATAAACACGGACGCGTTGATAAAAATAATGGCGGTGGCAAGAATTATATTGAAGAGAAACAAAAGCACGTTCTCGAAACTAGTAAGAGGCAGCACTGTGCCGAGACCCACACTACTCTGAGAAATATTCATGAGTGATGAGAGTATCAGTGCATGCACATGGAAGAGAGCGCAATCAGTGATGAAAATATGAATGAAAGCTGATGATGAGAGCGCGCGAGTGAACGCAGACACGCGTGCAGGGCGTTTTTAAAATGAGGAGGAGGACTGTCTGAGATTCACGTGGCAGGTTCGTGGAAACTGGTTTCAGCCTTTTTTCCCCCAAACAAAATGTTTGCATCATGCATAACCAAGAGTTTATCAAACATTATTGAGGTCAATGGTGTAGGGGAGAGTGGGGACGGTTGCAACACTTTTTGCATTTCCTTTAGTTTTTCAGAGACTGTTTGCATTAGAAAGTCAGAATTTTAACACCATAAAGCCACATCAGTCGGCTACTCACTCACATTGCTGTAACACGTGCACATATGATTATATACACACAATTTATACTTGAATAGACAAAGTCAAATGTTGCAACTGACCCTACAAAAGGGGACGGTTGCAACAGTCCACAGGGGCAGTTGCAACATTCATTAAAATGTGTTTAAATATTAATGTCTTAAATATCATTTTGCAGTTTCTATATTTTATTTGTGCATAGACATGGTCTTTAATGAGTTAAATTGGCTGTATAAAAACAAAGAATAGTAAATGGGGAAAAAAAAATTCAAGTAACAACAACCTTGCACTGTAAAAAATGACCGTGATTTTAACGGTAAAAAACTGTGAAAAACCTACGGTAAAAACCTGTTAAATGGTTAACGGTAAGTTCCCCTAATATATACGGTGAAAAACTGTAATAGACATTTCAGACAATTTTACGGTGAAATACCGCTTTTGGAAGTGAAAAAGAATGTAAAATTAACAGGGAAAAACCGTAAATTGACGTTCCCAGAATTCCCTGCATTGCATTTCAAATTTTGTTTGAATTTGATGTTTTTTCTTTGAAATAATTAGGTTTCTTCTTAGTTTTTTCTTATCAGTTATGTTAATTAGGGTTGTATGTTACATCTAATGTTGTTAAATTAATGTTTATTGCATATTTCAGTTTAATGAGTCTCACCATGATGGTGTTTAGTGTTTGAGTGAATGACACTGTGCACCTTCTATATATGTTATTATTTAAAATCTGCTTGTGATGGGCTTTGTTTCATCATGTGACTATTTCATCACCACCTGCATTTGGTGGTTATCAGTGTAATACAAATGTACAAAACAGATTTCAGTACTTCAATAGGTTGTTATATTAACATTATATCAGTTAATGAAATTACGGTATTTAACTGTAAATTTAAGTTAAAACCTAAAACGTTGCTACCGTATATTTTACAGTAGAATTCTGGCAACCACAGCTGCCGGTCTTTTACCGTAAATTTTACGGAATTTTTTTTACAGTGTGTCTTGGTTAATTATTACAATACATTTGAACTAAAAAATATTAATTTAATCAGAATCAAGACACTAAAATTTAATAATAGCCTACTTCTGTTAACATCTGTGAAAGGTTACTGAACTAAGGCCAGTTGCATGAACTTAGTCACTGTCTTAAGAACTAGTTTGACCAACTAGCAGTTAACCAAGTGTATCAATGTGGTAAGGCAGTGGTTCTCAACCACATTCCTGGAGGACTCCCAACACTGCACATTTTGCATGTCTCCTTTGTCTGACACACCCGTTTCAAGTCTGTGAGTCTCTACTAATGAGCAGGTGACCTGAATCAGGTGTGTTTGATTAAGGACACATGCAAAATGTGCAGTGATGGGGGTCCTCCGGGAATGTGGTTGAGAACCACTGTGGTAAGGGACAGCATGTTGGGACGGTTGCAACAAACATGTTGCAATTGTCTCTACCCTTGACAGCCGTGATAAAACTTGGTATAATAGCTTGACACAATATCTTTGACACATGCTAGTTATGCCTATTAGAAGCTAAGAAAACACAGATATAAATCATATGTTTTTACAATGCTTCACGCAAACAACTTAGTATGACAAAAAAAAAAATCTGATGATTAAAAAAAAATACTTTTTTACCATGAAAATTATTTATTTGTAAAAAGAATGGTCACATGTGCCTGATTTCATTCAGGATGGATGGGGGGCTGATTTAGCATGTGCAGTATGAATATCATCACTGTAGCTCATTCCTGATTGAAGAAATAAGCCATGTTGCAACTGTCTCTCGTTGCAACCGTCCCCACCCTCCCCTAATGTGTTGACAATATATAAAAGGCAATTTTATATGTTTTGAAATATAAAATACAAAAAATAAAATAAAATAAAATAAATAAATAAATAAATAAAAACACTTGAATAAACCTGTATTGCATTTTTGAAATTTCTAAATTAAATGCATTTTGTGGGGGCACAGCTGTAGGCTATATGTGGCATAGTTTTTAGGTAAAAAAAAAAAAAAAATAAAATAAAAAAACCACCAACAACACTAACTGAAAAATAAGTAAAAAAATAAATAAATAAATATATAAATAAATAAAGTTGAGTACACTCAAGGTTCAAGGAAAGCATTTGGGTTTTTATTTTTTTACTAACTCACAAAGCAGCATATTAAGACTTTCATATAGGGTTGAAGGTATACAGACATGCCACGTGAAATAATAAGTACAACTTAAAGATTGCATCAATTTTAACATTTCATGTGCATATACATTTTTATTTTTGAGTTATTTATTTATGATTTCAAAAGCAGTTTATAATCTGAGGTAAATGCAGAGTGGTGGTCAAGAGGTTTATGAAAGGTTTTGGATGAACAGGAACATTATGGAAATTGGGAAAGGAGTTATATATTAAATAATAAAACTATTTGCACTACAAATGAAATAAAAATAAAAAGTGTTCAGTTAAAAAGAAAATTTTAAATGATTATTAAACTTTAATTTACACAAGCCAATAGAAACAACAGTGAATAAAAAAGGAAGTTGTCTTTGGATACATATATAGACTCGCAGAAAAAAAATCACTCATCAGACTTATAGCTTGTACATACAGATGTCAGAAACACAATGTCATCTTGGCACTTTATATAATTCATCTGCTTTCAACAAGTTAGTTCCTAAGAAGGTAAAATTAAGATGCATAAGCAATAATACATTTGCTCTATTAAATGCTATATTTCAAGATACAGACAGACATGTCAAGTGGAAAAAGGGCAGAGACATGAAACTGCTAGAGTTAGCTTTAACTTGTGTGTTTTAGATTCACAGATGTTTACTGAATATTTAAATATACACTGCCTGGCCAAAAAAAAAAAAAAAAAAAAAGATGTTGCACACTCTAATATTTGTTGGAGCTCCTTTAGCTTTGAGTACTGTGTGCATTTGTCGTGGCATAATTTTTGACAAAGATCTTGTATTGACAATGGGAGAGTCAAACCACTCTGTAAAGTCAACTCCAGCACATCCAAAGACTTTCAGTGCAGTTAAGCTCAGGACTCTGTGGTGGCCAGTTCATACAAGAAAATGATTCCTCACTGCAAAAATGATCCAATCATGAACCCTTAAGCATTTGCTTATTCAAATCCAAATTACAACTTTTTTTCTTTTGGTTAGGAAGTGTATTCTTAAAGTCTCTTTAAAAAATCATGTCACTCGAAGTTTGTCACATCCTGAAGATCCCTGCTACATCTTGTCTACAGTCTTCTCCATATTCTGTGGCTTCACTCTGAGAAAAGGTTAAAGAACTTTTGCCATAACATGTCAAACATATGAGTGCAACAGAGAAAATATAAAAGATTGAATCAGGAAGAGCATAATTATGGGAGGAAATATGGCTATGAGTGAGATTAGCCAGAAAGATCAAGAAAAAAGAGCTCCGTGAATAGCACTGTTGCCTCACAGCAAGAGGCCTTTCTGTCTAGAGTTTGCATGTTCTCCATGTGTCTGCATGAGTTACGCCACAATTCAAAGACATGCAGCATAGGTCAATTGTACACTATAAAATTGCCCATACGTGTGAATTTGTGTGTGTGTCTGTGTGTTATCTGTCCAGGGTGTCCCCCGACTGGGCCGAGATGCTGGGACAGGCTTCAGCCCCCCGTGACCCATCCGGGGAAAAAGAGAAGATGAATTTACTGGGCAAATCTAAAAAAGGCCTGCCGTATATGTCTCATGTTGGTCTGGATTTCATTGATTAACAAAAGTGAAGGTTTCAATGCATCTTTTGACCCTGGAATTTCCTTGAATTTTCCAGTCATTCATTATTAATGGATAAGGATTTAATTTATCAATATATGAAGAGTTCATTTGCAAAAACAGATAACTCCGTTTTTAACAATTCTCAGAAATCATGTTTTTTTCATTGTGCATTCCAATTAATCTCAATGAAACTGCAGTCGGGTTACTTTGACTGTTAGAAACAACAACAACAAAAACAGCTAACAATAAAACACAAAAACATGATAACATAAAAAAAACATGATTTTTGAACATTTTAAAAAAACGGAGTTATCTGTTTTTGCAAATAAACTCTTCATATACAGATAATAATAATAATAAAATAAAGAAATACATAACATTACAATTCCCCCAATCTGGACTAAATTATAAAATTATTATAAATTATTATAAATTATGTTCTCTCACTTAAACTCAAAATAAAGTGCTGTGTGACTGGAAAGAGGTAGAAATAACCACAAACTTCTGACTTGTTTAGGACTTCAAGTGCAGGTCAGTTAATTATAAATTATACTGATATATTATATTTATAAGTTATAAATATAAATGTCTAAGGATTTATTATAAAATAAATTGTGAATAAAAATCTTTGACAGTAATTTCTTAATTTTTGTCAGGAAATTTTATGTATCCACTGAAAGAGAGAGAAAAAAAAAAAAAACTCCTCTACACTGAAGAAAAACTTAGAAGATTTTTCCTATTTTTACCCCAAATCAGGTGTTGTGAGCATTAGTGAGTGCACACATGTAATGCAATGTCTGTTTCATTCTGGTAACTGGAGGGCGCCCTCGTGCAGTAAATCCATAAGTGAAAAACTTATAGAAGTTTGAAATCGTAGGACATTCCAGGAAATCCCTAATATGGACAAAGGCACACTATAGCATAGCTGAATTAAAGGCAAGTAGGCACGTTTTAACTGATGAGATACATAGACAATAAATATACGATTGCGACTAAATGGTTTATCTGTGTTCTTCAAGCCATCTCGGGTATTTTTATATGAATTAAGTAATGCAATGCTAATCAACATAGAATTTATCACTGTATAGAATACTCAAAAAAATAAATAAATAAAAATAAAAAAATAAAAAAAGAGATTTTGCTCCATTCTGTGATATGAAACCACGTCAGCTCACAAAAGGAATTTATTTCAAACAATCGATTGATGTTATGAAATGAATTTGGAGCAAAAATATGTCATTAAATATTCTCTTTGTTGGACAACAGGTTTGAAAATAGGCTCAAACCCATGTAAAACCCATGCACGAGTTTGTCCAATTCTTCTGATTGTTCATTGTATAAATTAATGTAGATTAATCTTAGGCAAAGCTGTTTTTGTTCTGTTGTTTGCTCTTTCGTCTCTTCTTGTGCTATTTTAAAATCGCTTGAGTTTGTAAACACGCACAAATGATAAAACTTTTACTTTATCAATTAAATTTTGCAATTAATCCTCTGAACACATCCATGCTGAACCGTGGGGCCTAGTCACGGATCACTATCAACTAGAGAGAGCATGAGCTAACTGAATAGAATATATTTGTCATTGTACAATAAGATTTATTTTGAAAATTCCAAATTGATAATAAAGCTTAAAAATACAAATGATTTAAAATGACAATATAAAATGATCAATTATAAGAAGTTTGCAGCAGTATTAAAATAGTGCAAATAGCTCAGATGTGCAATGCAGCACTAAAACCTAAACAGTATAAACAGAAAACATTGTAATAAAAAGTGGTAGCGGTGAATTTATTATTGCATGTACATTTGAGGTTAATGTGTGTACTGGGCTACTTTTTAGTTACAGCAGCTATCACTGTGTTATGAAATCAGTTGTGCCAGACAGTTTTGGAGGCAGAGACAGATTGTGGGGGGCACTAATAGGGAAAAACTTAAACTGCTGGAATAAAGAGTTTTAAAGGGTTAGTGATGGAAAACGTGCAGGTCAATGGGCATCAACGTTTAAGGCTGGTAAACATTTGTACACTGACACACATAATGCTACCCGCCTGACATTGGCATGTGTTATTCAGGTGTCAAAGTTGTACACAATTGAAGGAAGGAACCTCAAAGACAGTGCCAGAAGGATGCTGGACAGGTAAAGCCTTAAAAACGTGCCACATTAATCAAACATTGTGGTGTCAATACTCAATAAGTTACAACACAAATCAGAAATTTAATAAAGAATTTCTTTACTGGTCATTGTGAAATGTCAAACTTTGTCCGCAATTGTTAACCACCTCAATCTGTATTATGTTTTAGGGTTTTAAAAATTCCCTCATGTCCAAATTCAACATGAAGGGGGGTGGTCTGCTGCAGAAAGAGGCATTTGAAAAGACTGCACTGTTCTCGGTCATTAGAGGTATGTATATACACAACACACAACATTTACCAGAGACCTTCTCTCTTTTTTTAATACACTGAATGATACACAATATATATCTCGTTTTTGATTTTAGTAGGCATCCAAGCAAAAGAGAATGACTCCCTGTCACAATTAGTGTAATTAAAGTAAAAAATTATGTCAAAAAAGCTTTTCTTATGCTATTTTTTTTTTCTTTTTTCTTATTTGGCAGATGCTGTGATGACCAACAGAGTTGGACTTGAGGAATGCAGTTGGGAAGTATTTTAAATAAGAAATAAAACCAATAATGAATAATTTCCTTTAAGTTCACTGTTGGTTGTTTTATTTGTTAAAATAAGTAAACCAACAAAAGGGTTAATCTTGTTTTTTTATGTTGTCATTTATCAGTAATGTTTTAATGTTAAGTGTGATAACATGCTCTTGATTTCAGGGGCGGATCTAGAAAATTATTTATGGGGTGGCATGAAAATTATGAGGGGTGGCAACACTGAAGCAAGAATCCTTGCATGTTTTTTGTGGATTCAAGGAATGCTATACATATTCTGTGTATACACTAGGGCGCACATTTTTATATTGGTCTATAAAAATGAAATGAAGTCTGATGTGTGATTGACTTTATCTGAACCTGATTTCTGGATTGGGAAGACAAATAAAATGAGATGGTATGGTATGGTATGGTATATTTAACTTCTCTTTATTGAGTTCTATGGAAACCTGTAGTGAGTTTAAGTCTATGCCAAGTTTAATTTACTAAGCATGACAATGCAGATTGCATATGGATACAAAGTCTCAATGTATCAAGTACTGTTTAACTTAAGTCAAAAACACATAAATACACAGAAACCACATTTAAATCACCAACAAATGTCTTCAAAAATGAATAAAATAAAATCACAGTATTTTACTTTTGAAAATAGTTGTTAGTCATTAATATGCGCAAATATATCATCAAAATTAACTAATGCTTCGGTTTGTTAAAAGAGCCGGATAGAGTCATTTGTTTGTGATCAGTGATCAGGCTGGTTGCATTGAATGTATTTGATTCATTAAAATGGTCTGGAAGCTGAGAAGTAAAGGCTAACAGTGATGTCTTGGTCTGCCATGTGATTTTAGCTAAATTTATATAAACATTTAGAGAAATTTATATTATTTACTTTGACTTAGCTGCATCATATTACTACATAGGGGCGTTACTGTCCATTCATCTGGATAGGTGCAATTTTTATAACTAATGATCCAATATGTAATGACAATTTAACATCAGACATTAGCCACGTTCAGCGTTTCAAAATGTCCCGCCATTTAATAGTTTCAAAACTTGGCGGGTAAGTTACTGCCATATGAGCAAAGATTTCATGCACTTGAACGGATTTTAATATGAATAACAACTTTACTAAAGCTTGTTTTGAGGTCAACTGATCTTTCTTGCATTAAAACAAATGGAAAACAAATTTGAAAGACGCGTGCAGCATATTAAGTATTTGTAGTATGAAAGACTTCTTACCTCAGTCGGTGATCGGTTGGCATGATGTCCGCTGTGGTATCATCAAAATTTGCTGTAGTTATCGAAAAACAGGCTCAATGAAAGAGCGCGATATTTTCTCACACAGCTCCTAATGGATAGCCTGAAATTAATTAAAATCATCCGCTCGCCCTTCCATTACTGTCGATGAGTAGAGAGCAGCTCTGCAGCCTGCATTGTGGGCGGGACTAAACGGAAAAGTTTTGGCGGGCAATTTGAAACTGCGTCATCACTTGTGCGCACACACATAAACAAATATGTTTTTATACAGTCTATGAAACAAATACATATGCCTCTGAATAAATTTTGTTGAATAAAAGTTTGGATGTTATTAACTGTTTTATTTAGTTGAAATAAAGCTATTTCAATTATGCTGTGTAAATATTTGCTGGTATTTGTTAAAATGCACAAATCTTTATTTGAATAGGCAACATTATACTACTGCTTAGAACAGATATTCCATAATTTATTTTGCATTTCTTTGAATATAGTATAAATGATTTCAAGTAAGTATGCAAGGGTACACTGTAACCTCACTATTCATTTTTTGAGAATGCAGTGATTTATAATAAAGAATGGCCATAAATGCTGCTGCAATACTATACTTTATGGCATGAAACTTTAAACAAATCAAATGTTTCCGAAGCATCAAAATAAAATTTTGTCGAAATAATTGGACAGTACACAGTGACTGACTGTTGATTTGTGGTTATACATTTTTTCCCATTTTTACAGGAAAAATCTGTAAATATTGTATAACATTTTATGTAATACACATTACTCTGTAAAAATACAGAAAATGTCATTTTAAAAGCGGGAAAATTGTTGTAATACCAAAATACAAGCAATTATCTGTAAATATAATGGTAGAACTTTAAAATACAGCAAATATCTGTAAAACAACAGGTATTATATTGTATAATGAAAAAACGGGAAAATTCTGTAAAAAATACAGACCATTACCTGTAAAATTACATTTATTTTTTAACAGTGCAGAGTGGTGGTCAAGAGGTTTATGAAAGTATTTGGATGAACGGGAACATTAAGGAAATTTGGAAAGGAGTTATAGGCTATATTAAATAATAAAACTATTTGTGCTACAAATTAAATAACAATAAAAAGTGTTCAATTAAAAATAACATTTTAAATGATTATTAAACTTTACACAAGCCAATAGAAACAACAGTGGATAAAAAAGGAAGTTGTTTTTGCATACATACAGAAAAAAATCACTCATCAGTCTGAACTTGTATGTCACATACATAATGTCATCTTAGCACTTTATATAATTCGTCTTCTTTCAACAAGTTAGTTCCTAAGGTAAAATTAAGACGCATAAGCATAATACATTTGCTCTATTAAATACTATTTCTAGATAAAAACAGACATGTCAAGAGGAAAAAAGGACAGACATGAAACTGCTCATAGAGTTAGCTTTAACTTGTGTTTTATGGCGTTATTGTTTTAATTTAGTGTTTTAGGTTCACAAATATTTAGTGAATATTTAAATATATTTTTAAAGTCTCTTTTAAAATCTTTGCGCTTGTTTGTCACATCCTGAAGATCCTGTCTACAGTCTTCTCCACATTCTGTGGGTTACTCTGGCAGGGTCGACGATGCCCCCTCAACTCAAAATATGAAATTAGATTTTAATTACGAAATACAATCGTTTATTTTAAGAAATACAGTTGCCAAATGCATAGACTTTCTAGCATTAATATTATGCTACTATAGCAACAATTTAGGACAGTCCCTATCACAAACTCACATATTAATTGTTACATTTGACACAAATTTCCCGCGGAGCTAAGAATGCAGCACGACTGAGTAAGCTCAATTTTTTTGTTTAATAGAGGGCTAGATGATCGTAGTTGGTTGATTTATTTTACTGTATTGTTATTGTTTGTTGCTTTTCAAGTTGTTCCAACATACCATAAAATGATTCATCTTAGCCTGGTCTCATGAAAATGCGTATCGGTAGCACGATTTTATTTTATATTTCGCAATGAATATGTGTGAGGCTATGGCTGTGAATCGGTCGCAATGAGCTTGTGTTTTATAGTAAAGCAGACACAATTAAGTAGGCTATTTCTGCTGCTGCTGCTGGTGGTATCACCTGCATTTGTGGTGAAACTGCTGCCTAAGTCATATTAATATCTGGTGATCTAAAATGTGTTTATTTCCTGAATGTCAAAAATTTAAAATATGTTGGGCTATGTGATTTTGTTTTAATAGGCCAACTATTCAATACTCTGCCATTTATATTCATTCCACTGCGGTACTTTTGTAGTCTATTTCAATGTAAACGCGCTATGGACGTCTTTGAATGCTGCGCTCTCGTCTCAGGTCTTAGAAGCTTCTCGCGAATGATGTGCTACATCATTCTAAAACACTGCGCTCAAGTTTAGAGATCTTTTAAAAACATGTCTCTAGAACTTGCGCTTTTTAAATTCCACTGACCTGTGTCTCGCGTTTTAACAGCCAAAGCACTATCTGTGTGAACCCAGAATTCTAATAGTTGTAGTAGTTGCGGGCAGGTTTGTTTACAGTCCGACAAATACGTGAATGGGTCACATATTTTTTTTTTAGTTGGGATAGGCCTACTTAATAACTTCAGCACACTCTTCAGTGATGTGCTGGCGCTGGCTCTGAAACATGGTAACCTCAAATTAACCATGGTGCAGTCATAAAACAAAAAAACATGGTAGTAATGTAATACTTTAAATGTAACTAAAATAAATATTTTATTTAATTTAATTTTGTTTAGACCTATATATTAAATTTAAAATAAATGTATATTACATGCAAACAAATTACAATGAGGTGGTTATTTTGCAACAAGGTGGAGACAGTATGTTCTGTTTGTGACAGATAGGCCTACAAGAAAATCAGCGAAAAAAGTTAACACACACACACACACACACAAGTGACAGACAGGGAGATATCAGGGAAAATGAAGAGACTGAAAAGGAAAATGAAAGTGCAGTTCAAGAGAGAACCTTTAATTATTTTGCATGCCCCCGGCCTAAGGATTTATACCTTGATGTGATGGTGATGGCCATAGAAAGAATAGGTCTGTCAGTGGTTTCAAAATTTGTTGTGGGTGTATTTTATCATTTTGTCCCAGACCCCAGTCCGGCCCTGGTTTTCCGAGCATGCGGAAAATTGGCTAATTCGGTGCATCTCTAGTCATTTCGTTTTAAAATACTTAATATTCATGAATCAAATATCAGGCATTATATGCGGATTAAATAAATAAATAAATAAATAACTGAAAAATTTGTTTAAAAACTTTTTTGAAAATAAAGTTGTGTACACTGTATTTAAGGTTCAAGGAAAGTATTTGGGTTTTTATTTTTTACTAATTCACAAAGCAGCATACTATGATGTGTAGAAGGAATAGAGACAGTAAAAAAACAAGTGCAACTTAAACATTGCACTAATTTTAAGATTTCATATATACATTTTTTTTTTGAGTTATTTATTATTTCAAAAAGCAGTTTATAATTTGAGGCAAATGCAGGGTGGTGTTTAAAGGTGTTGGATGAACAGGAACATTATGGAAATTGGGAAAGGGGTTATATATTAAATAAAAGTATTTGCAGGACAATTTAAAAGAAGAAAGTGATCAATAAAAAAAAAATAAAAATTTTAACAATTATCAAACTTTAATTTACACAAACCAATAAAAACAACAGTGGATAAAAAAATTAAGTTGTTTTTGGACACAGCCTATAGATTCACAGAAAAAAATCACTCATCAGTTATAGCTTGTACATACAGATGTCATATACACAATATCATCTTGGCACTTTATAATTTCAACAATTTAAGTCTTGAGAAAGATGCATAAGCAATAATACATTTGCCCTATTAAATGCTATTTCAAGAAACAAACATGTCAAGACAAGTGAGAAAAGGACAGACATGAAACTGCTCATAGAGTTAGCTTTAACTTGTGTGTTTGAGTATTTAAATATACGCTGCCTGGCCAAAAAATAAAATAAAATTTTGCTGCATTCTAATATTTTGTTGCAGTGCCTTTAGCTTTTACTACCATGTGCATTTAGCATGGCAGTTTTTCAAAATCTTATGCAACATCACAAAATTTCTTTCCATTAAGAGTTGCGTTAATATTTGGCAAAGATCTTGTATTGAGTATGGGAGAGTCAAACCACTCTGTAAAATCGACTCCAGCACATCCAAAGACTTTCAGTGGAGTAAAGCTCGGGACTTTGTGGTGTGAAAATGATTCCCCGTGTTCCCTGAACCATTCTTTTACAGTTTGAGCCCAATGAATCCCGGGATCATCATCCTGAAATAAGGCCATAAAATACATCTTCCAACATGGTTGTTTAAAAAATAAAAAGCTGTACATTGCGTCAGTCAGGGTTAATAGAATTGTTGTCAACCATATAACATGCTAAAAACATTAATCACTGCAATAATGATCCAGTCATGAATTCTTAAGCATTTTCTTATTTAAATCCAAATGATAACATTTTTATTTTGGCCAGGCAGTGTATTCTTAAAGTCTCTTTAAAAAATCCTGTCACTCGAAGTTTGTCACATCCTGAAGATCCCTGCTACATCTTGTCTACAGTCTTCATTTTCTGTGGCTTCACTCTGAGAAAAGATAAAACAGCTTTTGCCATAATATTTCAAACATATGTGTACAACAGAGAAAAGATAAAAGGTTAAATCAGGAAGAGAAAAATTGTGGGAAGAAATATATCTATGAGTGAGATTAGCCAGGAAAATCAGGAAAGAAATGGGTGTCACAGTGGCTCAGTGAGAGGCCTTTCTGTGTGTTTGCATGTTCACTGTGTGTCTGCATGGGTTCCCCCACAATCCAAAGACAGGCAGCATAGGTGAACTGGATACTGTAAAATCACCTGCAGGTCTCAATGTGTGTGTGTGTGTGTGTGATCTGTTCAGGGTGTACCCCGACTGTGGCCGAGATGGTGGGAAAGGCTCCAGCCCCTCGTGACCCTTCAGAGGATAAAGTGGGTTGGAAAATGGATGTATGGATGGAAAAAAGAAGAGGAATTTACTGGGTAAAACCATCAAAGGCCTGCTGTATGTTTCATGTTGTAGGTCTGGATTTCATTGACTAACAAAAGTAAAGATTTCAATTTGCAGACAAGCACAACATTCCTGGAAATTTCATGACTTTTTTTCATGACTCATTCATCATTACTGGATAAGGATTTCCTGTATCAGAATATAGATATTGCTGTTTACTATATAAAGATATTACAAAGATGTCATTTTTTCAGGCTTATAAATTTCTGTTATTTCAGATTTTCTATGAGAGTGCGCGTGTGAGTGTGTGATAGATTTACCCTTTACTCTTGTAGCATGGTATTCTCCAGACTTTAATCATCACGGTGCTCCTGAGTGGAGTACAGCCTCTGATGTACAGTAATGGTGTGGTGACTGCATTGAGACGCGCCAAAATGCGCAGGGGGTCTGTGCCCTCATTTTTGAACAAATAGCATACAGACCCCGTAAAATTACACACAATAACATGAAGAAAAAGGGGCAACCACGTGATCAGAAAACACAAGGCTACTATTACGATAAGATAAATGGACGCGCGCTTGTTGTCGCGTTCCTCGCTCGGCGGTTCGCGTCCAAGCTGAAATTTAGCGATGAACAACAGTCTGATGTTCAACCCAATCATTATAATGATACTGAAAATGCTCCCCACAAAAGCAGCAAGGAACGTCACTCTTTGAGCAACCCCTACAGGCACCGAATTATTAACAACCGCTATCAGAAAAAGATAAACCCAGTAAACCAGAATCACCAGCAGGGTTCTGTTGCGCGTCATGTGCTGCGAGTATATGAAAGGCGCAGAGACCGCGTGGTAGCGGTCCGCTTGCGCGGCCAGAATCGCTATAAAGGACAGACCCAGAAAAGCGAGAGCGAGAAAGAAAGTGCGCGTTGGGGAATCATAAAAATCGCGTACATCCATAACTCCAGTATAATAATACGTGACGCCCGTGCAGAAATCACTGAGACACGTGCTGAGCATGTACATGAAGCGGTTCTCGTTCCGCAGTGATCTGTTCATCAGGATGCCGATAAACACGGACGCGTTGATAAAAATAATGGCCGTGGCGTGAATTATATTGAAGAGAAACAAAAGCACGTTCTCGAAACTAGTAAGAGGCAGCACTGTGCCGAGACCCACACTACTCTGAGAAATATTCATAAGTGATGAAAGTCTCACTGCATGCACATGGAAGAGAGCGCAATCACAGATGATAATACTGTATGAATGACAGCTGATGATGTGAACGCAGACGCGCGTGCGGGGCGTTTTTAAAATGAGGAGGACTGTCTGAGATTCACGTGGCAGGTTCCTGGAAACTGGTTTCAGCTTTTTTCCCCCCCTAACTCACTGTCATAACATCATGCATAATCAAGAGGTTAGTATAGAGGTCAATGGTGTGATATATAAAAGGCATTTTTATATATTTTGACATATAAAAAAAAACACTTGAATAGGCCTTCACCTGTTTTGAATTTTTTAAATGTTTAAATTATATTAAATTAAATGAAAGTAAATTAAACAATTTTGTGGGGGGCACAGCTGTATGTGTGGCATATTTTTTGGGTAGAAAAAAAAACAACTGAAAAATGATTGTGTTGTCAGGTATATTTAAGGTTCAATAAGGAAAGCATTTGGGTTTATATTTTTTACTAACTCACAAAGCAGCATATTAAGGCTGATATAGGGTTGAAGGAATAGCCTACAGACATTCAGTAAATAAGTACAACTTAAACATTGCACTAATTTTAAGATTTCATGTGCATATACATTTTTAAGTTATGATTTCAAAAGCAGTTAATAATCTGAGGTAAATGCAGACTGGTGGTCAAGAGGTTTATGAAAGCATTTGGATGAACAGGAACATTACGGAAATTTGGAAAGGAGTTATAGGCTATATTAAATAAAACTATTTGTGCTACAAATTAAATAATAAAAAGTGTTAAATTAAAAATAACATTTTAAATGATTATTAAACTTTACACAAGCCAATAGAAACAACAGTGGATAAAAAAGGAAGTTGTTTTTGCATACATACAGAGGAAAAAAAAAAAAAAAAAAAAAAAAAAATCACTCATCAGTCTGAACTTGTATGTCACATACACAATGTTATCTTGGTGTCACAATTGCCTATGGAGCTGAGCAAGGAACGAGGAGATACGGAGTACATACAAGTCACAGTCTTTTAATCCTTCCAACATGGGATACACAGGGCAGACAGGAACACATTTAGCACAATGGACGATAGAGACCTGACAAACGCTAACTGAAGGACTGGGGCTTTTAAACACAGGATAATTGGGGAAGACGAGACACACCTGGAGCAAATTAACACAATCAGACTGGGGAGAAACTGGGTCACAGGGAACACATGGGGAGCAAAAACCACAACAAAACAGTCCAGGGGCGTGACACTTGGCACTTTATATAATTCGTCTTCTTTCAACAAGTTAGTTCCTAAGGTAAAATTAAGACGCATAAGCATAATACATTTGCTCTATTAAATACTATTTCAAGATAAAAACAGACATGTCACGAGGAAAAAAGGACAAAGACATGAAACTGCTCATAGAGTTAGCTTTAACTTGTGTTTTATGGCGTTATTATTTTAATTTAGTGTTTTAGGTTCACAAATATTTAGTGAATATTTAAATATATTTTTAAAGTCTCTTTTAAAATCTTTGCGCTTGTTTGTCACATCCTGAAGATCCTGTCTACAGTCTTCTCCACATTCTGTGGGTTACTCTGGCAGGGTCGACGATGCCCCCTCACTCAAAATATGAAATTAGATTTTAATTATGAAATACAATCGTTTATTTTAAGAAATACAGTTGCCAAATGCATAGACTTTCTAGTATTAATATTATGCTACTATAGCAACAATTTAGGACAGTCCCTATCACAAACTCACATATTAATTGTTACATTTGACACAAATTTCCCGCGCAGCTAAGAATGCAGCACGACTGAGTAAGCTCAATTTTTTGTTTAATAGAGGGCTAGATGATCGTAGTTGGTTGATTTATTTTGCTGTATTGTTATTGTTTGTTCCAACATACCATAAAATGATGCATCTTAGCCTGGTCTCATGAAAATGCGTATCGGTAGCACGATTTTATTTTATATTTCCCAATGAATATGTGTGAGGCTATGGCTGTGAATCGGTCGCAATGAGCTTGTGTTTTATAGTAAAGCAGACACAATTAAGTAGGCTATTTCTATACATGATGTGCTACATCATTCTAAAACACTGCGCTCAAGTTTAGAGATCTTTTAAAAACATGTCTCTAGAACTTGCGCTTTTTAAATTCCACTGACCTGTGTCTCGCGTTTTAACAGCCAAAGCACTATCTGTGTGAACCCAGAATTCTAATAGTTGTAGTAGTTGCGGGCAGGTTTGTTTACAGTCCGACAAATACGTGAATGGGTCACAGATTTTTTTTTTTTTTAGTTGGGATAGGCCTACACAGCAAAAAACGATGGGTTATTTTTTTTAACCCAACCGATGGGTTACACATATTGGGTCACAATGTTGGGTTATTTTCCAAAACGTTGGGTTATTTTTAAAAAATCGTTGGGTTATTTTTAATGATAACCCAGCTTTGAGTTAAATTGGTTCCCGCGGCGACGGTTCAAATTTTAACGGACAAGTGACTGCAGACAACAGAAGAAGCTGCTGCTGCGGTGTCAGTATGAGGTAAGTAATATCGGTTTTTGATATATAACTCTTATAACATATAAAGAATCGTTAAACGCACTCTAAAATTGAAGGTTTTTTTTTATTTTTTTTTTTATTTATTTATTTTTTTTAACGAAGTTGTAGTTCCCTTTAGTCAATGTATTGTTCTCCGGAGAATGAGCTCGATTGTAAATAAATAGCCTAACGTTATAGCTGTCCCAGTTAGGTTGCTAGCAGTAATAAAGTAATTAAAAAATTAACAGAAAGTCTAGCGAAAATGTTTAGAGATGTATTACAGTTGCCCAACGTTAATAATGTGTAACGTTAGTAGAATGTATAACGTTAACGTTAAGCCTGTGTTAATGTTATGTTACTGAAATAACTACCATTACTACCAGGTTTAAATTATTTTACAGTTAATGGAGGGTTGCAGACCTGTTCGGACTACAGTTTGTTTGGTCGCTGTAGTGATTATCACATTTATAAATGGGAAACGGCAAATGCAGTGGAGTTCATTTGAACCGCGCCGCACGGACCATTTAACTTTGTCGGTCCAGTATATAACGTTAGCGCAGCGACAGCTCAGACCAGCTTAGTCCAGAGAGAAGCGCTCAAATTCGGTGAATTCTCTGTTAGAAAAGTCTAAAAAAAAATAAGAGAGGGTGCTCGCTGCAGAACCAAATGGGAGGAGCTGGAGCTCTAGCTCCCCCTCGCTGGAGGTAATGGGTGGAAATAGACACCTAACCACACCCTAACCCTACCCCTTACCCTATCACTAACCCTAACTCCACCCATTACTTCACACAGAGGTGGAGCTGGACATCCAGAGAGGGGGAGCTGGAGGTCATTTGGCTCTGCAGTGAGCAGTACTTGAAAAATAATCCAATTCTCCCATAAGAAAGACGTGATGGGAGAAACGAAGCTTTTCGAAGCTTCGAATCAATTAAACCAATTGCTTCTCAAAATGATTCGCTGCTTCCAAGCGTTCGTGACACAACAAGGACGCCTGCTGGTCAAAACAGGACCAGTGTCAGTGTTTGGATAGCTACCAGCACTAATAACACTAAAAGTGTTTTTATGGTATATTCATATGATATTGAATATTGTTATTCATCTATTAGAACAGCCTCTAATTACAGCCATTTTTTTCATATGAAGCTATGACAGATTTGCATGTTTTTTCTTCAATGTGTTGTACTAAATGTGTTTATACTTATGTTTTAGACAATGGATTCTTCTGTGAAGGAAAAACTGCAACAGTGGAATCTCTGCCAGTTAATTGAAACATTTCAAAGTAAGTAAACTATTTTAATTAGTGATACATGTACACTAGTCAAAAGTTTTTGGACAGTAAGGTTTTTAATGTTTTTTTTAAAGAAGTCTCTTCTTCTCACCAAGCCTGCATTTATTTGATCCAAAATACAGCAAAAGCAGCAATATTGTGAAATATTTTGACTATTTTAAATAACTGCTTTCTATTCTTCAGTGTCACATGATCTTTCAGAAATCATTCTAATATGCTTATATGCTGTTCAAGAAACATTTATTATTATTATTATTATTATCAATATTTAAAACAGTTTTTTCAGGATTGTTTGATGAATAGAAAGATCCAAAGATGAAATTTATCTACTTTTAATACTTAATACTTTTATTTAGCAAGAATGCATTAAATTGCAAAAAAAAAAAAAAAAAAAAAAAAAAAACAATAATAATGATAAAGACAATTATAATGTTACAAAATATTTCTTTTTCAGATAAATGCTGTTCTTCTGAACTTTCTATTCATCAAAAACCTGAAAAAAATTCTACTCGGCTGTTTTCAACAATAATAATTATATTAATAAATGTTTTTGAGCAGCAAATCATAATATTAGAATGATATCTGAAGCACTGCATTCAAAATATCACAAATACATCTCAAAAGCAAACACCTTTGTCATAATATTAATTCCTGTTAAATTGTTGTGTGTTACATAGAATGGTGTGTTGTGTTTTGCAAAAAGTGTTTTATGAAACTGAAAACTGAGTCAAAGGCTGAGAATTAGTGTATGGTTTTGCAGATTTGGTGTGTGCTTCTGCTGTTTGAGTGTCAGCTTTCAGAAATTGTGTGACAAGTAAAGATTTTGTGTAGATGCAGTTGAAAAAAAAACTGTATAACTTGTTTATGATTAATTTTAATTGATATATGTTTGTATGTTATGTTTGTTTTATTTGTGTACTGTATTTGCACATTTGTGTATGTTTTGATATGAATGAATATGAATTGAGACATTTGTTGGTTTTGAATTCACTGTACATCTTGAAAATATGTTAGTTGTATGTGCACTTTTGTGTTTTGAATTTAATGTTTTTACACATTCTTGTACATTTACTTTGTAAACATATGAATTTACAGTACTTACTAAAAATGTTTTACATTTCAAAATATATTTGTTAAAAATGTATTATTTGCATATTTAAACAAACAAAATCTGTATTTGAAAACAAAGTAGTTTTATTAAGTAATTTTATTAAAAAAAAATACTGATCTGAATTAATATAAATAATTAACTCAACTGTTGTGTAACTTTTAACCCAACTGGATTTAACCCAATTCATTGGGTTAAAATAACCCATAGATGGGAAGGTGCTATACCAACCCATAGTTGGGTTATTTTTAACCCAACATTTTTTAGTGAGTACTGAATAACTTCAGCACACACTCATCAGTGATGTGCTGGCGCCGGCTCTAAACCATGGTAACCTCAAATTAACCATGGTTTTGCCACGCTAATCAAGAAAAAAAATTAAAATATAGTTTTGTTAAATCTCGAGTATTTAGGCTAAGTCATAAAACAATAAAACATGATAGTAATGTAATACTTTATGTAACTAAAATAAATATATAATTTAATTTTATTTTGTTTAGGCCTATATATTAAATTTAAAATAAATATATATTACATGCAAACAAATGACAATGAGGTGGTTGTTTTGCAACAAGGTGGAGACAGTATGTTCTGTTTGTGACAGATAGGCCTACAAGAAAATAAGCAAAAAAAGTTAACACACACACACACATGTAGCATTTGGACCAATAAGACACACATTTGTTCATCAGATTTAACAAATCAAATCAGTTATTAGATTAACAAATAACCATAGACCCCTCACCCAACACACATTCTGAGTGCCGGTATGTCTGTGGTGACTCCAGGCCCCCAGTTCCATAGCAACCAACCTGATAACACTAGTTTTATTGCTCTAAGGAATGCGGGCCGAGCAACACTCACCTAATTTTCCCTTAGGAAGAGACATGTAATGCACATAAAAATGGACTCTTCTCTAATTAATTCATTGAAAAACCTTTCTTTGAATGAACACACATATCCTCAGGTCATTGTGTATATTGTTACTGTTCGTGTATATTTTCTTTTTGTACTGTATCCTGTTTTATGCATGGTTATGATAGATCACTAGTTAATATTACCTCACTTATATCATGTTTGATTTCTATCAATTCGTCTTCGGATGATCTAAATGACAGTGTATATTACATGTTGATACCTATGCAACATATTAGTGTTCTAAGAATCTTTAATAGTTGTACATCGACTATTAAATCCAGCCCCGTGCAAATGGCCATGCTCAGAGACAAAGAGTCGTAAAACCTTCCCTCCAAAGAGAATGGAGACCATTGGTTCTTTGACTCCCCAGTGGTGTGACCTCTATACCAGATAAAAGTCTCACTCATAGGTCTGGCCCTTCTTCTAAAAAACCTCTCTTCTAAGAAAAGCTCTTCTGCTATCTTCTGACGGAGAGCCCGAACCGGTGCGGGCGCGCCGGCGGGCCCCCGACATAGAGCCGTGGGTGATCTCCCCAGCCTGGGGATGACTCTTGACCACAAAGACCCAGTCTGCGGTTCTGTTAGGACCCAAGAGGATGAGGAAGATGTGAGCTGGAGCTCTTCTGGACCCTTAAGTTATTGTGCCAGGCTTATGGCCTTGTCTTTCCATTCAATCAAAGCTCCTCGGACCTCAGCAGATCTCCTTCTTAACTCTTTTTCCACTCTCTACCTGGAAGACATTTCTACCTCAGAACATCTTTGGAATTCATCACTCTTCAACCCGGAAGAACGTGATCGTGAGTCCAAAAACCTTGAAACCATCAAGACTTTTCATCCGAGACCGCATTCCATCATGACAAAAGGAAGTGCAAGTATAGTACATTTAACTAAACGAAACAGAGGTTTAGTATAAGTTATAGACCCTGTTATAAACGGCGCTGATGGTTTTACTCAGGTGGTTAAATGATTTTCTCCATAACTGCATTCTCTGGTTTTCCTGATGGTTTCATCCATCAACTCTCATTAGCCCTTTCCCCATGTATGAGCGATTGTTTGTTTGTTTGTTTGTTTGTTTGTTAGACTGGTTTACGTTAGTGTTTAGTTAATAAAACTCTTGTGCACAAATTACATGAGTTTCTGATTCTGCCTTGCATATTAATGTCCCTTTACGATTTTGACCCTTGCTACATGCTCTAATGCATTAATAGGAAGATATTTTCTGTGGCCACGGAAATATCCTTTCTTAGAGTTGATATGAATTTACACTGAATGTTCGCTGGACGAACAGATCAGCTGATGGCAATTTAACTCTGCGACAGTTATTACTGTCAGCCGATATAAATAATTGTAATTAATCATAATTAATTGTAATGATTTATATACAATTCCCTTTTTGAGCTAATTTGCTACACACAAGTGAGAGACAGAGAGATATCAGGGAAAATGAAAGTGCTGTTCAAGAGAGAACCTTTAATTATTTTGCATGCCCCCGGCCTAAGGATTTATACCTTGATGTGATGGTGATGGCCATAGAAAGAATAGGTCTGTCAGTGGTTTCAAAATTTGTTGTGGGTGTATTTTATCATTTTGTCCCAGTCCGGCCCTGGTTTTCCGAGCATGCGGAAAATTGGCTAATTCGGTGCATCTCTAGTCATTTCGTTTTAAAATACTTAATATTCATGAATCAAATATCAGGCATTATATGCGGATTTAAAAAAAAAAAAAAAAAAAAAAAAACTAACTGAAAAATATGTTTGAAAACATGTTTGAAAATAAAATTGTGCACACTGTATTTAAGGTTCAAGTAAAGTATTTGGGTTTTTATTTTTTTACTAATTCACAAAGCAGCATTCTATGACGTGTGGTTGAAGGAATAGAGACAGTAAAAAAACAAGTGCAACTTAAACATTGCACTAATTTTAAGATTTCATATATACATTTTTATTTTTGAGTTATGATTTCAGAAAGTAGTTTATAATTTGAGGCAAATGCAGGGTGGTGTTTAAAAGGTGTTAGACAAACAGGAACATTATGGAAATTCGGAAAGGGGTTATATATTAAATAAAAGTATTTACGCGACAATTTAAAAATAAAAAGTGATCAATAAAAAAAAAATATTACATTTTTAACGATTATCAAACTTTAATTTACACAAACCAATAAAAACAACAGTGGAAAAAAAAGTTGATTTTGAACAGCCTATAGATTCACAAAAAAAATCACTCATCAGTCATAGCTTGTACATACAGATGTCATGTATACAATATCATCTTGGCACTTTATAATTTCAACAAGTTACTTCTTAAGAAAGATGCATAAGCAATAATACATTTGCCCTATTAAATGCTGTTTCGAGGTACAAACATGTCAAGACAAGTGGGAAAAGGACAGACATGAAACTGCTCATAGAGTTAGCTTTAACTTGTGTTTGAATATTTAAATATACACTGCCTGGCCAAAAAAAAAAAATGTTGCTGCACTTTAATATTTTGTTGCAGTGCCTTTAGCTTTTACTACCATGTGCATTTATCATGGCAGTTTTTCAAAATCTTATGCAACATCACAAAATTTCTTTCCATTAAGAGTTGCATTAATATTTGTCAAAGACCTTGTATTGAGTATGGGAGAGTCAAACCACTCTGTAAAATCAACTCCAGCACATCCAAAGACTTTCAGTGGAGTAAAGCTCAGGACTCTGTGGTGTGAAAATGATTCCTTGTGTTCCCTGAACCATTCTTTTACAGTTTGAGCCCAATGAATCCTGGGATCATCATCCTGAAATTTGGTCATGAAAAGCTGCACATTGCATCAGTGTTAATAGAATTATACATTATGATATACATATATCATATAACATGCTACAAACATTAATCACTGCAATTATGATCCAGTCATGAACTCTTAAGCATTTGCTTATTTAAATCCAAATAACATTTTTCTTTTGGTTAGGAAGTGTATTCTTAAAGTCTATTTAAAACGTAATGTCACTCGAAGTTTGTCACATCCTGAATATCCCTGCTACATCTTGTCTACAGTCTTCTCCATTTTCTGTGGCTTCACTCTGAGAAAAGATAAAACAGTTTTTGCCATAATATGTCAAACATATGAGTGCAACAGAGAAAAGAAAAAAGGTTAAATAAGGAAGAGAAAATTTTTGGGAGGAAATACATCTATGAGTGAGATTAGCCAGGAAAATCAGGAAAGAAATGGGTGTCACAGTGGCTCAGTGAGAGGCCTTTCTGTGTGTTTGCATGTTCACTGTGTGTCTGCATGGGTTCCCCCACAATCCAAAGACAGGCAGCATAGGTGAACTGGATACCGTAAAATCGCCTGCAGGTCTCAATGTGTATGTGTGTGTGTGTGTGTGTGTGTGTGTGTGCATGTGTGTGAGTTTGTGATAGATTTACCCTTTACTCTTGCAACATTGTATTCTCCAGACTTTAATCATTATGGTGCTCCTGAGTGGAGTACAGCCTCTGATGTACAGTAATGGTGTGGTGACTGCATTGAGACGCGCCAAAATGCGCAGGGGGTCTGTGCCCTCATTTTTGAACAAATAGCATGAAGACCCCGTAAAATTACACACAACAACAGAAAGAAAAAGGGGCAACCACGCGATCAGAAAACACACAGCTACTATTATGATGAGATAAATGGACGCGCGCTTGTTGTCGCGTTCCTCGCTCGGAGGTTCGCGTCCAAGCTGAAATTTGGCGATGACAAACAGCCTGACGTTCAGCCCAATCATGATAATGACGGTGAAAATGTTCCCCACAAAAACAGAAAAGAACGACACTCTTATAGCAACCCCTATAGGCACCAAATTATTAACAGCCACTATCGAAAAAGCATAAACCCAGTAACCCAGAATCAACAGCAGCGTTCTGTTGCGCGTCATGCGCTGCGAGTATATGAAAGGCGCAGAGACCGCGTGGTAGCGGTCTACCTGCGCGACCAAAATCGTTACAAAGGACAGACCCAGAAAAATGTAAGCGATATAGAAAGTGCGCGTCGGGGAATCATAATAATCGCGTACATCCATAACTCCAGCATAATAATACGTGACGCCCGTGCAGAAATCACTGAGACACGTGCTGAGCATGTACATGAAGCGGTTCTCGTTCCGCAGTGATCTGTTCATCAGGATGCCGATAAATGTGGACGCGTTGATAAAAATAATGGCGGTGGCGAAAATTATATTGAAGAGAAACAAAAGCACGTTCTCGAAACTAGTAAGAGGCAGCACTGTGCTCAGACCCGCACTACTCTGAGAAATATTCATGAGTGATGAGAGTCTCAGTGCATGCACATGGAAGAGAGCGCAACCAGTGATGAAAATATGAATGAAAGCTGATGATGAGAGCGCGCGAGTGAACGCAGACACGCGTGCGGGGCGTTTTTAAAATGAGGAGGACTGTCTGAGATTCCTGAAAACTGGTTTCAGCCCCCCTCCCCCTCCCCCCAACTAAATGTTTGCATCATGTATAACCAAGAATTATCAAACATTATTGAGGTCAATGGTGTGATGTGTTGACAATATATAAAAGGCAATTTTATATATTTTGAAATATAACATACAAAAAAAAAAAAAAAAAAAAATCACTTGAATACACCTGTTTTGCATTTTTGAAATTCCTAAATTAAATGCATTTTTGTGGGGGCACAGCTGTAGGCTATATGTGGCATATTATTAGGTAAAAAACAAAACAACAACAATAACTGAAAAATGAGTTTTAAAAAAATAAAATAAAGTTGTGTACACTCAAGGTTCAAGGAAAGCATTTGGGTTTTTATTTTTTACTAACTCACACAGTTGCACATAATGACTTTTTCCTATAGAGTTGAAGGAATACAGACATGTCACATGAGATAATAAGGACAACTTAAACATTGCACCAATTTTTAACATTTCAAGTGCATATACATTTTTATTTTTGAGTTATTTATTTATGATTTCAAAAGCAGTTTATAATCTGAGGTAAATGCAGAGTGGTGGTCAAGAGGTTTATGAAAGGTTTTGGATGAACAGGAACATTATGGAAATTGGGAAAGGAGTTATATATTAAATAATAAAACTATTTGTGCTACAAATTAAATAATAAAAAGTGTTCAGTTAAAAATAACATTTAAAAAAATTATTTAACTTTAATTTACACAAGCTAATAGAAACAACAGTGAATAAAAAAGTTGTCTTTGGATACATAGACTATATAGATTCAAAGAAAAAATTACTCATCGGTCTTAGCTTGTACTTGTTACAGGACCGACAAGACTAGAGGCGTGCGGATCCATTTGCAGGGCTTTTATTTGACAGAGACGTGATACAAAACAAGCAAGGTTCATACAATGGCAAACAGGTACAACACAGGCAAGACAAAAAGTAGTCCTAGGGCAAGCGTGGGTCTTTGATCGGCGAACAATATCCAACAGGGCAAGGCAGAGAGATAATCCAGGTACACGAGCGGTAGTCCAAGAGAGGTGCAAAGGGTTAATCCAGGAAACACGGGCAAGAATCAAAACACTAGAAAACAGGCAAGGCAAGACTATAACAACTGCGTGGGCTCTGTAGAGTAGCTATCGCTAGGATATACGCTATACAATACTCGGCAGCTTGAACAGGAACTGAGTGGGTATTAAATAGACAGCGTGATTGGTTACAGGTGAGCATGTGATTAGGGTGAAATGTATTGTGGGAACTGAAGTCCAGTGTGAGTGTAACAGTCTGTGTAGCGTGAGAGTCAATGTGACTGAAGAGTGACCTCTGATGGAGAGTGAATGGAAGTTCATAGACCAGATTCACAGTTCATAATCAGGCTCATTGACTAACATGGGGCAAATAGATGGTTCAAAATTAGACTTGTCGCTAACAGAAACTAGATAAGCAGGCAGTTCAATGGCAGATTCAACAATTACATTTGTACAGACAGACTGTTCAAAATCAGTCTCATTGGTCGAAATGGGACAGACAAGTGGCTCAAAACCAGACTTCTTGACTGAAACAGGGTACACAGAGTGTTGAGACATATTACTTGATATAGAACAGACAGATGGCTCAACATTAGACTTACGAACTGAAACAGGACTGGCAGAAAGTTCTAAATCAGGTTCATTGGCTGAGACTAGATAATCAGACAATTCACAGTCAGCCTCAATGGCTGGTTTAGAAAAAGACAAGAGTTAGTAGATGGCTTCTTTGATCAGCTCAGAACAGGACATGAGTTCATAAACGGTCTCTGTAGCCACGACAGGACAGGCAGAGAGTTTGCAGACGGCCTCCTTAGCCGTGACAGGACTGGACGAGGAATCAGGGACAGCACTTCTGGCTGTGATAGGACAGGCAAAGAGTTCGCAGACGGCCTCCATAGCCGTTACAGGGCAGAACGAGAGTTCACAGACTGCCTTCATAGCCGTGACAGGGCAGAACGAGAGTTTACAGACGGTCTTCATAGCCGTTACAGGGCATGACGAGAGTTCACAGACGGCCTCCATAGCCGTGACAGGGCAGGACGAGAGCTGGTGAATGGGTACCACTGACACCTCCGGAGGTTCTGCAGCAGTTGCCGCCACCTCTGGAGGTTCTACAGCAATAACCCTCTCCTTGATCATGACATGACAGGCTGAAAGTACATTGCTGGATGCTACCACCACACCAGGAACTGAAGCGAGCACCGCCGCTCCAGGAGGTTCTGCAGCATGTGCCACCACCTCTGGAGAAGCTGCAGAGGGTGCCGTCACCTCGGAGAACACAGCAGCGCGCGTCACTACCCCGAGAGGTTCTGCAGCTTCAGCCACCACCTCTGGAGACATTTCAGTGGACGCCGCCACCTCGGGCAATTCGGTGGTGGTGTACGCAGCCCAAACGCAACATAAAGCGATCCGCATCATGGGAAGTACTTCAGGCAAGGGGATAAGTTCAGGAACAGGAGGGTTAGAGTGAGTGGGTTTGGGAACACCAGCTGTGCGTGTAGACACCAGCGGTGCATCCCTCACGCTAGATACCAGACTGGGATACTGAAAGACTGACCTTGAATATTTGGGTGCAATAGACAGGACGTGATGAGACTCTGGACGATTGGCTGAGGTGTGACATCGGATGAGGCGTGGCGTGACTCTGGACGATCGGCGGTGACGTGACGTGACTCTGGATGAACAGCTGAGATGTGACGAGACTCTGGAAGATCAGCTGTGATGTTATGTGACTCTGGATGATCAGCTGAGACGTGATGAGACTCTAGAAGATCAGCGATGACGTGACGAGACTCTGGAAGATCAGCTGAGATGGGACTTGATTCGTGAAGATCAGCCGTGACTTGACTTGACTCGTGAAGAGCAGCCGTGACTTGACTTATGAAGTGCAGCCGTGACTTGACTTGACTTGTGAAGAGCAGCTGTGACTTGACGTGACTCGTGAAAAGCAGCTGTGGCATGACTTGACTCGTGAAAAGCAGCTGTGACTTGATTTGGCTCATGACGAACAGCTGTGACTTGACTTGGCTCGTGATGATCGGCTGTGACTTGACTTGGCTCGTGATGATCTGCTGTGACTTGACTTGGCTCGTGATGATCGGCTGTGACTTGATTTGACTCGTAACGAACAGCTGTGACTTGACATGGCTCGTGATGATCGGCTGTGACTTGATTTGGCTCATGACGAACAGCTGTGCCTTGACATGGCTCGTGATGATCGGCTGTGACTTGACTTGGCTCGTGACGAACAGCTGTGACTTCACTTGGCTCGTGACGAACAGCTGTGACTTGACGAGGTTCTGGACAAACAGCTGTGACGTGACAAGGCTCATGACGATCAACGGTGACTTGACTGGACTCACAAAGACCAACGGTGACTTGACTGGATTCATGACGATCAACGGTGACTTGACTGGATTCATAGATGGCAGCTGTGACATGACGGAGCTTCGTTGTGGCCGCCATTTTGCGAACGGGCTCCACTGTAGCCTCCATTTTGTGCTCGCATTCCAGTACGGCCGCCATTACAGGAGTGAGTGCGGTGTCGCGTTCCTCCGCGACACCCACAATGAATGAAGAACCGACAGTCAATAAAGCATAGTCCATAAAATCTCTTAGAGATGAACGGGGACACTCACGGATTAAACGTGATTTGAGCGGCTGATTAATGCCCTCACAAAAAAAGTCTATGAGCACACAGTCCGGCAGATCAGAAAAATAGGCAAGATCTAAATACTCTTGTACATAATCCTCGAGCGATCGCAAGCCCTGCTCGAGGGTTAATAACAGTCTAGCAGTGTCCATACCTGGCCAATATCCACAAGAAAAGCCGCTGGATCCTGATGTGGCCGAGTATTCTGTTACGGGACCGACGAGATGAGAGGCGTGCAGATCCATTTGCAGGGCTTTTATTTGACAGACACGTGATACAAAACAAGCAAGGTTCATGCAATGGCAAACAGGTACAACACAGGCAAGACAAAGAGTAGTCCTAGGGCAAGCGTGGGTCTTCGATCGGCGAACAGTATCCAACAGGGCAAGGCAGAGAGATAATCCAGGTACACGAGCGGTAGTCACAGAGGTGCAAACAGAGTCCGAATGGGAAGGCAAAGGGTTAATCCAGGAAACACGGGCAAGAATCAAAACACTAGAAAACAGGCAAGGCAAGACTATAACAACAGCGTGGGCTCCGTAGAGTAGCTATCGCTAGGATATATGCTATACAATACTCGGCACCTTGAACAGGAACTGAGTGGGTATTAAATAGACAGCGTGATTGGTTACAGGTGAGCATGTGATTAGGGTGAAATGTATTGTGGGAACTGAAGTCCAGTGTGAGGGTAACAGTCTGTGTAGCTTGAGAGTCAATGTGACTGAAGAGTGACCTCTGATGGAGAGTGAACGGAAGTTCATAAACCAGATTCGTGACAGTACTTACAGATGTCACATACACAATGTCATCTTGGCACTTTATATAATTCATCTTCTTTCAACAAGTTAGTTCCTAAAGTAAAATTAAGACGCATAAGCATAATACATTTGCTCTATTAAATACTATTTCAAGATACAAACAGACATGTCACGAGGAAAAAAGGACAAAGACATGAAACTGCTCATAGAGTTATAAAAATTATAATGAATTTAACGGTAAAAGACTGTAAAAATGCTACAGTAAAAACCTGTTAAATGGTTAACGGTAAGTTTTCCTACTATATACGGTGAAAAACTGAATTGGACATTACATGTAATTTTACGGTAGTATACAAAAAGAACGTATAATTTACAATTTATAACCGTAAATTGACATTCACAGAATTCCCTGCGCTACATTTCAGATTTGATGTTTTTTTTTTTATTGTTGTTGTTGTTGTTTCTTCTTAGTTTTTTTCTTATCAGTTTTGTACATTAGGGTTGTATGTTACATCTAATGTTGTTAAATTAATGTTTATTGCATTATTTCAGTTTCATGTGTGTAACCATGATGGTGTTTTCAGGTGCTTCAGGTGACTCGATTGCTTCAGTCTGTTCCTGTCTGTTGTACTGCTGAGAGGTTTGCGATTGTAGCTCCGTGTAGCTTCGCTTTTTATTGAATCTCTACCTTACTTTCACTCCCTGCTGTTTAAAGTGATAATATATAACTTAATTCCCACATTTCTGGTGTTATCTTTAAAGCTAATCTAACTAATTTGATCGTTCGCTTTTAAAACCGCGAGTGCAGTGCGAGTGCAGCGCGTTAGCATTCGTTAGCCACTTAGCTTGTCACTTGCGGTTCCATTCGCGTTTCCATTTCATTTTTTTTCACTCCGTTTTCATTTCTCTCTCGCTCCGTTTTTAACGAGTTCATCAAACAACAGTGGTAAGTGGTAAGTTAAGTTGGTATCATTCATCAGTCACGGTGAGTAATGGCTTCTTCTCCTGCTATTGTTGTTTGCACTGTTTGCCACATGTACAGTTTATCTGTCTCTGTCAGCAGCGAGGGATTCACATGTGATAAATGCAGGGAAATAGTTAGGCTGACAGAGAAGGTTTTAGAACTAGAGAGACGCATCCAAACTTTAGTTGAGGATAGTAAGAATGTGAGGGCTGTAGATACTGCTTTTGATGCGACTAGCTCAGGGAGTCCTGTACATTGTTTGGTTCCGGTTGAGGTCGTGCAGCAGGGCAACTGGGTGACTGTGAGGCGGCCTAGTCGCGGGTCAAAACACCGCTCTTCCGTTCCGATCAAAACATCAAACAGGTTCTCCCCACTCAGTGAAACACCCACTGAGAAACCTGATGGAAGTGCTCTAGTTATTGGCGATTCTATTGTATGGAACGTGAAAATAGAGACACCAGCCACCATAGTCCAATGTTGACCAGGAGCCAGAGCGCCTGACATCTTGGCAAATTTAAAAGTGCTGGCTAATGCTAAACGTAAATTCAGTAAGATTGTTATCCACGTCGGCGCTAATGATGTTCGACTTCGCCAGTCGGAGATCACTAAAAATAATGTTAAAGAGGTGTGTGAACTTGCAAGTATGATGTCAGTAATATGCTCTGGTCTGCTCCCTGCTTACCGTGGCGATGAGATTCATTGCAGACTGTCGTCACTCAATGGCTGGATGTCTAAGTGGTGCCCGCAGAATAACATAGGCTTTATAGACAATTGGAAGAATTTTTGGGGCAGACCTGACCTGTTGAAAAGAGATGGTCTTCACCCCTCCTGGGGTGGTGCCGCTCTTCTCTCTAGAAATATGGCACATAGTCTTAGAGTTCGTATTTGACTAACTGGGGCCCAGGTCAGGAAGCAGACAGACTGGCTAAACCGACCGTCTGCTAGCCACCTCATGCCACAGAAGTCAGTTAATTCTGAGCACATAGAGACTCCTTCACCTAGATATCACACTATAGAGACTGTGTCTGTTCCCCGTACTAGAAAATACAGAAAACATCCAAACCAAAGTAATAGTAACAATTTAATTGCTGTTCAACAAATAAAAAACAGATATAATACAGATAAAAACATGATAAAGCTTGGCTTATTGAATATTAGATCCCTTTCTACAAAAGCGCTTTTTTTAAATGATATGATCACTGACCATAAACTAGATGTGCTTTGTTTGACAGAAACCTGGCTAAAACCAGATGATTACATTACCTTAAATGAGTCTACACCCCAAGATTACTGTTACAAACATGAACCGCATCCAAAAGGTAAAGGGGGATGTGTTGCTACAATTTATAGCAATATTTTCAGTATTTCTCAGAGGTCGGGTTTCAAGTATAATTTGTTCGAAGTAATGGTGCTTCATATAACATTATCCAAAGAAACAAGTGTTAATGATAAATCCCCTGTGATGTTTGTACTGGCTAATGTATACAGGCCACCATACAGACTTTATTAAAGAATTTGCTGATTTTCTATCGGAGTTAGTGCTGGCTGCAGATAAAATCCTAATTGTTGGTGATTTTAATATCCATATTGATAATGAAAAAGATTTGTTGGGATCAGCATTTATAGACATTGTAGAAATTGTAAATATATAAGTAATATATATAAGGGAAACAAGTCAATTTAGCTCAAAGGAAATCATTTATGATTTTATAGGGAATTTGAACAGAATCACTGTTTCACGGCTGATCACTGAATCGGCAGCGAGTCACTGAACGAGCCGTATAACATCAACTCTGCACTGGATATTAAAATCCAAAATATAGTGAAAACACTATTAAATAGCACAGTAACAAGATCGGCAGATTAAGACATTAACTTGTAAGCACAAAACACAAGATACTTCTCTTTTCAATATAAATAAGACTTTATTTATATAAACCTAAGACATGTAAACTAATCTAATCTAACACATGAACACACGCATTCACACATTCACACGTTGCAGAAAGAGAGGAAAGGATGAGTTTACAGAATGAAATGTGAAATCCCAAGTTTACAGCAATATGTGCAATTGCCTATAGACCTGAACCATCAATCATTTTACCCTCGCATTGAGTTTCTCAATGAGGCTTAAATTTATATTAAACTGCACCGACTCAGCAAAAGTCTGGAGGTTGTACTTGCTTGTGTTGCCTTAAGGAATTCCCTTGTGTCCTTGTCGTCTTTGGAGAAAGGGGTTTCCCGAGGTTGCTGATTGGCTGAGTTCAGTGGTCTTTCATAGTAAAGTCTTGGGCGTTGGCTCTTGATGCGGAGTTGGTCTGGTTGAAGTTTGAGGCGGGTGCAGTCGAAGCTGGACTTTGCGGCAAACTTAACAAAACTCTCACGGAAAGACAAGAAATTAAAGTAAAAGAATAAAAGAATGTAACGAGACTAGGTGGTTTTACTTCTCATTGTGTTGGCAGCTGGCATGTAGGCCAGAACACGCTCAAAGAGCAGCGTCGAAACGCGGTGGCAAAAGAGAAGAAGAGAAGCAGAGGAAGAGAGCCAAGAGAAGAGCTGTCCTGAGTATTTAAACTCGGCTTCTAGACCGTCCTATCTGGACGTCTTGACCAATTAAAAATGATCTTGGCTCGTGGTGTTGTATGTTTCTCCTCCCCATTCATAAATCTAACATGTTATCTTATCAGTCATATGGTCCAAATGTTCCCGCTCTTACAGAGTACAATTTTGGACATGATTTCTCTAACAAGACTGTGGTACATTTGACAAAGAATTGATTGGAAGAAACATTTAAAGCATGATTTTTCAAACTCATACATACCAAACATGAGTATTAAGTCTTAAAACTATTCCCTAGTTATTAAAAGACATACATCATATGTGATTAAAACATGATGGTTAATCGTGTGGGTTACATACATGATATGGGGTTATGCATAAACATGATAAGTCCTTTTAAGATGATTTTGGTGCATCTATATGTGAAAAGGCAGTTTCTGTACCGTTCTGTGAACATAAGGACATGTTCTCTGTGAAGACTAGAGAGGTTAAAAGGTCTCTTAAGGAATTTCAGTCTCCGTCTGTCTCCTATGTAGAGAGCTGGGTTGACCCACCCAATGAAGTCTCTAGCTCGTGATTTCGATCACAGATTTACAAGTAACGGCCATCTCTTTGATCATCAGTTCTGATTACTTGCCCCAAATTTGACCGTCTCCTTCCTGAATTGGAATTATCAATAAATGTTCTTTTGTTTGAATGTTGCAAGCTGTTCTGTGGAAGAGGTTTGTTGGTTTGCCTTCTTCATAGGGCTGGAGCTAGGAATCTGATTTATGACGAACATCCTGTTGTAGCCTTGGGATCCTCTCTGGAATTTCGGCTCCTCATGTTTCAATGTTCGGATCGAATCTTAACTTTGTCTGACTCATTCTGATCCTACAACATTCTACACTCTATTGGTATTAAACCAAGCTCAAAAAATCTGGGTGTTATATTAGACAGCAACTTGTCTTTTGAAAATCATATTTCCCATGTTACAAAAACAGCATTCTTCCATCTTAGAAACATTGCCAAGCTACGAAACATGTTACCTGTTTCTGATGCAGAAAAGCTAGTTCATGCATTCATGACCTCTAGACTGGACTATTGTAATGCACTGCTAGCTGGTTGTCCTGCATCTTCAATAAACAAGCTACAGGTAGTCCAAAATGCAGCGGCTAGAGTCCTTACCAGGTCAAGAAAATATGATCATATTACCCCAATCCCCAATCCCCAATCATATTACCCCAATCCCTAAGGTCGCAAAAGTCTGGACGTTTGGTAGTAACTAGGAAAACAAAGTCAACTTAAGGAGGTAGAGCCTTTTCACATTTGGCTCCCAAACTCTGGAATAGCCTTCCTGATAACGTTCGGGGTTCAGACACACTCTCTCTGAACTCTCTCTTTAAATCTAGATTAAAGACACATCTCTTTAGCCAAGCATTCACATAATGCATCTCATAATCTTGTACTGCAGTTATATCTGATCAAACACACATTAATGTTCTTTAGCTTGGATTGAACAAATCATTTTTGCTTGGTTGGAACAGCAGCTACGCTAATTATGTCTCTATTTGTTTCTCTGTTTCTGCCACGGGATTAATATCCCGTGGTAACTAGGATTTACACAAGCTTCAGTCTGGATCCAGAACACCTGAGAAGAGATGATGCCAACCCCTCAGAGGACCTCAGATGATGCCTACCCTCAGACAACATACAGAACTACCAAATTTCGCCATAATTTAAATATATTAAGTTTCTACAATATATAAATATATTGTAGAAACTTAATTTCCTGTAAAGCTGCTTTGCAACGATTTGTATTGTGAAAAGCGCTATACAAATAAACTTGAATTGAATTTAATTTAATTAAACAACACGTGTCAGGACCTACTCATTGTCATCGATTCATACTCGATTTAATAGTCACATGGAATTGATGTCAGTGGCATTGAAATTTTGCAGCAGAGCGATGATATCTCAGATCATTATCTAGTATCCTGTATATTCCATATAGCTAAAGCTGTAAATGCAACTCCTTGTTACAAATATGGTAGAACCATCACTTCTACCACAAAACACTGCTTTATAAATAATCTTCCTGACTTATCTCAGTTCCTCAGCATATCCAATAGCTCAGAACAACTTGATGATGTAACAGAAACTATGGACTCTCTCTTCTCTAGCACTTTAGATACGGTTGCTCCTTTACGCTTAAGGAAGATTAAGGATAAGAGTCCAACACCATGGTATAATGTGCACACTCGCGCCCTAAACAGAGCAGCCCGGAAAATGGAGCGCAGCTGGAGGAAAACAAAACTAGAGGTATTTCGTTTAGCTTGGCGGGAAATTACCCTATCCTACAGAAAAGCATTAAAAAAAGCTAGATCTGATTACTTTTCATCTCTTCTAGAAGAAAACAAACATAAACCCCGGTATTTATTCAATACAGTGACTAAATTAATGAAAAATAAAGCATCAACAGGTGTTGGCATTTCCCAAGAGCACAGCAGTAATGACTTTATGAACTACTTTACTTCCAATATCGATATTATCAGAGATAAAATTGTAACCATGTAGCCGTCAGCTACAGTATCGCATCAGAAAGTGCACTATAGATCCCCTGAGGAACAATTCCACTCATTCTCTACTATAGGAGAGGAAGAATTGTATAAACTTGTTAAATCATCTAAACCAACAACATGTATGTTAGACCCTATTCCATCTAAACTACAAAAAGAGCTGCTTCCAGAAGATTGTTAATTCATCATTGTCATTAGGATATGTCCCCAAAACCTTCAAATTGGCTGTTATTAAGCCTCTCATTAAAAAAACACATCTTGACCCCAAATATCTAGTTAATTACAGATCGATCTCAAATCTCCCTTTTCTGTTAAAGATACTAGAAAAGGTAGTATCCTCACAATTATATTCCTTCTTAGAGAGAAATGGTATCTGTGAGGAATTCCAGGCAGGATTTAGACCGTATCATAGTACTGAGACTGCTCTCATTAGAGTTACAAATGACCTGCTTCTATCATCTGATCGTGCTTGTATCTCTTTATTAGTTCTACTGGATCTTAGCGCTGCGTTCAACACTATTGACCACAACATTCTTTTGAATAGACTAGAAAACTTTGTTGGCATTAGTGGAAGTGCCTTAGCATGGTTCAAATCGTACTTATCTGACCGCCATCAGTTCTAAGCAGTGAATGAAGAGGTATCATATCGATCACAAGTGCAGTATGGAGTACCTCAAGACTCAGTACTTGGGCCGTTACTTTTCATGCTTTACATGTTACCCTTGGAAGATATTATCAGGAGACATGGTGTTAGCTTTCACTGTTATGCTAATGATACTCAGCTCTATATTTCTTCACGGCCTGGTGAAACACACCAAATTGAGAAACTAACGGAATGCATAGTCGATATAAAAAAACTGGATGACAAGTAATTTCTTACTGCTAAATTCTGAAAAAACAGAGGTGTTAATTATTGGACCTAAAAACCCCACATGTAATAACCTAGAACGCTATCTAACACTTGACGGCTGCTCTGTCAATTCTTCTTCATCAGTTAGAAACCTAGGTGTGCTGTTGGATAGCAATCTTTCATTTGAAAGCCATGTTTCTAGCATCTGTTAAACTGCGTTTTTCCATCTCAAAAATATATCTAAATTGCGATCTGTGCTCTCAACGTCAAATGCAGAAATGCTAATTCTTGCGTTTATGACCTCAAGGTTAGACTATTGTAATGCTTTACTGGCTGGTTGTTCTGCACGCTTGATCAACAAACTACAGTTGGTCCAAAATGCAGCAGCTAGAGTCCTTACTAGAACCAGGAAGTATGACCATATTAGCCCGGTTCTGTCAACACTGCACTGGCTCCCTATCAAACATCGGATAGATTTAAAATCTTGTTAATTACTTATACTTTTTCTACCACAAAAGACTGCTTTGTAAGTAATCTTCCTGATTTATCTCAATTCCTCAGAATATCCAACAGCGCAGAAAAACTTGATGATGTAACAGAAACTATGGACTCTCTCTTTTCTAGCACTTTAGATACAGTTGCTCCTTTACGCTTAAGGAAGATCAAAGAAAATAGTTTGACTCCGTGGTATAATGAGCACACTCGCACCCTAAAGAGAGCAGCCCGGAAAATGGAGCGCAGCTGGAGGAAAACAAAACTAGAGGTATTTCGTATAGCTTGGCGGGAAAGTACCCTATCCTACAGAAAAGCATTAAAAACTGCTAGATCTGATTACTTTTCGTCTCTTCTAGAAGAAAACAAACATAACCCCCGGTATTTATTCAATACAGTCACTAATTTAACGAAAAATAAAGCATCAACAGGTGTTGGCATTTCCCAAGAGCACAGCTGTAATGACTTTATGAACTACTTTATTTCCAAGATCAATACTATCAGAGATAAAATTGTAACCATGCAGCCGTCAGCTACAGTATCGCATCAGATAGTGCACTATAGATCCCCCGAGGAACAATTCCACTCATTCTCTATTATAGGAGAGGAAGAATTGTATAAACTTGTTAAATCATCTAAACCAACAACATGTATGTTAGACCCTATTCCATCTAAACTACTAAAAGAGCTGCTTCCAGAAGTCATAGATCCTCTTTTGGCTATTATTAATTCATCATTGTCATTAGGATATGTCCCCAAAACCTTCAAATTGGCTGTTATTAAGCCTCTCATTAAAAAAACACAACTTGACCCCAAAGATCTAGTTAATTACAGACCGATCTAAAATCTCCCTTTTCTGTCAAAGATACTAGAAAAGGTAGTATCCTCACAATTATATTCCTTCTTAGAGAAAAATGGTATCTGTGAGGAATTCCAGTCAGGATTTAGACCGTATCATAGTACTGAGACTGCTCTCATTAGAGTTACAAATGACCTGCTTCTATCATCTGATCATGGTTGTATCTCTTTATTAGTTCTACTGGATCTTAGCGCTGCGTTCGACACTATCGACCACAACATTCTTTTGAATAGACTAGAAAACTTTGTTGGCATTAGTGGAAGTGCCTTAGCATGGTTCAAATCGTACTTATCTGACCGCCATCAGTTCGTAGCAGTAAATGAAGAGGTATCATATCGATCACAAGTGCAGTATGGAGTACCTCAAGGCTCAGTACTAGGGCCGTTACTTTTCACGCTTTACATGTTACCCTTGGGAGATAACAGTTAGCTTTCACTGTTATGCTGATGATACTCAGCTCTATATTTCTTCACGGCCCGGTGAAACACACCAAATTGAGAAACTAACGGAATGTATAGTCGATATAAAAAACTGGATGACGAGTAACTTCTTACTGCTAAATTCTGAAAAAACAGAGGTGTTAATTATCGGACCTAAAAACCCCACATGTAATAACCTAGAACACTATCTAACACTTGATGGCTGCTCTGTCAATTCTTCTTCATCAGTTAGGAACCTAGGTGTGCTGTTTGATAGCAATCTTTCATTTGAAAGCCATGTTTCTAGTATCTGTAAAACTGCGTTTTTCCATCTCAAAAACATATCTAAATTGCGACCTATGCTCTCAACGTCAAATGCAGAAATGCTAATTCATGCGTTTATGACCTCAAGGTTAGACTATTGTAATGCTTTACTGGGTGGTTGTTCTGCACGCTTGATCAATAAACTACAGTTGGTCCAAAATGCAGCAGCTAGAGTCCTTACTAGAACCAGGAAGTATGACCATATTAGCCCGGTTCTGTCAACACTGCACTGGCTCCCTATCGAACATCGGATAGATTTTAAAATCTTGTTAATTACTTATAAAGCCCTGAATGGCTTAGCTCCTCAGTACTTGAGCGAGCTCTTATCACATTATAGTCCTCCACATCTGCTGCGTTCTCAAAACTCTGGCCATTTGATAATACCTAGAATATCAAAATCGACTGCGGGCGGCAGATCCTTTTCCTATTTAGCGCCCAAACTCTGGAACAATCTACCTAACACTGTTCGGGAGGCAGACACACTCTGTCAGTTTAAATCTAGATTAAAAACACATTTCTTTAACCTGGCTTACACATAACACACTAGTACACTTCTATTATTCAAATCCGTTAAAGGATTGTTAGGCTGCATTAATTAGATCAACCGGAACCAGGAACACTCCTCATAACACACGATGTACTCGTTACATCGTAAGAAGAATGGCATCTACGCTAATATTTGTCTGTTTCTTTATTATTCTGTTTCTCAGTCCGTGTCCGGATCAGATGGTGGATCGGCGCCGGGAGATGATGTCTGTGACCCTGACCGTCGGCGGAGGCCGGACACCTGGATGAGCCCCGGGGACATATCCCCAGTGAAGACCTCGACTTAAATACAATAAAACTTAAAATTAAACAAAATAACTATAATATAATAAAATACCTAACTACATAATACTATTATTGTTAGAAATTGCAACAATAAAAAAAACTGAGCCTGGTTTCTCCCAAGGTTTTTTTCTCCATTCTGTCACAGAGGGAGTTTTGGTTCCTTGCCGCTGTCGCCTCTGGCTTGCTCAGTTGGGGACACTTAATTTCTAGCGATTATCGTTGATTTGATTGCACAGATACTATTTAAACTAAACTGAGCTAGACAATGACATCTCTGAATTCAATAATGAAATGGCTTTAACTGAAAATTGAGTGTTTAATCTTATCATTATACATTACTGACACTCTACCCTCCAATTTGATACTGTTAAGTGCTTTGATACAATCTGTATTGTTAAAAGCGCTATATAAATAAAGGTGACTTGACTTGTTTAGTGCTTGACTTGACTTGTTTAGTTTGTGAATGACACTGTGCACCTTCTATATATGTTAATATTTGAAAGCTGCTTGTGATGGGCTTTGGTTCATCATGTGACTCTCATCACCACCTGCTTCTGGTGGTTATCAGTGTATAAGGTATGTAGCAGGGTGAATGAGCACACAGACACAAACGATGGAGTTTACCAGCAAAATCCCCGGAGGGAACAGAGAAGTGGTAATACGGTGCTCTGTGCAGGTGCGCTGGGTCCTAATGCGCTGGGTCCTAGTGGTGATAGTGTCTGTGATCATCTGTGAAAGGTAGCGAATAGCGAGGAGGTCAGTCAGACTCTGTAAAGATGAAAAGAAAACACACATTAGTCTCTCTTCCAGGGAGCATGTAACTCATCTTGGTGTGGTTTTCCTCCCAGCTTTAAAGCCGTTGCAAACAAGCTCCAGGTGCCATTACGCTCAGGTGTTCTTAGTTAGCAATTAGTGCAGGTGACGCTGATCTGCCCTTGGGATTCACCTAAAAGTGGAAGTCCTGGAGCACTAAGAACCAACGTGTCACTCTAGCACTCTAATTGGTGTCCTTAGCCTTAGCCATCCACTGAAACGGTGTGTGGTCGGTGATGAGAGTGAAACTGCGGCCCTACAGGTAGTAGTTTAGCTCCAGGACCGCCCACTTTATGGCCAGGGCCTCTTTTTTGACTGCCGCGTACCTGGTCTCTGCGGGGGAGAGCTTCCGGCTGATGTAAACCCCCGGGTGTTCCTTCCCCTCCTGGATCTGGGAAAGAACCGCTCCTAACCCGGTGCCGGAGGCATCTGTGTGCACAATGAAGGGGCAGCTGAAATCCGGGGCGTGTAAGACTGACGAGGACGTAAGGGCAGTCTTCAGGATCCAGAACGCCTTCTCCGACTCCGTGGACCATATTATCTTCTCTGGCTGCCCCTTCTTGGTCAGGTCTGACAGGGGGCTGGCTATAGAGGAAAAGTTAGGGATAAAAGACCGGTAATAGCCCGCCAACCCCAGGAAAGCACATACCTGGGTTTTACTGGTGGGGTGGGGGAACTTCCTGACTGCCTCGACTTTCTTCTCTTGAGGCATGATGAGTCCCCTTCCGAACTTATAACCCAGATACTTTGCTTCCATCAGTCCAAGGTGACATTTTCTGGGGTTGGCTGTGAGGCCAGCCCGTCGCAACTCTATCAGCACCCTCCGCAAACGATCCAGATGGGCTTCCCAACTCTCCGAGTGGATAATGACATCATCCATGTACGCCGCTGCATACGCTTGATGGGGCCGGAGGAGGATCTCCATTAGTCGTTGGAAGGTTGCAGGAGCCCCCTGTAGCCCAAATGGTAGGGCCCGGTAATGCCAGTGGCCACTGGGGGTGCTGAACGCTGCCTTTTCCCAGGAGCTTGGGGACAGGGGCACTTGCCAGTAGCCCTTGGTGAGGTCTAGCATCAAGATGTAACGGGCCCTTCCCAGCCGATCCAGGAGCTCATCCACTCGGGGCATGGGATAGCCGTCAAAGGTGGAAACGTCATTCAACTTACAGAAGTCATTGCAGAAGTGGAGGGTGCCATCGGGCTTCAGTACCATAACGATGGGGCTGGCTCAGGGGCTACGGGATGGTTCGATGACCCCCAACTTTAGCATCTTTTGGACTTCCTCCTCTATAGCCGGCCGGCGAGCCTCTGGGATCTGATAAGCCCGTTGCCGCACGACAACTCCAGGCGAGGTGCGAAATTCATGCTGCATCACAGTTCTCCCTGGCGTCTCAATGAATACATCTGAAAACTGACTGACCAAGGTTTCCAGTTCCTTCTTCTGCACCCCGGACAACTGTGGGTCTATATCCATGACAGGAGGCTTGTTTTGAGCAAAGGCGGCAAGCTGCTAGGGGAGCGCAGTCCATTTTTTAAGGATGTTTACATGGTAGATCTGTCCCGCCCTTCTACGTCCCGGCTGTCTGACTCGGTATGTGACCGGCCCCACTCGTTCGACGATGGTGTAAGGTCCCTGCCAGGTGGCCAGAAACTTGGAGGCGGCCGTTGGGACCAAGACATTGACCCGATCCCCAGGCTGGAATTCCCTCTCTTGAGCTGGCCGGTTATACAACCTCTGTTGGGCACGCTGGGCAGTCACTAGATGCTCTCGAACTAGTGGCATTACACGGTCGAACACTGTACGTGCTCTATGAGGGTGCGATTTGGAGTGTGCTGGTTCTTCCAGGCTTCTCGAGCAACGTCCAGGAGTCCTCGTGGTTTTCTACCGAACAGCAGCTCGAATGGTGTGAACCCGGTGAAAGCCTGAGGTATTTCTCGGACTCCAAACAGCACGTAGGGAAGCATAAAGTCCCAGTCTCGCCCATCTTCAGCTACTACGTGCCACAGCATCTGTTTAAGAGTCTTGTTAAATCTCTCCACTAAGCCATCCATCTGAGGGTGATAAACAGATGTGCGTAGTTGTTTCACCTGTAGTAGCCGGCAGAGGTCAGTCATGAGCCGGGACATGAAGGGGGTGCCTTGGTCAGTAAGGATTTCTGTAGGGATGCCCACCCGGCTGCATAGTAGAAACAACTCCCTTACGATGTTCCTAGTCGTCGCTTTGCGAAGGGGAATGGCCTCTGGGTACCGGGTGGCATTGTCCACTAAGACGAGGATGTGTTCTTGACCCCGGGCAGATTTTGGCAGCGTACCGTGTATCACAGTGGACACAGGTGATACAGAGAAGTGGTAATACGGTGCTCTGTGCAGGTGCACTGGGTCCTAGTGGTGATAGTGTCTGTGATCCTCTGTGAAAAGTAGCGAATGGCCAGGAGCTCAGTCAGACTCTGTGAAGATGAAGAGAAAACACACATTAGTCTCTCTTCCAGGGAGCATGTAACTCATCTTGGTGTGGTTTTCCTCCCAGCTTTAAAGCCTTGGCAAACGAGCTCCAGGTGCACTGGTCATTACGCTCAGGTGTTCTTGGTTGGCAATTAATGCAGGAGCGGTGTTTCCAGGGCGACACTGATATGCCCTCGGGATACTCGCCACAGATACAAAACAGATTTCAGTAGTTCAATAGGTTGGTATATTAACATTATATCAGTTAATGAGATTACGGTATTTAAATGTAAATTTAAGTTAAAACCGTAAAACCTAAGATGTTGCTACAGTATTTTTACGGTAAAACTCTGGCAACTGAGCTGCTGGTTTTTGCCATAAATTTTACGGAATTTTTTTTTACAGTGTAGCTTTAACTTGTGTGGTTTAGATTCACAAATGTTTAGTGAATATTCGAATATATTTTTAAAGTCTCTTTTAAAATCTTTGCGCTTGTTGTTTGTCACATCCTGAAGAGCACTGCTACATCCTGTGTCTACAGTCTTTTCCACATTCTGTGGGTTCACCCTGAGAAAAGATAAAATATAATTTTTGCCATAAAATGTGAAGTATATGAGTGCAACAGAGAGAAAATATAACACTGATGATCAGGAAGAGCAAAATAATGGAAGGAAATGTAGCTATGAGGATTGGCTTAGTTAAAAATAGTCTTTAAAATAAGCAAGAGAAAAGAAGACCTTTTGTAGGCCAAGTCTAACAGAGGCCTGACAGCTAGACCAGAACTGCTGTTTCTCATGTTGATTAGTCTGATTTTACTGCAATCTTAGGTTTTTGAGCAATCTACAGTTGTCTGGGCCCGAGCACATCTCTTATTTAGATAGGCCTATTCAACCACAGCAAGCACACTGCACTTAAAGGGATAGTTCACCCAAAAAATGAAATTTCTGTCATTAATTACTCACCCTCATGTTGTTCCAAACCCTTAAGACCTCTGTTCATCTTCAGAACACAAATTTTATTTCAAAGATATTTTTGATGAATTCTGAGAGCTCTCAGACCCTCCATAGACAGCAAGGGTCCTTACACGATCAAGGTGCAGAAACGTAGCTAGGAGATCGGTATAACAATCCATGTGACATCAGGGGTTCAACTGTAATTTTACGAAGCTACGAGAATACTTTTTTGTGCGCAAAAAAACCCCCCAAAAACCCCACTTTATTCAAATTCGTCTCTTCCGCGTCACCCTAGCGCCATTTTGGAGAATATCCACTGAACGCAAACAGCTTATGTTCTTCTGTGTCAGCTGCGTACGCCGTCAATTTTGGGTGAACTAACCCTTTAACATCATATTGTGCAAAACCTAACACATCGGCAGGTCTACAATATTAGCCTAATATCAGTTCACAAGCTACAACAAGCTAAGCTAAGTAACCTTATAATCACTCATAGAAAATTACATTGGATATCATCATTTTTGTCATGACTAATTTATTAAAGATCCAGCATCATCTGTATTAAAGAGAAATAATCACTTCATCCGATGTTTAAAGTAAATAAAACAGCCTACTTACACATAACTACTGAAGAACTTTGTTCTCTCCCACCCCCACCAGTCTTGTGTCGGTGAGATAAAGGTGGAAAGCAGGCAGCGGACCAAACCACTGTGAGGCTAGGGAGGGGGGACTCAAAATGTTTCTAAACAAAATGCTTTTTTTGCGTTTATATTGTTTTACTACTCACACAATTATTTTAAGTATATGTCCATTATATTATTTACAATACACAAAGTGGTTTGTAATAATATTTTTAGGGGAGACAACCCTCAGATGGGACAACCGCCCCCATGATTTACACCCCTGGAGGCATAATTTGTCATTTCATTTTAAAGGAAAGGGAAGTGGTGTGTGGCCAAGTATGGTGACCCATACTCGGAATTTGTGCTCTGCATTTAACCCATCCAAGTGCATACACACAGTAGTGCACATACACCTGGAGCAGTGAGCAGCCAATGCTGCGGCGCCCGGGGAGCAGTTGGGGGTTTGGTGCCTTGCTCAAGGGTCTCACCTCAGTCATGGTATTCCCTGCCGGACCCGAGACTCGAACCCACGACCTTTGGGTTACAAGCCCAATTCTCTATCCATTAGGCCACGACTGCCCCCTTAAAATGCTTGACATTCATGAATATTAAAAAAACAACTTACGAGTAAACTTACTCGTCTCATACTTTAATTTACACAAGTCAAAAACAAAAACAAAAAATGACTTTCTTTGGATACATATTCACAGAAAAAATATCGCTCATCACTCTCATAGCTTGAACATACAGATGTCACATACACAATGTCGTCTTGGCACTTAATTCATCTGCCTTCAACAAATTAGTTTCCAAGAAGTTAAAACTAAGACGCATAAACAATAATAGCTACATCTGACATGAAACTCATAAAGTTTTAACTTGTGTGGTTTAGATTCACAAATGTTTAGTGAATATTTAAATATATTTTTAAAGTCTTGTGGTTTGTCACATCCTGAATATCACTTCTACATCCTGTCTACAGTCTTCTCCACATTCTGAGATTCATAAAAAATCATTTATTGCGTTGCAAAAAATACATGTAGCCTACAGTGTAGGCCCAAAAGTCTCTGACAGCAAGCAAATAAAAATCTCTAGTGCAGACAGTTCCCATTTGGCATTAGGCTATCTGAACAATTCGTCAATGTTGAATTTCAGTCTTATGGGACTGAGCAGCATCTACTTAAACACCCTTTAACCAGCACCAGTGTCCTCTATCTACTGAAGACGCATTACAATGCTCACCTTTAACCTAACCGTTCCACTCTCTGTTGACTTTTCGCGTCCTGAAGATTATTTGATATTTATTTTTCATATTCTGTTCGCTACAGGTTCGGCTCTGCTGGCAGGGTCAGTGGTCATCGGCATCATGAGCACCAGAGCCCTGCACACCCAAAACCGCTTCATCTTCATGTTAAACACCAGCATCAGTGACACTTTAACCGGCTGCTCTGTCTTCTACCTCGGCCTGTTTGACGTCCAAGAGGGCTATCCGTCCCGGAACGGCACATATTACATTTTACCATCATTTCTAGGAGTGAACGTGTTGACGTTTGTGTTTGCACAGTTTGATAGATACCTGGCTGTGTGTCACCCCTTCTTCTACAAGCGGTACATTACGCGCGGGGTTGTGATTGGCGTCTGCGCGCTCTGTTGGATTTACACATATTCAATTCTAACCGTTCAAAGCGTCGTGCCAGTTGCGTTCGCCGCTCAAATGAACGCTTTTGGGGTCATAGTCCTGCAGGTGATCGTAGCCGTCAAAGTTTTAATGACCATTAAACTGTACATGATCACGAGGTATCAGCTCAGCCGAGAAGCGCCCGGCAGCGACAAGGACAGCAAGAAAGAATCGCTGCGCATTATCGTTTTTGTGGTCATTTGTTTTCTCATCTTGTGGGCTCCGTCTTTTGTGAACATCTCAGTAAAATATGTGACTAAGAACGGGCTGAGGTTCAAAAATGAAGCCACGAATATTTTCGCGATCATGGCGCGATTTAACGCGCTCAGCACGCCTGCGCTGTACATCTGGGGCAGTCCAGCGTTACGCGCGGCGGTCTGGAGCTCCGTGTGGAGTAAAGTATTCAAGAGAAGAAACACAAGGTTTAAATTTGCGGTCTAATTATACGCAGGGGACATGGTGATGGGAAAAATGTGAGACGGGAGGAAAAAAGTATTGCATTTCTCTAAAAAACGTTGCGTTGGCCTTCAGAAGCACTTAATATCTTTGCTTCCACAACAAATGTTTTTGCGAGCCAACGCAAAGTTTCTCAGGGGAATCCAAATGAACAACACAAAAGGATCGAAATGTAAATTTTCCTCCCATCTCAGTTTTTTACCCTCACCACGTCCCTTTAGGTGTTCTGTATAATTGTGTGAATATAAAATACCCTATTCACATGACACCTGTTTATAATATTGTAATGCCAACTGTAACTGTACTTCTGTCAGTGTAGTGCTGTATTACAATCTAAAATGCATAACTTTCCTTAACAGTTAAAGATTATATGTAACAAAAGGCAGATCAGAAGTTAATGTACATTCAAAGAGGTTACAAAAATCTACTAATAAACTGACCCTTTTTATAATTTAACCCCCTCCCCATCCTAAATCTGTTGAGGAATTTTTTTCCATTGTAGTCTGAGTTTTTAATTGTGTGAATCAACCACATTTAAAGCACATAACACATTAACCATTCTGTTAAAGATTTCTTTTGTTATTAATTATAACCTTTTAAAAAATAACCTGAGTTTTGTACTTACCTCACAATGCGTTTGTGTCTGTCTTTTAAAACAGGGTTGAGTCTGGTCATGTGAAGCTCAGGAAGGGAGGAGAGAGAATCCTCAGCATCATGTCGTAGGGCATCAGACATGAACACCGAAGACTTTCCAACTATCTGCTGACAAACTGAAATGATCCGAGCATCACAACAGAGCAGCTAAAAACATTGACCTTGACAGGCTTGTTGATAAAATGCCAAACGATTTTTTAAAATATGTTCTCTTATGTTATATGACAAGATTCTTATCAGGATTTTTGAAGAATGTCTGAATCAGGTCTATTTTATTTTATGAAGTGACCTATGGTTGTTCATCGACTTTATGACTCACGCTGGTCCATACACTCTTAAAAATAAAGGTTCTTTATAGGCATCAATGGTTCCACAAAGAACCTTTACCATCCATGAACCTTTTCATTCTACAAAAGGTTCTTTACAATAGAAAGAGGTTCTTTAGATTATTAAAATGTCCTTCATACTAAGAAAAAATGGTTCTTTTAAGAACTGTTCACTGAAAGGTTCTTTGGGGAACCAAAACTGGTTTTTCTATGGCATCACTGTGAAAAACAACTTTTGGAACCTTTATTTTTAAGAGGTAATGGCAGTGAATAGCGACCAGCATCAAGATTTTTAAAAAGACACAAAAGTGTCACAAAATGATCCCATGTGCTATACTCAAAGTGTTCTGGGGGTAAACAAAAAGTTTTGGTGGAAAATAAACCCAAATGTAAAGTAAGCTATTATTAAACGAAAATATTGGTTTCTGCATGGTGTTATGTTTATTTCTGCTGTGTATGCGTTCATGAGAGCGCAGCAGTTCACTCCGACTTTCCCAAAAAAGATGCGAGAAATAGCCTATATAATATAATAATATATAGCCTATTACATTTAGGTTTGTTTTTCATCAAACCCACCACACCCAGCAAATGAACTACAAAATAAAGGGCAATTTCATATATGAAAGGAATATGAAAGAAAAATAATGCATTTAAACACTTTATCAATTACAAATATTAGCCTATATGATTAATTTCTTAATAATTCATCCAAAATGTCACAAGATCCTTTCTAATCTTTTCCCTTCTAATTAAGCTGTGGGTAACCTCTTCCATAATGTTTTATTGTAACCCTTATTTTAACATTTATAGGTTATTTCGAGAAGGAAATTGTTACTTCATAAATTCGCTCCATTCCTGTAAAATGTCCCTGTGCACGCTGCTCAAGTCAAGCCCGCGATTTTGAATATTTAAACAAATATGTTCATAGCAATTTCCCATAAGGTATGATGATACATAGCCTATCTCATTGAATAAAATGTTCTGGAAACTACATCCCCTACAAAAAAAAAAAAAAAAAAAAAAAAAAAAAAAAAAAAAAAAACAGGATCTATCATTTATCAATTAAATTTTCAAATTCAGAATGACGAAATTAGAGTAATTGATCTCTGTGAATGTTTACAAATTTAAGGTAATCTTTCCTCCATACCCTTATATGGTAACCTATATATCAAATAGATGTCATTATATTCAATTTCAACATTCCAATTCAATATATTTATACTGTTCAAGCAGCTATGCAAAATATAACATTTGCAACTTAAAGTCAAGTGTGTATATTTACCATAGGCTGTTTTTTTTATTTCAGCAAATTGTTGAATGCATTTATCAACTGAATAAAAAAAGAAAAAGTTACAAGTCAAGGCCACAAACTGGAAGTTTTTTTTTTTTTATCCAGACAAACAGAATCATAAGACCACATGTACATCCTAAACTTTATTGGACTGTTTTAATAAAACTTTTTAAAAAATATTCTCAGATATAAAGATGACTAAATACTGTAACTGAAGAGGTTAACAGCATCAGATCAGTGTTTATTCCAAAAAACAAAAACAAAACAAAAAAAATGACCGGAAACTGAAGTATTACAAATAAAACAACACAAACTGAATATCACATCCAAGTACATGGAAAATGAAACAGGAAAGAACTCAAACTTGAGACAATTCGGATTAACATAGCAGCAAGTTAAAGCCCATTTTCAAACTCAAAATGTCAAACTGGTTTGAAAGGAATCAATGCGAGCTGTGAGAACAGCTGCGGACTCTTCCATGAAATCGGGTTGAGAATGAAGCTTTACAACACTGAGATCCTAAAACAGCCAACATGAACTCAAAACCTCCATGTAGAGTAAAACCGAACAAAGTTTTCAAACTGCAGGTTCTATGAAACCATTTGTATCTTTCATCGCCTGCGGCCCACAAGTTAAATCTGCTCCAAGGCTGAGTTGATGGCCTGAGTTGCATTTTGAACCGAAAATTGCTTTGAAATTGGCTCTTGCTGCACTGTTACAGTACAGGGATGAAGATGCAGCCGACCAGCAATCGTCTCCAGTCAGCCGTCAGAACACACAGAATGCATGAAACACATGTAGAGAGTGAAAATGTAGGTAAAACAGAGGAGATGCAGGGTTTCACTCTCCCTTTGTAACCAAATCTTCAATGTAGGCGTCCAGCTCATCGTCACTGCTGATCTCAATGTCCTGTGGAACAAAATAAACATGAACAAGAAAACTACATGAAATTTCCAAAGACAAAAACATTATTTTTCCGTTGATAATTCTAAAGTCATTAAAACTCATTAAATTTTCTTGACAATGGCCTACAAAATCAAAACAAATAGGAAAACTGATTCATATGGGAATGTTGTGTGTGTAAATGCAGTAAATTGAGTGAGAGTGTGTGTGAGTTTGAGACCTCCTGGACTTTCTGCAGAAGAGCGACTATGTTAGTTCTGAGTTTGCGAAGTTTCTCCTCAGATTCCCGAAGTTTGGCTTCTGCCCCGCTGCTCTTCTCCTCCACGGCTCGTGCCCGTGACTCTGCCCGAGTTTGGTAGGAATTACACAGACTCTGCAGTCCGGCCTCATACTGCTGGAAATACTCTTTCTGCAATTCACAATTAATAATTAATGCAATTCAAATAATATGTGTAAGCACTCAAAACAATTTAGAATTGATACATCTTTGAAGGCTTCCGTGTAGCAGCAACGATGGTCTGTACTCACGATGGGAAAGGCCACAAGGTCCTCGGCGCTCATAGTGTTCACAGAATCTTTAGGGATTCGGAAATCCGGAGGGAAAAAATACCGTAGCAATGTCCTGTGCCAAACAAACCATGAACGACGGGTTGAAATACACACAAAATGCACATACTATTAACAGAAGAAACCACAAACACACCTCATCATGGTCACAAGGCCTTCTGTGGTCTCTCTGCTCGGCCCGCTCTGAGTCGTGTCAGGCTCAGCAGCGGTGGGCGGAGTTACAGAGCGCGCTGGACCCTGATTGGTGTCTGGACTTCGGGACTCTGGAGAGGCGGGACGCATAAGACGGACGTCATCGCTGCCCTTAAACACCCTGAAAACAAACAAACAAACACAAATTAAACATTTGCTGTATACAAAACATTTTGAAGCTGCAATGAAACAGAACAGATCTGTTTATTTGTATGTGTTTGTGCATGTACCAGCGGTCTCTTGGAGTGTTCATGGGAACATAGTCGAACTTGACCTTCCAGCGTACGCTCTCCTTTCCCGTCTCTACTGCGGTTACACGACCCGTGAACCACTCGCCGTTCACCTTCGCCTCCACCTGACTTCCTTTATCTACAACACACAGTTTATTAGATCTATAAATCATACCCCACAGTTGGATGCATCCTTTTATAATACACCACAATATGCATGTTTTACCTTTCTGTGCATTTTTTATCGCATCTTTCTTCAGATCTTCATTAGTGCTGTTTGTGATAACCTGACAGAGAAATTAAAATCAATTAAAACCACATTAAAGGAATAGTTCACCAAAACAATGAAAATTTGCTGAATATGTACTTAAACTAAAGCCATCCAAGATTAGGGCTGGACGGTATGGCCAAAATTATCATCACAATATATTTCTTAATTTCGGTCGATATGATATAATTCCGATATCAATATGAACAATATTAAAAAAAGCCTCAGAAAAACTGCCAAGAATACTCACAACAGATGTCTGCACCTACAAACTTCTGAAAAATGAATTTGCCAAGTCTATGAAACCTCCTCTTATAAAACTACATAATATTTTAGAAATAAAAATGGAAGAAATGAAGTAATGTTCAACTTTTATTTGTATTTAGCCTTCATACAAACAAGAAATGTGAAATCACCGTCAAATAAACATAAAGAGTCTCAGCCTCACCTAGTAAATATTAGTATCTTTAACTTTAAACTATAACATAGGCTGATTATTCTTATAGATTGAAACAAAAACATGTTGCTGGAGGGACTTGTTGAAAATTCAAATTAATTCTCTGCCAGCAGGAGGAGCTTCTGAAGCGGCAGAAACAGCAGTTTCCCCGGTAACGGCTGAACACAAAGCAGCGCTGTGCTCATGAACGCTACTTTATCAGATAAAATGAAAATGCCATCAAAACTTTTCCGAAGACAGTTCCCTTCAGACATACATTCATGTTTTCATTTTGAAATGTGCAGTGCTCATGTTTATTCAACGAAGGCAACCGCCACAAATAGGAAACACTGGTAATGTATATTGAAATATCGGAAATGTGTTTAAAAATCACATCACCATTACTGAAAAAAATTATATCATGATATATATTGATATTGAATTATTGTCCAGCCCTATCCAAGATATACATTTGTTTTATTCTTAATGGGAACAGATTACATCACTTGCTCACCAATGGATCCTCTGCAGTGAATGGGTGCCATCAGAATGAGAGTTCAAACAGCTAATAAAAATATCAATAATCCACACCACTCCAGTCCATCAGTTAACATCTTGTGAAGCGAAAAGCTGTTTGTTTGTAAGAAACAACCATCATTAAGGTTTTTTAACTTTAAATTGTTGCTTTTTGCCAAAATACGTGTACATAATCAATAATAACACTTCCTCCAGTGAAAAAGTCCATCCCCTGTTGTCGTCTCACATTAAATACACAAACATATTTAATAAGAACCATTTTAGACTGTTTTTGCTTCTAACAAAATCTGTGCTTGATCTGTGCAAATGTTTCTCCTGATTCAGACAAAGTGACTTTTTCACTGGAGAAAGCAATATTATGGATCATGAACTCGTATTTTAGCCAGAGGTGATGGTTTGAAGAAAAACTCTTAATGATGGATTTGTTTCTAACAAACACAAAGCTTTTTGTTTCACAAGATGTTAATTGCTGGACTGGAGTGGTGTGGATTACTTGTGGATTATCGGGATGTTTTTTTATCAGCTGTTTGGACTCTCATTCTGACGGCACCCATTCACTGCAGAGGATCCACTGGTGAGCAAGTGATGGAATGCTACATTTCTCCAAACCTGTTCTGATGGATGGCCTGGGGTCAAGCACATTTTCATTTTTGGGTGAACTATACCTTTAAGTGTGTATTAACCACAGTTTCACTCTGGTAACGTGGTGTGAATGTTACCTCAGCGCTGGTCTGTTTAACAGTTGCTGCTGCTGCGGCTGCTGGTGTTTTTTTTTCCACGACAGCTTTCCCTCGAGCCTGAACAGATGCCGCCATCTTTGATTTTTTGGGTTGAGGTTCATCCTCTTCTGAAGCACTGTCTTCTTCATCCTCATCCTCGTCCTCTTCTTCTTCCTCCTCTTCACTTTCTTCTTCCTCTGCATCCTCCTCTTCCTGGACTCTACCTTTCTTTAGGTTTCCTTTCTTGTTGGTTGAAGTTTGTTTCCCAGCAGTCTTGGCGGATGATGGCTAACAAAAAAAACACAAATCAGTTTTTTGTGATATGTTTTGTGCACTGAAACACGAAAGTTTAAAGTTTAAGTATATAAGACTACTTACTGTAGTGACGCGGCTCTGCGTGATGCTTCTGCGAGCCGGTGTCTTTGTGGGCGGCGGTGGGGGCGGGGCTACAGGTTTGGCGGCAGGTTTTGTTGCCTTCGTTGCAGGAGTTGGTGATGATTTCACTTTGGATGGAGGGGGAGGAGCTGGTGGGGTCCGGGTAGGTCGTGAAGGAGGTGTTGCTTTAGAGGGAGGAGTTTTTGCTATCTGTGGTTGACTGACAACTTTTCTGACTACTGTGGGGAGAGGTGGGGATCGTGGGCGGGGCGCTGCTCGCTGAGATGAGCGGGTTGGCTATTAGGGAGGATAAATAGGTTAAAAAATTTTTTTTTAATTTGTTTTAATATAATAAATAAAATAAAACAACGCATAGCATGAAACCTATCAAAAAGATGTCTAAGTCACATTTACATTCTTTAAAAAGATAAAAAAAATAATAGAAATAGAAAATAATAACAACCAAACTCTGAGAAAATATATTTTGCATTAAAAAACTAAACATTTTTAGGACCAATATTTTCATGAAAGTTAAGCATATTTCGCCTCTAGTTGTCATACTGTTATATGAACAAAAGATATATAAATTAGGTAAATTAAGTATTTATACATCATGTTTAAAAAAAAAAAAAAATCAGTATTATAAAAAGTTCAAAAGTAAAAGTCCAGATGCATTATGGCATTGAGAATTTGGTCAGAAAATGTGCTTATAGAGATAGTTTTAAGATTAAAGAAAGTCTTAAATGTATGGAATGACATGAGGGTGAGTAAATTACAGAATCTTTATTCAACTATCCCTTTAATTGTGACTAAAATTATTCAGATTTTTAAAAAATATTTTGACTCTCTTGATTGTGTGGTAAAATGTAACCTATTTTTGTGAGATTTATCCACAAACATCTGGACACAGATACTGTACCTGAGGCGTGCGCTCTTCTGCAGGTTTTGTACTGGCTTCTAGAGGGAGCCTCTTTATATCTGCTGCTGATTTTATTGTTGTGGTTTTCTGAATTAGGAGAAATAAAGCATTAATTTACACAAAATGAAAACAAAACGGCTGAGCTGAGATCATGGACAGACCTGCATGACCTCCAGTTTTTCTTGCTGCTGACGGATTTTCTCTGATAGATCTTTCTGTTTGTCCTCTGATGACTTGATATCCTTTTTCAAAACGCCAATGGGCAAATTCTGCCTCTGCTCAGGAGCATCACACCTAACAGAACAGAACAACAAACAGAAGAATGAGGAAGAAACCAAAAAAAAGTCTTGAACAGTTAGAAAGCTTGTGGTATTTAATTTCCCAACCTGTCCTGGGTTCCGTCTGGGTTCATGAGACACATCCAGCTGTCTGGGTACCGTTTGTCCACAGCATCCATCTGAAACGGCAGTGTCCGCCACTTCAAACACTTATCTACAGGAAGAAAGATTGAAAACATTAAGAAATTATATTTATCTTCTGAATAAATGTGAGTGGTGTTTGCCTGCTGCAACGATGCAAGGGTGGGCTGCCTGTTCTGTGAGTGTTGCTATGCGGTTACTAGGGTGTTCTGGTTGTTTCTTAGGGCATTTCTATGCGGTTGCTGGGGTGTTCTGGTTGTTAGGGTGTTCTGATTGTTTCTTAGGGCATTTCTATGTGGTTACTAGGGTGTTCTGGTTGTTTCTTAGGGCGTTTCTATGCGGTTGCTGGGGTGTTCTGGTTGTTAGGGGGTTTCTAAGAAGTTGCTAGGGTGTTCTGATTGTTTCTTAGGGCGTTTCTATGCAGTTGCTGAGGTGTTATGGTTGTTTCCTAGTAGGGCTGTCGTGATTATGAAATTTGGCTGACAATTAATTGTCTAAAAATAGTCACATTATTGCGATTAATTGTCTGATTTAGGGCTTTTGCGATTATGCTGATTATCACGATTGTCTGTTTTTTTATGGCTTTCATTATATAATTGTGATTAATTTAAGGGTTCAGTAAATAATTATGATGTTATCTTTTATTCTTTTTTTAGTTATTATTTTGCAGTGTAAGATTACATGGAGTATTCCAGATTGTAAGAATCGGCCGATACTGATTCAACACCAGCGCTATATATATATATATATATATATATATATATATATATATATATATATATCTATACACACACACACACACACACACACACACACACACACACATATATATATATATAAATATATATATATTTTTTTAATTTATTTATTTATTTTTTTTTTGGTACACCACAGAATATCAATACTGTGTTTGTGAAACTAATGGTCACTCTTTTTTTAAACCCTTTGTTAAACACAGTCCGCTAAATACTCACTTCCTTATTACAGAGAAAAACTACATTTGAATAAAAATATAAGCTATGAAATTAAACTAGCTGACTGTATAATTTAGCAGCAAAAACTATATCTTGAAAAAAAAAAATTGGTGCACATTATACAATTTAACCAGTTTATTCTGTTAACTATTTGTATTCTTACAAAATACATTCATGAAAATAAGATAGAAATCATGAGAAAAAGAAAGGCTTCTAATAGTCTTTCTGTGTGCAAAACTTTGATCATGTGAAACGCTTCAAACAGAGCAGCACAAAGCTCTTATGCACATCAAGGGTGCAGATTGGTGCACTTGAAGCAACATGGAGTCGCAGCGCTTATGGACATCTAGGGTGCTGAATGATGTGCTTGAAGCAATATAAGTCTGCACTCCACAAGGTACAAACAAAGAGAAGAGAAATGAGAGAGCAATGAACTCCAACAAGACAGTCATTTTATGCGAATCCCCAGACCTTTATCTACACATCAAGTATTATAATGGGAATATATCGTCTTGGAGAGAGAGTTTTACCGTGCTGACAGTCATAACTGAACGTGACGTGCTGTTTGAATGCTTAGTGGAGAATGACTGACAGCTGCAGCAGAAGGAAGATGAGTTTCTGTAAACTTAAATTTAACAATGTAAATATAATTCTGTCCCTCACATGAAAACCAAACTGGTGCTCTTCGGTTTCTTTTGGTGTATGACTCCCTCCTTGTGCCGTATAAAAAGCACAATAATCGCGATTGTCTGAAACAACCGCAGTTAGATCAAATAATCGCGATTAGACGGTTATTTAATTATCGCGACAGGCCTATTTCCTAGGGTGTTTCTATGCAGTAGCTAGAGTGTTCTTGTTGTTCCTTAGGGTGTTTCTATGCAGTTGCTAGGGTGTTCTGGTTGTTTCTTAGGGCGTTTCTATGCGGTTGGTGGGGTGTTCTGGTTGTTAGGGGGTTTCTATGCAGTAGCTAGGGTGTTCTTGTTGTTCCTTAGGGCGTTTCTATGCAGTTGCTAGGGTGTTCTGGTTGTTTCTTAGGGCGTTTCTATTCGGTTGGTGGGGTGTTCTGGTTGTTAGGGGGTTTCTATGCAGTTGCTAGGGTGTTCTGGTTGTTTCTTAGGGCGTTTCTATGCGGTTGCTGGGGTGTTCTGGTTGTTAGGGCGTTTCTATGCAGTTGCTAGGGTGTTCTGGTTGTTTGTTAGGGCATTGGGTATTCTGGTTGTTTCTTAGGGCGTTTCTATGCAGTTGCTAGGGTGTTCTGGTTGTTTGTTGGGGCATTGGGTATTCTGGGCTGCATTTCCCAAAAGCATCGTAAGCTTAAGTATACCGTAGACCCATTGAAACCAATGGAGCTACGATCAACTTAAGTTTACGGTGCTTTTGGGAAACGCAACCCTGGTTGTTTCTTAGGGGCTTTCTATGCAGTTGCTAGGGTGTTCAGGTTGTTTCTTAGGGCGTTTCTATGCGATTTCTGGGGTGTTCTGGTTGTTTCTTAGGGCATTGGTGTTGTGGTTGTTTCTTAGGGGGTTTCTATGCAGTTGCTAGGGTGTTCTGGTTGTTTCTTAGGGCATTTCTATGCGGTTACTGGGGTATTCTGGTTGTTTGTTAGGGTGTTTCTATGCAGTTGCTGGGGTGTTCTGGTTGATAGGGGTTTCTATGAAGTTGATAAGGTGTTCTGATTGTTTCTTAGGGTGTTTCTATGCAGTTGCTGGGGTGTTCTGGTTGTTTCTTAGGGCATTGGGTGTTCTGGTTGTTTCTTAGGGGGTTCCTATGCAGTTGCTAGGGTGTTCTGGTTGTTTCTTAGGGCACTGGGTGTTCTGGTTGTTTCTTAGGGGGTTTCTATGCAGTTGATGGGGTGTTCTGGTTGTTTCTTAGGGGGTTTCTATGCAGTTGATGGGGTGTTCTGGTTGTTTCTTAGGGCATTGAGTGTTCTGGATATCTTTTAAGGTATTGCTATGCTTTTAGGGTGTTTGCTAGTGTGTTTTAGGCGGTTTCTTGCTGGCTCAAGTCAAAAGATCCCACCCACATGACTTTAGTCACTAATACAATGCAAGTCTACAAAATTTTCCAATTTTTAGCATCTGCCAGGTAGGAATTTTAACATCTGATCACTTTGCATATAATAATTAGCAAAAATACACCAGGCCATAACAACTGCCAATATTTGAAGCAACACTCATGTCTATAACACAAAAGTTCATTACTTTAGATTAGGAGTTAGGATCAAATCAGTAATCTTGATTATGACCAAAATATATTTTTGCCATATTTATGCAAATAAATATTTGGCATGTTAAAGGAACTTTTAAGTTTATGTTCATACCACACTGGATGGTGACCGGGATCTCCATGGCTCTCCGTCTGCGAAACCGGAGTTCATTTGAGGGGATGGAGTTCCAGTTAGCCGACAAATAACCAAATTCATCCCAGAATTTCACTATGCCCTTCTGAGCTGTTGAGGGATACATTTCATTCGTTAAATTTATTTAAAAAATTATTTTTAGCTTTTAAACTAACAAATTATAACTAGCAAATTAATCATTCATAACTGCACATATTACACAAAAAGAAAGGCACAAAGACTGACCTATACCGATGTCCTTCCAGTACTGGGCGAGATATTCTCCCATGGCTCTGAGTAAGTGTCTGTATTCTTTAGCGTCTGCAAAGTCCTGCTTGTTGTGCGTTGGTTCGAGCACTAGATAGGGAACATCCACTACTCCTACAACACCCCCACAGGCCCTGATACACCCACAGACAGTAGTCATCCATACTGTTAATGCTATTGTTACACATCAGCTTACATAATGAAGTTTGTGCGTTTTTCACTCACATTCCTCCCTCCAGCTGTGGTCCTGTCTTCTCGTACATCTTAATTAGACGGCTGCAGTTATAGACAAACATTCCGTCCTGGTCTCGTCTCTCGATGTTCACACCGAATATAAAGTTCAGCTCCTTGGGTTCTTTCAAAGCTCTGAAATGGAAAGAAAAACAGACAAAATATCTCAAAGCACTCTTTAAGAGGTCTGAGTGTGTTTGTAGGTGTGCATTACATGTTTTAGGCGTGTATTACTTTTGTTTGGATGCATGGATGGCTTGTTTTCTAGTAGCTTCAGCACGTAACGCCACAGCCGAATCTTGTGCCTTTCTCAGAGCGGCCTAAAATCAGCGACAGAAAATAAAACATATATTAAAAACCTGCAGATCCAACAAGCACTTCTAAATTGACATTTAATAAATTAATCGATAAATAAAACTAAAGAGGAAAATGTGAGTAGTTCTGTAGTTCCGTGCAAATGGTGGTGCTATACAGTCACTGGATATTCCTTACTGTGTAAATTAAATATACATTTCTTCTTGTTAAGTTACAAAAGTGATTTAGTCAAAAGCAGTGAAAGATTTTCTCTTTTGTTGTTTTGATTAACATGAATGACAGACAGCAGGAATATTAGACTGCTGTCACTTTAAGAGCTGCCTGGATCCAATATACTGTTACGAGGATACTTGCAAAAACTGGCATTTTGAGACATACAAGTGTGTGTGTAATTCCAATTTCCACCATCAGGGCAATAATTAAGAATTTCCAATCAAGAGAAAATGTTATGAATCTGCCTGGAAGAGGACATGTGTCTATATCGTCCTAATGCATGGTGAGGAGGAGAGTTTGAGTGGCTAAAGACTCTCCAAGGACCACAGCTGAGAACTGCAGAAAATACTTGAGTCTCGGGGTCAGAAAACCTTAAAAAAAAAAAATTCAATTTCCTATTTTTCTGCTGGAGGTCCTGGACATCTTGTTCAGATGCATGGCATCATGGATTCTATCAAATACTAACATATAAAAAATCTAAACCTGACTGAATTTTATAATGGGCCATGTTTGGATCTTCCAACAGGACAATAATTCAAAAACAAACCTCAAAATCAACACAAAAATGGGTCACTGAGCACAAAATGAAGCTTTTGCCATGGCCGTCCCAGTCCTCTGACCTGAACCCTATAGAAAATGATTGAGGTGAACTGAAGAGGAGAAGCACCGTCATGGAGCTGTGAATCTGAATGATCTGGAGAGATTCTGTATGAAGAAATGGTCTCTGATCTCTTGTCAGGTGTTCTCCAAACTCTTCAGGCAATGGGAGAAAACTCAGAGTTGTTATTTTGGCAAATGGAGGTTTCAAAAAGTATTGGAATAAAAGGGTACCGGTAATTGTGGCCAACATGTATTAGAGGAAAAAAATAAAAAAAATTCATAATGAGATCCCCGCCCCCCAATTTTAAATTCTTATTCTCCAATGAAAGGTTAGATTTTTGTGAATTTTTTTAATAAAAGATCAAAAGGATTAACAATGCAGATTTATTTTCACAGGGTACATATTCACCATATTTACCAAGGGTATCAACAATTCTGACCACAACTGTAAGTCCTTTTGTCATGCTAACATAAACTATGCTTCCAGCTGTAGTTCCAACCACACACCTGCAACGCTGTTTGCAAATGTTCATTTGAACTATGGATTCAGGAAACACCAAATCCTTGAACTACTGGTAATGATGGAAATTGCGACCATAGTTGGCTAACTATGCTTTTGGGAAACAATTTGATGGCCCAAGTCAATCCTTATTCATTGGACATTCTTGTAATCATTTGCTTTTGTTTCACAGAAAAGTTGAGATCCTTGATCTTTGACTGAGATAATTCAGTTCTGGGTCTGAAGTGTGTGTGTTGGGGTAGTTGTGAGGTCTTACCCTGGCTTCTTTGGATAAATCATCACCAAGCTTTAACTCCAGGGCACGAGCTTTACTCTCGGCCTCTCGTGCCTTCTCCTCAGCTAGAGATGAAGTCAAACATATGCACAAGAGAAAAAAAAAAAGAAAGAAGGGATATGAGTGATTTGATTTTACAGCACAAAGACTAATTCACTGAGAATCCAGTCAAAAACATTTACTTTTCTTCCTTTGTTCCAATCTTTATCAAGGGAAGAGCATAAAGATACATTTACAAATATGCCAATTGCACGTGAAAGCGAGCCGCTACATCCTGTCAAAACTTGTGGTTCAGTATTTGAAGAGGTTAAAAGCAGAAATGGTCAGTTCGAGGAAATGCCATTAGAAACCACAAAGCCTGAAGTCAACTTCCCTTAACGTCCAATTCTAGTCAACTTTGAGATGTTTATGTGGACTGAGGTTAAACTCACCAAGTTTCGAGAGGTGATCTGCCTTCTTGACCTCCTGCTCCGCACGGGTTTTAAAGCGTGTTGATGTGTATTTGTACATCCTAGAAGTTAAAAGAAAAGAATGCGTAACTTTTATATTGAGTCAGGATTTTTTTGCCACTGTCTGAGGGAGTTTTCACACTTGATTTAGTTCACAAGAACTACTAGTAAAAACAAAACTTTTAAACTAGCGTTTTTTCACTCAGTTCACAACATTAAGAGGTCAATTTGGTGTTAAAAAGACCCTGAGATTGTGTATGTGTGTGAAACTGGTATTTTTTCGTGTTTACCTAGGGTTATATAAGCAACAGGACAATCTCTTGGTTCTGACTTTGTGACCCTGAATGAAGATCCTCATTCTGGGATCGATGTACAGGACAGCAGCATATGCACGGAATGACCTCCTCTCTGGCTTCCTGTTTGCAACACAAACATACGTGTTAGTATCACGAAAAACATCCAACACTGCATTCACATGATAAAAACACTTGCCGCATGCCAGCTTAAGAGAAACATCAGTCGGTTTATGATAATTCTGCTCCTGGAAGCCCAGCTTCCTATAGGGTTTAACTCCGATCTGATCCACCAATGTTGTCTAGCTGATTTAAAGGAATAGTTCACTCCAAAATTAAAATTAGCTAAAAATGTACTCACCCTTAGGCCAGCCAAGATGTAAAAGAGTTTGTTTCTTTATCAGATTTGGATAAATGTAGCATTATATAACTTGCACACCAATGGATCCTCTGCAGTGAATGGGTGCCGTCAGAATGAGAGTCCAAACAGCTGATAAAAACCATCACAATAATCTACACAACTACAGTCTAGCAATTAACATCTTGTGGAAATGAAAAGCTTGTTTTTGAAAGAAACAAATCCTTCATTAAGACGTTTTTAACTTTAAATAGTTACTTCCAGCTAGTCCATAATATTAGTTTCTCAAATTAAAAACCATCTAGTCTGAATCAGACGAGAAATATACACAGACCAAGCACAATTTCAAAGATAAATTGTTATCAATTTATCTCCCCCCGCCCCCCTTGAAGGTCAAGTTCATTTTAATTTTATTTTCTCTATAGCGCCAGATCACAACAGAAGTCATTTAAAGTTACCTTTCCTATAGAACAAGTCTATACATTGTTCTTTTATTAAACAAACTAAATAGCCTTTGTTATTTTTATGCTTTCTGGGATGGTACTCAAATGGTTCAGATCATACTTAGAAGGGAGAGGTTATTATGTGAGTATAGGAGAGCATAAGTCTAAGTGGACATCTATGACATGCGGAGTCCCACAAGGCTTGCAAATTCTTGCACCGCTCTTGTTTAGCCTGTATATGCTCCCACTAAGTCAAATAATGAGAAATAACCAAACTGCCTATCACAGCTATGCTGATGATACCCAGATTTACCTAGCCTTATCTCCAAATGACTATAGCCCCCTTGACTCCCTCTGCCAATGCATTGATGAAATTAACATTTGGATGTGCCAGAACTTTCTTCAGTTAAACAAGGAGAAAACTGAAGTCATTGCATTTGGAAACAAAGATGAAGTTCTCAAGGTGAATGCATACCTTGACTCTAGGGGTCAAACAACTAAAAATGAAGTCAAAAATCTTGGTGTGATTCTGGAGACAGACCTTAGTTTCAGTAGTTTTTTCAAAGCATTAACTAAATCAGCATACTATCATCTCAAAAACATTGCAAGATGTTTTGTTTTCAGTCAAGACTGGGAGAAACTTGTTCATGCCTTTATCACCAGCAGGTGGACTATTGTAATGGTCTCCTCACCGGCCTTCCCAAAAAGACCATTAGACAGCTGCAGCTCATCCAGAACACTGCTGCCAGGATTCTGACTAGAACCAGAAAATCTGAGCATATCACACCAGTCCTCAGATCCTTACACTGGCTTCCAGTTACATTTAGGATTGATTTTAAAGTACTTTTACTCGTTTATAATTCACTCAATGGCCTAGGACCTAAATACATTACAGATATGCTCACTGATATAAACCTAACAGACCACTCAGATCATTAGGATCGAGTCAGTTAGAAATACCAAGCAAGGGGAGTTCGCTTTTAGCTATTATGCCACCCGCAGTTGGAACCAGCTTCCAGAAGAGATCAGATGTGCTAAAACATTAGGCACATATAAATCCAGACCCAAAACTCATCTGTTTAGCTGTGCATTTGTTGAATGAGCACTGTGCTACGTCCGAACTGATTGCACTGTATTTTATGTATAATCATTTTCTATTCTTAACAGTTTTAAATTCATTTTAAATCAATATTTATATCATAACAGAAGGCTAAAGTAAGTGCTGTGATGGTAAAGAGAATGTGGGCAAAGAAAGACAAGTGTGTTGGTTAATCAGTTGAAAGTAGGACCTGAGTTCTATTTGTTTGGTTCATGATGGTCAAAGTAAGTAGGGGGTGAAGTAGTGGAATAGTTAGGTGTTTTGGAAGGTTTTTTTCACTTAGTGCGGAAGAGTTTGAACAAATCTTGAGGATTTTTTTTTAAATTCCTTGTTTTTATTGTTGTGATTATTTTTTTTAATGACTATTTTACTTCCTTTTATGTAAAGCACTCTGAATTACCACTGTGTATGAAATGTGCTATATAAATAAACTTGCCTTGCCTTATTTATCTTATTTACACGACGACGTCATTTCTGTCTCTACGTTCTATGGTCGCGTGCTTACAATTCTCCTCTGCTCTCTGTATCGTGCGCACACACAGGTGAGCACACTCCCACTAGTATTTGTAAATATTAAGCCACAAAAGACTATTTAAATATGAATTCTGCGTGTCTCTGTTTTAATGAATGGCGCAGACGCGTGGTTTTGTTTACTACTTGTACTGAAGCGTGCATGACGCTTGCGGTGATATTAAGGTCTGCCTTGAGGAGATAAATACGAACAACAATCTCCAGTCTGCTCTGAGAGTCACTTCATGAGCATTTGACCATTTCATTTGAATAAAATTACAGACATGTAAAGGTATTAGGCAACCCCTCAAAATAAAAGTTTGGTTTAACTTGAAATTGTGGCAAAAATATATATTACTATTGTTCAGTAGAATGTATGTAATAGGCTACTACAACTACTAAAATTATTAAAACCTTATTTTTAAGGAATAATCATACAATATTTATTCAATGTTTTAATTGTAATATTATATCCCCTTTATTTTCCAAAAAATAAAATGTGTTTAATTTTCTTTAATTAAAAGATATATTAAATGAATGTTTTATGCCTTAAAAAAATGTAAATACACAATAGAATTTGAGCAAAAAAATTCATAAGCCTATTGTAAGAATTAGAGATGCACCGACTGCAATTTTCTTGGCCGATTCCGATTTCCGATTTTTTGGAAGTGTGACCTGCCGATACCGATTTTTGCCGATTCCGATTTTCTTTCTAAGAACTATAATTGACAGCATATACAAACAAAAATCTATGGAAATTTCAATGCAAAAATTATTTACATAATAAAATAAATTATTAAACATTACAATTCCCCCAATCTGGACTAAGTTACAGATTTTCTCTCACTTAAACAACTTTCAAAATAAAGTGCTCTGTGACTGGAAAGAGGAAGAAATGGTTAACTTAAAATGAGTTGCTGTATGCAACAAAACAGATGTCATTTCCCACTATGTTTATAAATGGTTATTTTTTCCCCTTAACCTTATTAAATGTGTCATCTTTCACATCAAATTCTTACTTTGTTTCAATTAATTCAGTTAGCGTAATAAGAAACTGTAGAGTTGTTACCATTCAAATGAAATTAGTATTAACAAACTATCTTTCCACTGCTGAGGAAACAGAAGCTGCATCTGAAGTGGCATTAGATGCATTTACACAGACAGTTTGATGAAGCTGAGGTGCCATAAATGCATTTACACTGCAAAATTTCAAATGCATAAATAATTGTATAAGATTAATGTTTCACATATTTTTTTAAACATACAAATAAATGTTGAAAAAATTCAATGATACTTTTAAATATGACTAAACCACCAGTAGGTGGCGGCAAGTGTCTGTTTTAATGAGTGAGTCATTTATTCATTCATTCAACCGATTCATTCAAACGTCTGATTCATTCAGAAACGAGGCAAGTGACTGTCCTTATGAATGAGCCACTGAATCACTGACTCACTCGATTCTTTCAAAAAACGTGTTTGATTGGAACTATTTTCGTCAGCGAAATTGAGCAAAAACAGTCACTTAATTTTAACTTCTTGTTTATTGAAATACTATTGTATAAAATAAGTGTCACATTGCAATCGTGTTGATATTGATATTCGGGGAAACATCATGGCCGTATAATGTTGCTTATCTAAATCATATTTTGTAAATATCTTTTTTCCTACCGCAGCATGCATTTATACATTTCTTTGAGTTACTTTGTGTGTGCTGTCTCTCTCACACACTCACTCAGGCTGTGCACGACATAAATACATTATCAGTCGCCATTTACACTGAATGCAATTAAAATTAGAATCATTCTCACGCGAAACGACGTGTTTACACCCGACTGTGAGTGTGCGCGTGGCTGTGACGTCATATCCTGCTCCGCTGGCAATAAAAGGATCGGCTCGGAATCGGCAAGACGTGAGACTGACCAGCCGGTCACCGATCTGGGTCGATCATGCGAGAAATCGGCCGATTCCGATCACTTGCCGGTCAATCGGTGCATCTCTAGTAAGAGTAAATGAAACTTGTTTTTATGCTTTCAAATAATTAGAAATGCTAAAACACAGAATTTGTTAACAATAAAACAAAGTTGGAAAAAATAAAACATTTCATAGGGCCCTAAACATGTAATTTTTGTTAAACTTTTAATAAATTGATGTTAAATTGTTTAAGTTTCATGATTTTAATTAATTAGACATGCTTTTTGATTAATAAAATTTAATTTTACCATTAAAGAGGAGTCAAGAAAAATTAAACCGGAAAAAACGGAATCCCCCTCAAAACGTAAAACTAGGGGAAGCACTGCTATTTAAAGTTAAAACACCTAAATAATGGATTTGTTTCTTACAAATATGCAGCTTTTGGCTTCACAAGACATTAACTGATGGACTGAAATGGTGTGGATTACTTGTGGATTATTGTGATGTTTTTATCAACTGTTTGGACTCTCATTCTGATGGCACCCATTCACTGCAGAGGATCCATTGCTGAGCAAGTGATGTAATGCTACATTTCTCCAAATCTGTTCCCATGAAGAAACAAACTCATCTACATCTTGGATGGCCTGAGAATGTAGCAAATTTTAATTTGGTGTGAATTACTGCTTTAAGTGTGTTTACTTACGGTTGGTGCTAAGATCTACAGAAAGGTGAAGAACTGGGCCTGTATTTATCAAGCTTCTCAAAGTGCCGAGAATTCATGAAATTTACTCCTACTTTCAAACTTAAGTAAAAAAAAAGCAAGTTATCAAATTTCTTAAAGCTAAGAATCACTCTTACTCTCCATTATTTAAGACAGCTCGAGAGGTCTCTCAAGTGGTTAGGAGTTGCCAGTAGGGGCTTGTGATGGCGCTGAGGAGACAAAGACGTGCGCGAATCTTTCAGGAGAGGAAGAATGTTCTTGAAATGTTTGACGACGAGCAGTTAATCAAACGGTAACATTTCCTCAGTAATTCAAACAGAAAACGAGCAAAGAACATTTACAGTGCATCCGGAAAGTATTCACAGCGTTTCACTTTTTCCACATTTTGTTATGTTACAGCCTTATTCCAAAATGGATTAAATTCATTATTTTCCTCAAAATTCTACAAACAATACCCCATAATGACAACGTGAAAGAAGTTTGTTTGAAATCTTTGCAAATTTATAAAAAAAAAAAAAAAAAAAAAAAAAATTATATATATATATATTATATATAAAAATCACATGTACATAAGCATTCACAGCATTTGCCATGACACTCAAAATTGAGCTCAGGTGCATCCTGATCATCCATAAAATGTTTCTATAACTTGATTGGAGTCCACCTGTGGTCAAATCAGTTGATTGCACATGATTTGGAAAGGAACACACCTGTCTATATAAGGTCTCACAGTTAACAGTGCATGTCAGAGCACAAACCAAGCCATGAAGTCCAAGGAATTGTCTGTAGACCTCCGAAACAGGATTGTATCGAGGCACAAATCTGGAGAAGGGTACAGAACAATTTATGCAGCATTGAAGGTTCACAGAAGCATGTAGTCTCTGTTACTCTTAATGGAAGAAGTTTGAAACAACCAGGACTCTTCCTAGAGCTGGACTCCTAGCCAAACTGAGCAATTGATGGAGAAGGGCCTTGGTTAGACTGGTGACCGAGAACCTGATGGTCACTCTAGTTGAGCTCCATGATCATATGTGGAGACAGGAGAAACCTACAGAAGGACAAACATCACTGCAACACTCCACCGATCTGGGCTTTATGGCTGTGTGGCCAAACTCAATTCTCTCCTTAGTGAAGACACATAGAAACACACTTGGAATTTGCAAAATAGCACCTTAAGGACCCTCAGACTGTGAGAAACAATATCCTCTGGTCTGATGAACCTCAATTCTAAGCATCATGTTTGAAGGAAACCAGCTCTGCTCATCACTTGCAGAGTACCATCCCAAAAGTAAAGTGTGCTGGTAACAGCCTCATGCTGTGGGGCTGTTTTTCAGTGGCAGGGACTGAGGGACTCAGAGTAGAAGAAAAGCTCAATGCACCAAAATATTGAGATAGCCTTAATGAAAACCCAGTCCAGAGCATTCAGAACCTCAGACTGGGCAGAAGGTTCACCTTCCATCAGAACAATGACCCTAAGCACACATCAAGAGCAGCTTATAGACAACTCTGTGAATGTCCTCGAGTGGCCCAGCCAGAGCCTGGGATTGAACCCAATCAAATATTTCTGGAGAAACCTGAAAATGTGCTACTAGCCCCATCCAACCTGAGCTTGAGAGGTGAAGAGGAGAGGAGAAGAGAAGAATGGCAGATAATTGCCAAATGAGGATGATCAAAGCTTGTCGCATCATACCCAAAAAGACTTGAGGCTATAATTGGTGCCAAAGGTGCTTCAACAAAGTATTGAGTGAAGGCTGTGAATACTTTTAAAATAAATTTTCAAAGATATTAAACAAACTTCTTTCATGTTGTCATTATGGGGTATTGTCTGTAGAATTTTGAGGAAAATAATGAATTTAATCCATTTTGAAATAAGGCTGTAAGCATAACAAAATTCGGAAACCGTGAAGCGCTGTGAATACTTTCCGGATGCATTGTACATTACCAAAGAACATCATTACTGATTTCAGTCTAGCGCGAGTATTATGGTCTTTAAAAAAACACTACCGTTATAATCAGCGAAGCTATCTACACTGTATAATGAATAAATCTCTTACCACTTATTTACACTGCACACATCTGCGGTGCGTTACAGCTCCGATACAGCCACCAGAGCTGATTCTAGCCAATGCTTGTGTTTATACCAACCGCACTGCCGCACGTTTCTGAAGCGTCCCATTAGTGGCTCTCCGCACTACATCACTGAACATAGGCACCTAGTCTATTTTGGACGGATAATAATATTAATCGTCTTGATATCGTCAACAATAATTGGCACAACCCTAAAGGCAGGTCAGTTAACAGCACACTGGTTTAAATTTGTAATTAAGACATAGTGGAAAACATGTTTATATTTCATTTCCAATGTGTATATCAAAATGTATTCTCTTGAAAATTCTTTATTGTCAAATGTGTGTTGAATGTAAACTCCTCTTAGGAATGTCACCATTCAATGAGGATTTATCTGAGAATATTCTTAAATAAGGAAATCTATTCAGTGATTGGTCCATGCCTATGTCATCATCCAAAATCCAACTTGTGGCATAGCAAAGTGTTGTGAATCAACTCATCAAGACTGACACTTAAGATTTAGTCTTACACTTCGCTTAAATTATGACTGAGATGCTTGATAACGAACTTTTAAGTGCAGCTTTGAGCCAAGAATTTTTTTACACTTAAGTCAATTCTTAGCAGTGTTCTTGAGAGTAATTTTTAGAGGCTTGATAAATACGGGCTCAGATCATTTGCGAGTTAACTCACACTCCCTCTACAGGTGTCCCAGCCATCAGAATGTCCTGGTGGTCCGTCTCCACATCCAACTCCGGCTCTCGGTTATCCATCAACTTCAAGTTATAAACTACAACCAGCGTACCTACAAACACATAGTACTCAGATTTAACAGCCTCATTCAAGACAATCTAATGGATCTCATTTGTGACAAGCTGCTGTAAAAACCAACCACTGGGTCCTTCAATCTTCTTGAACTGGTGGAAGAGCTGCTCTTCATTCTTAAAAGGTGAATACTTAAAGATGAGTTCAGTCTCAGTAGCGTACTTCTCTGTGTCTTGAGTCAGAGGCTGCTGGGTCTTTGCATCCCAACTGGGTAATGGGACAATCACCTTCAAGAACAGGCCAAAAACTCTCAGAGGTCTGCTTTTTTTGTTCAGAATGAGTGGTTGTATATGATGCCTGAAATCAACGTCTTACCTCGTCCAGACCCTCCTCTTCATGAAACGTTCGCGACAAAAACAAACACGTTAATTTGTCATCTTTTTTGGTGAAAAGAATGAAGTCCTTTCCAATACGCATGGAACCCCTAAAAAAAGACCAGGATGTTTATGTATTAAAAAAACACTAAATATCAAGATATGTGCAGCTGATTGGTTTGTGAGAAAAGTGTCATAGTACTTACGACTTTAATCCGTTTCCATACTGGCCAATGTGAGTGGACTCTGGGAATCGTTTGCTTGATTTGCCGAACTGGATTACATGTGTGGCTTCGCCTATTCAAAACATTTCTACTGTCATCGTGTCGTGTATGAGATGTTGTTGAGTGGAAATGCATGCATTTTGTGGTATGAATGGTTCATTTTTCTTTGCTTTACTCACTGGGGTCCATTCCAGTGCCATCGTCAAGAAAACACAGCATAAACCCGCCTCTCAGATCTGGTCTCTTCTCTGATTGGCCATAACAAATGAATATTAACATATATTAGTGGTCAATTTATTTTGTTACAATACATATTTTTGCTAGTGTTGAAATGTATTACTGTAACATAAAACTATTGTGTCCAACCTGTGCAGATGTCTATCCGTGTGGCATTTGCATCTCTGTAGATGAGAAATGGAGTGAATGTTCACTTTAATGGTGCAAATCATTTAAATGATTCCTCAGTTTGATTTAATGTGTCAGTAATACTTAATAATTACAGACGGAAAAAACAGTGTCAGTACCTTGAGTTGTCCACAAGTTCAGCCAACGCTCCAAAAAGAAACTCGTGCGTTGTCCTGTCGGCAATAAAATATTTAGTCAGCAACAACAACAACAAAAAAAGTTATCTTTTTCATCATCCTGTGTTACTTTTGTAGTTTATGGTTGATGATTGCGCAGAAGTATGCAACAAAGTTGTTACACAAGACCAATTCAGCATTATTAAAACATTGTCACGAATGTAGAACTAAAACAACATCCACATTCAAAACTGCTCTTTGGTGTTCAATTCACAAACACATTTACACTGTCTTCCCTCGCACTGATAGTAAACACATCACTTTGCTGAAAAAAATGAGCTCTGCATTGCCAAATGTCAATCGTGCCACAGCATTTCATCAAAAAGGAATGACTTCTTGTCATGTTATCACTGCAAACTGCTCTGGAGAAAGTAGAAGCGGGATCTCACTGACTGTTCACCGACCAACCATCAATGGATGCTGACAAAAACGGCCGCTTTTGAGAATCACAAGTTCCAGTCTGATTGGCTGACTGCTATGCAAGTTTTAGTAGTAGTAGTTCATCAATCAGAAAATTGTAACATCAATTAAAATTTGTAACAGTCAACACTAATCTATGTGGTAAATGCTTTGCATTTATATAAGATGTAATTGTCAAATGATAAATTAACATTTTTACACTAACCTATGCTCAAGAACACATAATATTCTGCGATCCCACAGCCGCATAATCTAAACACTTAAAATCAAGCACAGAATCTCAAAAATACCAAAGGAATCCTTCCCAGAGTCCTCATGTTAATCTGTTTCAGGACGTTTCTCTTACTGTAATGGTTGTACCAAACTCCATTATTAAAAAAACCACGGCATAGTTTTTTTTAATTACCCAGTAAGTTTTTATATAATCGCAAATATGCAAAAATATTATCAAACATGCACATAAACGCACTAAAATTAGTACTTACGAGTTTGTGTGCAGATATTCAAAGGTGAGCTGAGCTCGGTTTAGTGAGCTGTAATTTGTGTAGGCCATCGTCTCAAAATAAAACTAAATTAAAACAAAGAGAAAACCAGCTGATTGTATTCACGTCTCGTCTCTACATTCTTCTCATATGATGAGAATCAAGTGATTGTTCAACACCTAGAAAACAAGAAACAAACATGTCAGTACAAACCATCCATAGATCTATCGCAAAACTGTAGTATACCACCTGTCAACCAACTCATTGGAAAATGTATTAACATACAGCTTACTGTGATTAATACTTAATATAAACAGTAGGTAATACACAACAAAACAAACGTTTCAAGCAGTAGTATGCTACGTTATGGCTATAATGATCACATGTTGCAACCAGCGACATTTTTTGGATATTTATTTGGTTAGTTTGCATTTTTAATTCAATTTTGAGTAAAAACTTCTCTTTACTTGAGGCTGCCAAATTAATAAGTCAAAATAGAGATGTTAAAAATCGTAATTACTTCCAATGCATTCAAGTGCAATGCATTGTGGGGATCTATACAGTGTGTTATGTTGTATACTGCATTTTGGCAAATGTATTTGAATACTGTGCCTAGTATACATACTACATATCACAGAAACAGTAAAGTAGTCTTATATCAAGAATAGCCTCAAGGAAATCTCAAGTGTTTGAAACCTTACAAAACTGCAACACTTGCCATTCTGTGTGCTTTTACATCTCTTGTCATATTAAACATTTAATCACTGTAAATTGTGTGGCTTTGTAATATCCTTGTAGGCATGCATGATGCATTTGTTGAACATTTACAGACTTTTGCCTTTTAAAATGATAATGCATGTTTTCTTTTTCTTGGCTAAATAATGAATTATACAGGTGAGCTCATAAATGGACTGTCTCTGAGGGACATTTTACTGTCCGTCCTTGAACTGACTAAATTCACACAGAAACACACGCCAGGCCAGCCCATGCTGCAAGGCCCTTAAGATCCATGCAACAGCACAGACTGATGATCTGCTAACACTTTCATTCACTAAACGCTCAAATTAGTATCTAGACTGTCGAATGTAACTCCTGACTCATGCAATAAAGCATGCACAGGAGCAGTGGTCAAATAACTGCGGCCTGCCCATAACAACCGTCTACATTTACAAAACCAGCAGCCTTTGTACAGTAACACAAGCAATACATGTGATTTCAATAATGCAAACCATTTAACCATTCCGCGACCTCCGTTTGATTTTATCCAAAGGTTTCTGCCTGTTGCATGAGGAAAACTACCAAACAGAACGTGTTTATTCCTTTTTCGTTCATAGAAAGTAGATGCAAGGCCTCGAATCGCTCCAGCAGCTTTTTCCCTCGAACAACACGCACGAGCCCCGAGACAGCTTGCCCCGCCCTCCTCGCAGCGCTCAGCCAATCGCGTTGCCCGCTGCATCATTACGCGCGTCTGATTAGTTGAAGTCGCCGTCGTTTAACGTAAAGCAGGAAGTAGTTTGTTGGTCCATGAAGGAATGTGGCGTGGAAAACGCGGGGAGGCAAAATCGTGCTAAAAGCACAACACGACTAATCGATAAGCTGACCTGCCGCTATTGGTTTTTAAAAGCATATAAAAGGTAATAATGATACGACAACATTTATGTAATATGAAACCATGAGGTCGCGTTTTGTCAGATACGTTTATTTACTAGTACGTGTAGTTTTATGATTTAAGCTGTACAGTCTGTAAGCGTTTAAGCAACACACTTCTGGTAAAAGATGAGTGCTGACGATTAAAGCTGTATGTTATGTAATGGACGAAGGGGACAAAATGTCTGCCATCTCTTCTGAACATAAAAGGATCTGTTCAAACAGATACCATTCACAGATTTCGAAGTGCTGTAATGTTTTTATACTACTCCTGAAATTGGTGAGAAATCACACCTGTTTGTGTGACTAGACTCTGAAAGCCGCAAAGAAAAAAAAATGTAACGGCCCGCATTTTTTAGCCAATAAGAAAACACTGGCTGCTTTTTACATGTTCGGATTGGCTGATGCTTCTCTGGGGGCGGGGTTTGAAGAATGTGGGGTTTATTCAGTAATATCAATATGATACCGCTATAAAAAGTTTCGAAGAATAAAATGGGTAGCAATAACATTTAAAGGTGTCATTTTAAACATTTAATAGCCTAATCAAAAATGATTAATCTTTTATTAACTTAGAATTTAACATTAACACAAAGCCAATGAAAAACATTTCATATTTAGGTTAATTGTTAGTGTGAAATGATTCAAGATTATGTTTATGTTGTATTTGAATTAGCTTTGTTAACTTCAAGATCTATCCACCAATTCCTGGCTGATGGTTGGCTGTTGTAATAAAAAGTGTTTTTTGTGAATTGTTGTCAAAAGGTAAGTGTTTTATGTTTTTTTTTTTTAAATTTTTTTTTTTACATGAATTAAGACCAGAACACTGAACGCACCGCCACTGAATAATGTCCAGACACCTTTACTTTGCTCACTGCCAAAATGGCACAATGGAATATTTTAATACATTTTGTTTTTAGAAAAATTACAAATGATGTACAATAAATGCATTTAAAAAATTTCATATTCAAGATATTCATTCATGTGGCATCAAGAATAAAGCTTTCAATCATCTAACTTACTCTTGGAGTATAGTTATATTATAACCACCATATATCATAACATAGTGTTGCAACCAAACATGAAATACAGTCACATTTAGATGAGATCTATTCTGAATGAATTGCATGCAGCCTGCATTACTGGTTGCAATTTCTCAGTTACACAAAACAAACATGTTGGGACGGAAAATTACTGTTGAATACCCAAATGCTCATTTCTTTCAGTAGCAGATGTCTTCATGTGTTCTGATGTTGTGAGGTGCCAGTTCACTCTCAAATGTGGACGTTCTGTATTTGTTTCTCATTGGCTCAGCAGCGATTCCTATGAATTGTTTTTAAAACACTGTATTATAAAACTCAAAACATGCTAACTTGCACAAACTTGCATGCATTCGCACGAAAAAATGCAAATCAAATAGTGTTATATACTAAATATTAGAGAGCTCATTGGTAAATCAGAATACATTGGTAAGCTCTATAGTTCAAATCCATAGTACTACCTTCTGAAGGTCATTCCCCTGGAAAGAACGTGGTGAACGTGAAGAAAAAGTTCCACAGAGACTCATGAGGACACAGATAACCTGCACAAGGCTTTTTCATCCTAGTCAAGCAATACAGAAGTGCAGAGGTTAGCTAGATGTTGCTCATTCGATGATGGTTCACAACTGACACTGTTATTGAACTTAACTGAGCTAAATAGTGACACTATTGTCTTCTGTAGAGCTGCTTTGCAGTTGAAATTGAATTTGTTGCATGGTTGTTGAATGAATTTAATGGTTATTTTCCCGTTTACTAATGTGAAGCTGCTTTGAAACAATCTTTACACTCTTTAAAATAGAGGTTTGAGAGGGTTATGCCATAGAAGAACCATTTTTTGGTTCTCTGAAGAACCTTTCAGTGAACAGTTCTTAAAAGAACCAATTTTTCTTAGTGTGAAGAGCATTTTAATGGTTTAAAATCCTTTTAAACCAAAGCAACGGAAAGGTTCTACACTCCTAAATAAAAGTTCTTTAATGGCATCTGTGGTTCTGTGAAGAACCTTTAACACCCATGGGACCTTTCTATTCCACAAAAGGTTTAAAATGTTCTTCACACTTTGAAAAAAATGGTTCTTTTCAGAACTGTTCACTGAAAGGTTCTTTGTGGAACCCAAAATGATTCTGCCATCGCTGTGAAAACCCTTATTTGGAATCTTTATTTTTAAGATTGGCTCCTCGTGAAACCATTAATTCCAACAAAACAGCTTTATTTTTAAGAGTGTATTGAATAAATCGCTATAGAAATAATTGTGACTTGAGCTTCACAGAAAGATATGTAGAATTTGAATCCCCATCATTCATGGTTTTACACATCCCCTGCCCTTTAGAGGTTCAATAATTAACTATTTAGCTGATTCTATCTTAATGAATGCATTGTGTGTTTCTACCTTAGTGAGCAGGACTGTCAAGTGTGGATCTGGTGTGAACTCCAGACTGAAGCAGTGTGGAGAATTGTGCTTGTATGCTTCAACAGCAACAGCCTTGACAGGTGAAGCGCTCTTGTCTTCGTTCTCTGTGACTGGGCATTCTGGAGGTGACCTGAAACGTCGGTGAATTAGCTTGCAGGATAATTATTTCACTCAAAAAATGGGTTGTGTCTGTATCAGCTTCTCACGGCGTTTGAGGGAGAACATGGGTCAGGGCAGTGAAATGAAGACAGGTCAGGGGTCGACTGCTCTGTGTCCCAGCAGGAGTTTGACTGTCGGTAATATCAGTGTGCAGGAGCAGAGATATATTGATGGATGCTTTCACTGCAGCCCCTGTGACAGATTATGTTGACATTAGTAGAAAGAAATATCAGGACACCAGACAAAACTACTTCATTCCTGTTGTTCAATACATTTTCATTTCTCCTCCCCATTACATATAATATATTACTTATAAAATATTATACACAGTCACATTTATAGGAAAAAAAAAACCTATCACAAATAAAGTGAATAAATGTGAACTGTGCTACCATTATTATAATCAGGTTAATTAATAAGGTGCCTGAGCTTGAACTGAAAGTTTGATATATCCTTTTATTAAAATACTTTTAAATTACAACACAAGCAAGCATATATATATATATATATATATATATATATATATATATATATATAATTTGAAATGTTTTCTTTTCACATATATATATACACACACACACACATACATACACGTTTTTATTGAAATAAATCTGAAATAAAATAAATAGAAATATTAGATAAAAATCTTGCCTTAGTAACTAACTGGAACAAGTTTCCATTGAAGCAAATTCACTTAGTACTTTGAAATAAGATAAAATAGAAATATATAAATATATGAAAAATGTAAACTAAATGAAAATTTGAAATGTTTCCTTTTCAACTAAAATAAGTAGAAGTACTAAAATTACTAACTGGAAATAAATAAAACCTAAAATTAAAATGAATTAAACCTAAATAGTAATATTTATTTAGTTATAAATAATATACTTATAAAAAAAAAATTTCCAAAAAAAAAAAAAAATTTAAACCACAATGTTTTCATTGTAGGGCTATGTTATTGGAGATATCTAGGGAAATATATATGGGAAATTTTTCGTTTGCTTTTCTACAGGTTGTGACTGCTTAACTTTGTGACTATTTAGTCACCAATATCAACATAGATGGTATTATGTTTTTATTTATTTAATTTTTTTTAATTACTCTTTTCCTCTTTATTTATTTTGGATTTGTTTATTTATTTATTATTGCTTATGAGTTGCTTGTGTAGTTATTATTATTTGAAGTAAAATTCATGTCACAATATCTTAAAGACTTGCTGTTAACTGACTGTATTTTAGGAAAGCACATTGTACATTTATTATGTTAATATTGAATTTATTATGTAATAATAAATAATACTAAAATAACAGTATCATGCACAAACCTTTCATGCCCATCTGGCTGCCCAACATAGTGGCACTAATGGCAGTATTTTCTGGGACGTCCCCTATAAACGCCAGCGGCACCAGTAAGGAAACATGAGCACTGCTTGTAGAAATATTTGTCCTATCAGAATGTTCCACCATTCGGGGAGACTCTTCCTCCAGCGGTGCATCTGTGTCGTTCAGATGTGTGCAGAACATAAAACCAGCGATAGAACCCAGAACCCGGTTCCAGTCCTAGCAAACAAGCATATGAGTTAATCTATAAATAACTGCAAAAGCCAAAAATTATAGCAGTGATCATCATACTCACTACGCTTATGTCAGGGTTCTTGATGTTGTGATTCTGAGAGTAAAGTCCAATGCAGACGAAAGTTATGGAGAGGATTAGCAGAGTGAGGAAGAACACAACCACAGGAGGGTGTCGAGATACCTGATCTCTCAAATTAGACACAGGCCTCCACTTACCCATAATGCACCAGGAGGGAAGACACCACCTGAGAGGTTTAAACCATGCCAAATATGTAATGCCTATACTTAGAATGGAATACTAGCTTAATACTTAAAAGAATAGCTCTTCCAAAAATGGAAATGTTCAGCAAATTTTCTATAAAAAAATTAAACATTAGGTATAATTCCATTTTATAGTGCCTAGAGTTTAAAAAAAGTATGATAAGCTACATTATGTAATAGCGCTGAATATTTGGTTAATATCTTGGTGATAAATGTTTTGTTTTCCCCCCACATTTTAATTTTTTTTGTAAAAATGTCAACTTTTAGCTGTTTGACTAAGCATCCTTAAAAATTATTCATTGTAATAATTGCTGTAAATGTAAGGTTTTTTGCATTATTGAGTGTGTACTGTACACATTTTAGCATATGTAGTATGTAGAAAGCTTCTAGTTTTATCTGGGTTCTTCATGAACGCAAAGATATGCTTACCGTGCTGCATACTGTATACAGTAATAAAAGTAGTATGTCAGCATGTTATTGAGACCCTTTCTAAACTCATAGTTGCATAAAGTATGAACAGTTCAGTCTAATTGATGCCTTGACACATGAACTAGATTACTTACCTTTAATTACGTTCATTTAATTAGCGCGTAGAGACAAAATGTAGTTTGTCATGTAAACATTGATTGAATGTAACGCAAGCAAGTTCCTCACAGGTGGGCTTCCCTCAAGACAGCTTTAATTCCAAAATAAATAAAAGTCCAGTGGCGAAGACGCACATATTTCAAATCTAAAATGTTCGATTTTAATTCAGTCAAGATAAACTCTGTGTTTTGTGCAACATATATTAAAGAGATGTAATTTAAAGTAATTAAAACAGTATTAAACGCTTTAAGTGTTCGTTATACATTTGCATAACATTGTTATACAGAAGAAAAAAAACTAGTCAAGCTGAATGGAATGCAAATTGGCTGTTTAAATTAAATGTAAAATGTTCTCTGGGTTTCTGGTACTGATTTTGTTTTTTTTTATAAAGAATTGATATTTTCGGTCGAACCTTCATATCGTATTGAGAGGTCTTTTATTGTGTAAATCAGAAAGCGGAAGTGCTGTTCGTTGTTTCCTCCTGCAGTCTGCCGTGCTCACTCCTGCTGTTTGAATGAGACCTTCTAAAGATTAAATTCATATTCAAATACTTAAATTGGATAAAAGCTGTTGAAAGGTGAGATTTTATGTTTTCATGTTTATCGGTGCGTCTTGTTTAAACACTACATGATGCATATCGGGTGTTTAAATCAACCTACCGTTACTTTAACGAGAAGCTAACCTGTTAGCACAGTTTTTACTGAACTGTGAATATATAATTTACTAAACGAATATTTAATTAAGAAACGTAGAGTCGTATTTGATATTTAAAACACATTTGACTTCTTACTGTTCTTTCTTAAGGCAGATAAGTGTTATTTTTTTTAGCATTGTTTATATGCTATTTATTAATATTACCTTTTATTTTCTATATTTTCATTTTAATTGGTTTTAGTTTTTACGTTGTTATTAGTTTTTTTTCTATTTAATTTTAAATTATATTGTTTAATAAAAATAGCTAACTTGTATATAAATAGTCTGTGTGTTAAATCATGAGTAATTTAGAAACGAATTCTTCATTTTTCTTTTTTGTTCATAAAATATCATGATAGTAATCGATGTTTTGACTAGTTTTTATTAGTTTTTTTTACCATTTCTGTTTAGCCTTAAAAAAGTGAACTTATATAAATTCTTTGTGAAAAGAAGGAGTAACTTAGAAATGAACTCTTCATTTTCCCTAAAATATTATGATTTTTTCCCAGGAGAGAAAAGTTTCTGTTTGGAGGCGACTGGAGATTGTTAAAAATACAATGAAACAAATCCATATAGACAACTGACAAAAGTGTTCTGTCACAATAGAAATTTGAATCAGGGCTTGTGATTTGATTTATGATCACTCTAATTTCTTTCATATTTCAGTAATGTCTTCCGACGCTGTGAAGAAGAGAAAGCCGAAGGTCATCCGAAATGAAGCAGGAACTCCAGAGACCAAGCGAGGTCGAGCAGAAGGCGATCAGGTGAGCAGCTCTGATCTGAAACACACTGAAGAGCTGAAACCGCTCGTGTTTGTGATGTGATTGTAGCAGAGCAGTCCATTAACCCTCAATCATTCTTCTTTTCTAATGACTCTGATGTCCGTGTGCAGCTGAGTGCAGTCAGTTCACATGTCAAGTTCAGGAAGGTCAGGTTGAGGCAGGTGCAGGTACCATCCAGCATGTTCCACTCATTTAGGCTTCAGATGTCTTTCTTTATGAGTTGTGTTCAGATGAGTTTCAGTGAGCAGATATGTTGATGTGAGACTCATGTGGCGTGTGTACGTAGGTCACGTATCCGGCCGGACCTCATCTTATCGGACAGAGGAAGCTGATTACAGCAAAGAATCAGGTTCCCGTGAGATCTCTCTCTTTCTCTCTCTCTGACAGCTGAAGGGTCCAAAATGAACACTTATCAAGCAAGCAGTATGAATCAAATTTGTTATTTAGCCAATTTACTTACAAATTGCAAGGGACAATGTAGAATATAGAAATGATTTTCTGCTTGAAAGTTAAAAAGAATAATACTCATAAAAATAATTCTGAACTCCATGTGATAACACATTTTTGACATTCAGCCTCCATATAAAAAAATGAAGAGTTAATTGTTAAAAATAAATATATAGAATACTTGTCATTATTATTATACTTGTATAGTTTAGTATCATTCTAACAGAAATACTTCTTATGTTTTAAATGTGTAACATGTTTTAAATGTATAATATATATGTGTGTATGTATGTGTGATAGATAGATAGATAGATAGATAGATAGATATATATATATAAGTAAATAATAATAATATAATTGTTTTAAATCATTTTAACTTGTAATATTACCTTATTTTAATAAAATATAAATTAATGTTAAAAAAGTTAAATTAAAAATGGTCAAAAGTCAATATGTTGTTTAGTGTAATTATTACAAATAATAATAATTAATATTATTATTAATAATGTCAATAATAAAAATAATTATTATTATTATGTGTTTTTAAATGTATAATATTAATTAATTTATATAATAATAATAATAATAATAATAATAATTGTTATAAAAATATTTGCTGTGATTGCCAAATCACAATCAACTATTCCAGAGAGCTGTGTAATTTAGCTTCAATTAAAATCACCTGCCTGTAGCAGGTCATTTTGGATCCCATTAAATCATAAATAAATACAATTTTGGATTTCCTGCTCAGCTGTCGACACGTTTTCTGTTGCACTTTTGGGTGAGGAGGGTCACATCTCACAGTTTTGTAGTCTCATCCCATAAGAAAGTATTGTTATTGGGTTGTTAGCTCACAGCTGTTAGGCAGGGTTGTGTGTGTGTGTGTGTGTGTGTTGTCTGGTCACTCAATGTGTGTGTTCTTCAGGATGTTCGAGTGTATAATGAGGAGGTGGAGTTGGAGGGCAGGGACCCGCAGCAGGACTACATGCTTTATAAGGACACGTGTGCCGCTCTGGCCAAACTGATGGCAGAAATACAGGAGCTGAAATCCGGTGGCGCCAAAGTCGGAGTGAGTTTCACATTTGCCATTTGTCAAAAAATGGAAGTGAATGAATGAATGAAGCTGCTGACATTTGCTTTATGCATCCTAGAGTGTAGAGATCGAGGAGAGACGCAGACAGTGCAGCGTTCATTTCATCACCCTGAAGAAACTCAACCGCCTGGCGCACATGCGACTGAAGAAAGGCAGAGATCAGACACATGAGGTGAACACATAAGTTCTGAATGGAATACTAGTGTACTTCATACTCCAGTATACACGCTTTTTAAAATACTACATAAAACAATATGCAACAATTAACATTTAATGCAGTAGTATGCTACATTGTTCTTGCTTTTTTTTTTTCTTATCATGCTTGGCTTTAAAAATATTTCATCTGCTAAAATTCTAGAAATTGTACATTTATTTATTTATTTATTTATTTAGTTTATTAGAAAATCATATTATACTGCATGTTTAAATTAGTTTTAGTAGTTTTACACTTGTCATTTTTATTAATTATATATATATATATATATATATATATATATATATATATATATATATATATATATAAAAATAATAATATTATTATTATTATTATTATTATTATTAAAAAAAAATATTTCAGTCAGTTGTAAATTTAATACTTCAGCTTATTTCAGTTATTTGCCAAGGGATCATCGCTGATTTTCTCAACATTTTTATTTTATTTTATGTTTTTCATATAATAATTAAATTTTTATTTCAGCTTTATTTCAGTTAACAATTAAGTTAAAACAATTAAAACAATTTCAATTTTACTAGTTAACTAGCAATAATCCTCTGTCCGCAGGCGAAGCAGCGAGTGGATGTTCTTCATTTACAGCTGCAGAATCTGTTGTATGAGGTCATGCACCTGCAGAAAGAGATCAGCAAATGTCTCGAGTTCAAGTGAGTTTTACAGTGCATTTCCAAGTCTTGAAATGTCATGGAAATTGACATTTCTAGAGTGAATAAATGTGACCCTGGACCACAAAAGCAGTCATAAGTAGCACAGGTATATTTGTAGCAATAGCCAAAAATACATTGTATGGGTCAAAATTATCAATTTTTCTTTTATGCCAAAAATCATTAGGATATTAAGTAAAGATCATGTTCCATGAAGATATTTTGTGAATTTCCTACCATAAATATATCAAAACTTAATTTTTGATTAGTAATATGCATTGCTAAGAACTTCATTTGGACAACTTGAAAGGCAATTTTCTCAATATTTAGATTTTTTTGCACCCTCAGATTCCAGATTTCAAATAGTTGTATCTCAGCCAAATATTGTCCTATCCTAACCATACATGAATGGAAAGCTTATTTATTCAGCTTTCAGATAATGTATAAATCTCAATTTTGGAAAAATTGAACCTTATGACTGGTTTTGTGGTCCAGGGTCACAAATATTTTTCTAATCAGGCTCAGCTTGAAAAATATTTAATATTTTGGCAGTATGCAATTATTTATTAATGCATTCAATCAATTATTGGAATAAAAAAACACTAAAAATTAATTTATTTATCCATCCATTCATTAATTTATTTTTGTTTTAATTAAAAAAAAAAAAAAAACTTTAAGATATTTAATCTGCTAGAATACTATTGTATTATCATTGTTCTTTGTTTCAGGTCTCAGCATGAGGAGATCGAGTTGGTCAGTGAAGAGGAGTTTTTTCAGGAGGCTCCGGCTGAGATTTCACGCCCTCACGTCACTCGCGATGACCACCACCAGCTCACGCTCGCCCGCCTGGACTGGGAACTGGAGCAGAGGAAGAGGTAACACCCGACCCTCCATAAACCTCTAATACCTCTAAATCCTGACCAGTTGATAAGATGGTGTTTTCCCATGATGCAGGTTGGCGGAGCAGTATAAGTTGTCTCTGGCTAGAAAGGAGAAGATCCAGAAAGCCATTGAGCAGAAGAGAGAATATCTCAGCAGCCTTCAACCTGGACTTCAAAACATCATGCAGGTGAAACACTAGATTGGCATATATACAAGTTTGGAATATTTAAGATTTTTTAATGTTTTTGAAAGTCTCTATTGCTCACCAAGGCTGCATTTATTTGAATAAAAATACTGTAAAAACAGTAATATTTTTAAATAATATTGCTGTTTAAAGTAACTGTTTTCTATTTAAATATATAATAAAATGTAATTTATTCTAATATGCTGATTTGCTGCTCAAGAAATATATCTTATTCATTTTGAAAATAGTTTTGCTGTTTAATATTTTTGTGGAAGCTGTGATACACTACCAATTAATAGTTTGGAGTACGTAACACAAAAAAAAAAGGAATTAATATTTTTAATCAGCAAGGATGCATTAAACTGATCAAAAGTTACAGTAAAGACATTTATAATGTTATAAAATATTTTTAATAAATGCTGCTCTTTTGAACTTTCCATTTATTGATGAGTCCTGAAAAAATGTATCACAGTTTAGAAAAAATATTGATCAGCAAAAACCATTTTCAACATTGTTTATGATCAGAAATGTTTCTTGAGCAGCAAATCAGCATATTAGAATGATTTCTGAAGAATCATGTGACACTGAAGACTGCAGTAATGCTGAAAATTCAGCTTTGATCACAGGAATAAATTACATTTTAATATATATTCCTAATAAAAACCCATTCTTTTAATTTGTAATAGTATTTCACATTACTGTTTTTACTGTATTTAAAAAAAAAAATTAATGCAGCCTTGGTGAGCAAAAAATATTTATTTCATAAACATTAAAAAAAACTGACCTGTATTGTCACATTTCACAGCCCAGTTGGACAGGAAGAGACTGACTGACGGATTTTTCTCTCTCTTTCTCATAGGCGTCTCTCCCAGTGCAGGAGTATCTGTCGATGCCGTTCGAGCAAATGCAGAAGCAGGCAGAGGTCGCCCGTCACCTGCCGCCTCCTCTGTATGTGCTGTTGGTCCAGGTGGCTGCGTACGGACAGGCTTGCGGTAAGACTCACATCTTCATTCTCAGCGGCGCCTCTAAGACCTTGCTTTTCTGATGAATCCTGGTTTATGAGATCATGCAATTATGCATTTCAGACAAAACCCTGTCTGTGAGCATCAGCGGGGACGTGGATGAGGCCAAAGCTCTCTCCAGACCGCCGGAGGACTCGCAAGGTACCTCTGTGTGTCTGCTTTACGGGTTGGAGGTGTGTGTGATCAGTGGGGTCTTATATTTCATGTTTTTTTTTGTCTCAGATGATGAAAGTGATTCAGACGCTGAAGAAGAGCAACAGAACACGGTCAGACTCGACTTTTATCTTCTTCTCCAGTTCATTATCTTGTAGTTTGTGTGCTAATGTACTCATTTTCGATTTCTCTCTGTTCAGAAGCGCCGGCGAGCGACTGTAGGCGTTCAGCTGGATGACAAGCGTAAAGAGATGCTGAGACGCCACCCTCTCTCGCTCTGCGTGGATCTAAAGTGTAAAGGTGTGTGAAAAAATTGCTGTTTTCTATTTGAATATATTTTAAAATTTAATTTATTCCTGTGATCAAAGCTGAATTTTCAGCATCATTACTCCTACAGAAATCATTCTAATATGATGATTTGCTATTTAATTAGCTACTTTTTCTTAAAGGGATAGCTCACCCAAAAATGAAAATTGTCATTAATTACTCACCCTCATGTCGTTCCAAACCCGTAAGACCTCCATTCATCTTCAGAACACAAATTAAGATATTCTTGATGAAATCCGAGAGCTCTCTGACCTTCCATAGACAGCAAGGATCCTAACACGATCAAGGCTTAGAAAAGTAGCAAGGACATAGTTAAAATAATCCATATGACATCAGTGGTTCAACCGTAATTCAACAATTTGTCGTCTCCACCCTATAGCGCCATTTTGGAGAGTATCACATACGTAAACAACGTATGTATGCGGATATGTTGTTTACGTTGTTTACGCTTTGATCTGAATAGGGTTGAGTATCATCTGAATTTTATCAATTCAGATTCTTATAGATTCCCAGTTTCGATTCCAATGTGGTTAAAAAAAGTCAAACATTTAGATATCAAACATATTTATTCTGTGTCTCTTTTTGCAAAACATTTAATTGCAGCTGAATACCATGAACAAAACTCAGCCGGCTACATAAAAACCAAACTCGATTAAGAGCTGTTTGTGTGCAAAATAGAGCTGCACGGTTCAGGATTTTTTTTTTTTTTAATGAAGGTTGTAGTTCTCTCACAGTTCTGAAGAAAAAAAATATTAGCCAACTAAACAAAATCTCATGGAATTTATGAATGGAATGATTCAATGACTCACTCAAGATTTACTTGTTTCATTACTGGATGAATCAGTGTTTTTGAATGAATCTCTTGAATGAATGATTCAAAGACAAATTCATTTTTAAAAGCCCCTTTTGGCCACCTAAAAAAAAAAAATGCGCACACAGGAATTGATAGGTGAAATTGAAATTTTAATTTTACAACAAGTATCCCATTCTGGAATTGGTACTGATTTTTTATTCCCAACTCTAGATCTGAATGTAAATAACGTATCCGCATATATACGTTGTTTACGTATGTGATACTCTCCAAAATGGCGCTATAGGGTGACGCGGAGGAGACGAATTGTTGAGTAAAGTCGTTATTTTTGGGTTTTTTTGTGCAAAAGTATTCTCGTAGCTTTGTAAAATTACGGTTGAACCACTGATGTCATGGAGGGTCAGAGAGCTCTCAGATTCCATCAAAAATGTCTTAATTTGTGTTCTGAAGGGTGAGTAATTAATGACAGAATTTTCATTTTGGGGTGAACTATACCTTTAAGAGTTACTGTAGTTAGTCATTTTTTACAGTACTAATTGTATTATCTCTCTCCAGATGGCAGCGTCCTGCATCTGTTTTTCTATTATCTCATGAATCTCAACATTCTGACTGTGAAAACCAAAGTTTCCACCACTACGGATCTGTCTGGAGCCATCAGCGCTGGGTCAGTACAGCAGCACCAAAATCAAACCTACTTCAGCTTACACAGTCAGCACAGTTATTTGTTTTCTAACACCATTAACGCATCTGTCACAGAGAGCTGCTGAACTCAGAGAGTCTGCTGAACTGTCTTTACGCGTCTGATCACGGCAAAGAGACGCCCAACCCTGCCAACCGCTACCAGTTTGATAAAGTCGGGTAAGGCAGACGTCTCCAATTTATATTAGTATTAATATCACCAGAGATTGAGTAGTAATACTGACATAATAAGAAATTAACTAAATGATATTAGGCTATGGATTTAGTGCTTATATAATTTCAATTATTTTTTTTTTTTTTTTTACTAGATTTGCATTATATATAATGCATATACTATATATATATATATATATATATATATATATATATATATATATATATATAATTTTTTTTTTAAATATATTTGAAAACTTAAATAATTGTGTATAATTATTATTAAACTTTTTTTTTTTAATTGTTTTTTCTTTAAAATGTATTGGTATTATGATATATATGTTTTAATTTATATTATGAATGTCATGAAAAACCCTTTGCTTTTGATAATAAATAAAAAAAAAATAAATAAATAAAAACCTGTACATTTCTGTGCAGAATCACTACATTTGCAGATTATGTGTCAGATCTGGGACATCCGTATGTTTGGGTGCAGAAATTGGGTGGCCTGCAGTTCTCGTCTGATGGTGCACAGGTGTGTGTTGCTTTAGAAATGTTTGAGCTACATTTTGCAGTTTACGTTTTGCCTAAAAATGTCTTAAATCAAAGCAGAACATCTTAAATTCATAAAGTTGTTGCATTAAATGTTGTATGCACTGCAAAAAAACATATATCTTCCTCAGTTTTGTTTTCTAATGCAAATATTTAAGCATCCTTAAATCGAGATGCAGTTACTTGAGATGCAAAATGAAGATATGAAATCTTGAATTTCTGAGAAACTAAACAAAATTAAGTGAGTTTGTTTAAAGCAAGAACAAATACCTGTCTGTGAGGTATGAAAGCTTGTTTTTCCTTTAAATGAAGTTGATTTTTTTTCTAACCTCATTTGCACATATTTGTTCTTATTTGAATCATAAACATAATTTTGATTAAATTCTTAAACAGAATGTCATTTTGATTCATAAAACATCTTGATTTAAGAGTCTTTAGACATTTGCACTGGAAAACAAGACAAAAATACTGAGGAAGGACGTCACTTTATTTCAGTGTGATCAGAAGTAAAACTTATTTCCATATTTATAGTTAAGCTAAATGAATCAAAAAATAATGGAGATCTGTTGAAAGATATATTTTCAATCTTTGAAGTGTTACTTTTTGTATAGATCCCTAGATATTTAAATGTAGAAGTCATCTAAAATTTACCTTTATGAAACTTGCAGAAAACTTGAAAATAAGCTTTATTATTGACATCAGTGTAAAGTGGGCAGTATTGTAATGTCATGAAGTGTGTTTGTTTCAGTCGGAGCTGAGGGGCAGCGCGCTGAGCGCCAGTCACATGGAGAGGACCATGAAGCTGCTGCGAGGAAGACTGCAGGCCCGACTGGCCCTACACAAACAGTTCAGCTCGCTGGGTATGAGACGGTCAGATGTTCACTGTGTTTATCTTGTGTTGCTTTGCAGTTACTGAGGTTTTTGAGTATTTGTTTGTTATGTGGTTACTGAGGAATTCTGGGTGTTTGCCTGGTGGTTGTTTACTGGCTAAGGTCAACAATGAGGTCAACAGACCATATTTAGAAACAAGATATCCCATAGATAAATTCAGAAGATGTGTATTTAGTCAATAAATATGCACTATTATTAGGGCTGTCAAAATTAACGCATTTTAACGGCACTAATTTTATTAACGCGGTGCGCATTTTCTGTTTGACCCGTGGCCTAGCCTGTAGTTGGAGAAATTGAGAACCGTGTTGCCAACTTAGCGACTTTGTCGCTAGATTCAGAGACTTTTTTTTTTTTTTTCAAAAAAAGCACCTAGCAACAATACATAACACATAATTGGACAAATTTAGTTTCTGAGACTCGCCGGTACTGCCGCACGAGCGTGAGGTCTTGCTGTCCCAGCGCGCACACCCCTCTCTCTGTCTGATCTGATCTGTTCAGCGAGCGGTGGAGAGGAGCAGCGCTTTTAGTTAAACCAGATATTATGTTGCTTCTCTAATTTTACATGCAAGAATAGTCGAAATAACAGCACAGCTATTGTCTTTATCTTATGTGTATTTGATTTCATCAGACGTCGGCTCGATTATAAATCAGGATTTTTGTGCAGATTAACATCTTGGAAGGGAGAGCTGGTTATGTAGTCTTAATGGGTCACGTTTCAGTCACTGTTTCGTATTAATTTGGTTGTCTGACAACAGAAACAGTAAAATATAACAATGAAAACAGTTTTATTGAGAATTTTACTCCATCAAATTACAGTATGTGGGCACAGAGAGGCAAACAAATGTAATAATGAATAATAAATGTACACCATGTTCAGAAGAAGAGCTGCCCTGTCCTGCAAATAATGTAAACAGGTTTGTGTAAGTAAATTGCTCAGTACAAAGAAAGAGAAGTATTGGGAACCTGGTATTTCTGTTCTTTTTTCATGGGTCTAACAGACATGAACAAGTTCTTTGAAAAACATCTATGACCTTTGAAACATGTCTAGTCTTCATGCTCTATGTTGAGTATGGTTTCACTAATAATATACATACATTTGCATAAAGCATCCATATTTGTCTATGCCCATGTTAATTAGAGTTTTAAAAACTTAAAAAGTATTAATTTAAGGTACATTTAGAACAGATAAAAATGTGCAATTAATTTGCGATTAATCATGTTAACTCATGACAATCATGCGATTAAATATTTTAATCGATTGACAGTCCTAAGTATTATATATTTACACTACACACAAATACCAGGCAGCAAAACTCTTTTCATTGATAATAATGAGAAATGTTTCTTGAGCAGCAAATCAGCACATTAGAATGATTTCTGAAGGATCATGTGACACGGAAGACTGGAGGAAAATACAGCTTTGATCACAGGAATAAATTACTTTTTAAAATATATTCAAATAGAAAGCAGGTCTTTTAAATTGTAATAATATTTCACAATATTACTGTATTTTTCATCAAATAAATGCAGCCTTAACAAATGTAATAATTGAACCATGATGCTGTTGAATGTTGCTGTCTGTTTAGTTTTTTGTGTTAACAGTGCACTGGGTTTGTTCTGTTCCAGAGCACAGCATCATTCCCGTCTCCAGCGAGTGCCAGCATCTGTTTCCTGCTAAAGTGGTTTCTGGTCTCACGCGGTGGACCATGATGAGCTACCAGGAGTTCACTGTACGTTTCTTCCAGTCTGGAAATACTGACCGGATGTTTAGCATCTCACACTGACATCAAGGGAAAATTTGGTTTCTTGAGTGAAAATCAGTGCCTCAAAGTTTGGTTCTTGTTGAACAGGAGCTGGGCTACGTGCAGCATGTGTTGAAAGCCGGTCTGGTGAGTGAGACGGATCTGTTCTTCATGGCAGTTGTGGAGAGAGGAACAGGTGGGAATTGTGCTTTGTGTCAGACTCTTCACTGTCGACATGTTTGGTTTGCATTTCAGCTTATTGTGGCCTAAAATCACGCACTTAGAGAGGAAGAGACCATCTGACCGACATGTAAAGTGGCCATCCACAGTGATTATGTGATGTTTAGGGCGGCGGGTGAATCTGAAATCCATTATATCTCATTTGCTTGCTACTCTAGAATGTCAAACAAAAATTTGTAACACATTTTAGAGCAGTGTTTTTATTGTTAACAAACTTTTCTAAAACTAAAACTACAACTAAAACTATTAAAACATTTTGTTAATTGAAATAAAATATTAATATTTAGTGTGAAAAAAATAAAAACTTTGTTGCATTGCTTTATCATAATTATCATAAATTGTCACAAATGAACTAAAACCATAAATATGTAATTACTTTAAAATAAAATATAAAAACGTTACTTTATTTCAGCTATTACAACTAAATAAACTACAACCAAAAATTATATAGACCTATATTAAAAATGAATAATAATAAAAATGGGAAGAACAAACCGAAAGATTAAAAGAAAATTAACAAAAATTTAATTGAAACAGAAAAAATCTAAAAACAAAATCAAACAAAAATTATAACAGTATATCAGTGATACTAAAATAATACTCTTGTATTGGCAACTAAATGAAATAAAGTAATTTGAAGTACTTAATAGGGGTGCTCCGATCAGGATCAGGACATTTATTCAGGGCCTGAATTTAATTTTTGAAAATGAATTCCCCTCTTAGGTGACTTGTGAGGGGGATTGGGGCATTTTTTTTTACATTTTTCAAAAATATATATTTGTCTCACCTAAATGTTTGATCATTTTTGTTTTGACAATCGTGCAATTGTTGCACAATAGCTTACACACAGTACAAGCCTGATTTCATGATCTGTATGTGAGGTGGCCTACACCAGGTTCACACATACTCCGTCTGCAGTTAGGGTTAGCAGTATGCAGTCCATGCGCGGTATGTAAGCGGTCCAGAAGCAGCTTTCACACAGGAGTCTGCAACTGATCCATGGCTGTTTACTTCAAACACACCATTTATCCATTATTTTGATTCCAAATCCAAACACTGCTACTTAAAATGCTTTTTCAGCATTGTGATTCTTTTTTTACACAGTCCAGTAATACAATCTTTCATAGACGTGTTTAAACGCAATAAATATAAGAAACACATTATTCAATGCTTTTTACTTTTGCATTTACTTCTAGATTTATCTGTTAAGTTGCAAAACATTTAAACTACTTTTCTTACATTATCACAAACATTTTAAATTAAAACTTACCACTGACAGAAACAGTCAACGCACCACATACGCACTGCAAACGGAGTAATGTGAACCTGGCATTTTATGTGTACGCTTCGAGTGTGCATGAGCGCACGGTCTCCAGGAGAGCGCGCGAGAGCTGAATGGTTTAAACACTGGCAAGAATTAAAAAGAAATGCAATTGGTAAACTTTAGTGATGATGCAACACTGCCTCGATTGTGCAAATGACAATTCACTTGGCAGGCGTGATCTGCCTTTTTAGAGACTGCCGGTCAGACATCCCAAAACGATTATCGGCCGATAGTGATCGGTAGCCGGTCAATCGGAGCACCCCTAGTACTTAAATTACTAAAACTAAAATAAAAATTCAAGCTAAATAGAACTAATAAAAATGACAAAAGCACATAACAAACTTACTAAAACTTTAAAATTAAAATGAAAACAGCAAATATAAAAATACCAAAAAACTATAATGGTATATTAATTGTATTAAAATAACACTGTCAACTAAATGAAAATAAAATACATTTTAATAAATTAAAGTGAAATAATTTTAAGTTGAAGCACTAAAATTACTAAAGCTACAGCTGAAATAAAAATTAAAGCCAAATAAAACATTAAAAAATAAATAAATAAAAATTATAAAAGCACATAAATAAATCTTAATCAGTTAGTGCTGTCAAATGATTAATTGCGATTAATCGCATCCAAAATAAAAGTTTTTGTTTACATAACATCTATGAGTGTAGTGTTTATATTTATGTATATATAAATACACACACATGCATGTATATATTTAAGTGTATATATAAAAAGTGTTATGTTTATGTTAAATATATTTATATGTAAATATTTTCAAAATATATACTGTATGTGTTAATATATACATAATAAATATACACAACAAATAAATTATGGAAACAAACTTTTATTTTGGATGCGCTTAATCATTTGACAGCACTATATTCAATATATAAAAAAATTATAATATCGTATAAACATTACTAAAGTAACAGTATTTCAGAGATTCAGTGACATGAACATCATAAACCCCATCATAAATTCCACAGTCATGGAAATGTCTGATGAAATAATTGTCTCTCTGGTTGTCTCTCAGCTCGTCTGTTGGCTGCTGTGGTGGTGAACCCACGTTACCCTGAGGTCATGCCACTCTTCTCTCTCTCTCTGCACTGGAAAGGAGAGCGCAGCGGCCGCACTGATGATAACCTGCGGGTAAGAGCCTCTACGCTGCTCAGGTGTTCAGTGTGAAATTGTTTTCTAAATGATGTTGTTGTCATGTGATCAGGCGATGGAGAGCGAGGTGAACGTGTTTCGGTCCGAGCTGCAGGGGCCACGACCAGGTCTCCAGCTCCTGACCAATCAGATCCAGCGCTTGTGCGTGTGTCTGGATGTGTATCTGGAGACGGAGAGTCAAGTGTGTGATGGGTCTGAGGGACCCAAGGAGTTTCCCAGAGAGAAGATGTGCTTACGTACTGCCAGGTAATGCACTAGACCTACTGCAAATACACTGAGCGAATCAAAATGATTGTTTGCTGGAAGTTAACAATGCAACCCATTTTATTTCTCTAATGTGGTGTATTTTCCAGTGAAACTTACATGTAAATGACATAATCTGTTACATTTAAACAAAATACAAGCATTTTTCCCAATCACATGATATGCATTAATAAATTGTGCACATTAAGTAATGCTTGTTTTTAGAAATAAGTTTTAAATTTAGATTTCATGATAACTTTGTATTTAACCCAGAATATTAATGTCTTCAAGAAACGGCTAAAAACACATCTCTTCCATCTTTATTTGACCCTCTAATTCTAGCACTCTCTATTCATTTTCTAACTGCTTGTTTTCTTTAAAAAAAAAGGCCTCTAACACTAGCTTTCTCTATTGTTATTTCTATTCTATCTACTTGTTTTCTTTATAGGCTATCCGAGACTTGTCATAGCACTTGCGTATCATTGCTCTTTTGTTGATTTTGATTGCTTCCATTGTCCTCATTTGTAAGTCTCTGGATAAAAGTCTCTGCTAAATGTAAATGAATATAGTAAATAATTTCCATGTTTTCTGGTGGATAAAAATATGTGGTGTTCATGTGAAATCTCTTGTCTTTCTCTCAGGGGTCCCAGTCGTCTGAAGCCCTTCAAGTACAACCATCCTCAGGGCTTCTTCAGTCACCGCTGAATCAGGATCGCAGGACGAGCGAGGCTGTTTTAGTGTTATTAGCAGGGGTTGAAAGCCCTCTCTCATTTCCCTTCATCTACCTTTTATCTCTATTTTTCTCCTGTGTTTCTCTGTTTGCTCATATAATGTGAATTAGAAAATAAACACTGATTTTGATTAGAAAATCTCAGTCTTCTCAGCTATTTGATGATTCCAACTTTTTGTGGTATTACCTGTATGTATTATTTTGTTTTACCATTTTTAATATATTTATATTTGATTATTTTACTATATAATTATACACACATTTATACGCATATAAACATACTGAATATACATGTGTGTGTGTGTATATATATATATATATATATATATATATACACACACACACACACATACGCACAATTTTTATATGCATGCATTTACTTGTTTTACATGTTTTATACATGCATTAGTACTTTTCATAGAAAGAATAGTAAATTATTTGTTCAGCTTGATCGTAAATAATTTGTTAGAGACTCTTATTTTGAAATCCGCAACGGTTCGGGGTCACGTGACAGTAAATGCACACAACAGTCTCAAACCTGTATGTCCACATCATCTCTGCTGAAGATCACGAACATTTATATCGCAGAGTAAACATATTAGACACATATCGGGTGAGTGATTGGATTTGCTGCAGGGGACAAAAGCGTTAGCTTTTAATTTTGACCCTCTCGTGTTAAAACTGCAGCACAGGTGCATTTAATGCTGCATTTGAGACTCACATTATTACAGATCCAGGGGATTCAGAAAAAAAAAAAAACCTGTACCATTTTTTCATTGATACTGTGGTAACGCCATAGTGCAGTGTTGATATCAAATAATTTATGATGATTATAATCCGTGTATGTCGCTCCTCAGACAGCAGAAGCGCTGAAATGAGAGCAGGTTTGACTCTTCTGCTCGTCTGTTTGCTGCTGCCTGCAGTCAGAGGCACATTATCAAAGACCGATGCCAAAAAAGCCAGTAAGATCCAGGAGGCGGAGGTGAGACTCTGCTGTGATCTGTGTGAGTGTTGTCTGTTGATATGCTGACACCTCTGAATGTGTGTGTGTGTGTGTGTGTGTGTGTGTGAAGACGGCAGCGGCGGATCGTGCGGCGCAGGAGCGGGGTCTGGTGGTGACTGAGCCTCAGTGGCGGGACATAGTGAGAGAGGAGAAGAGGTTCTGCTCTCAGTGTGTGTCCACACGACACTTCAGAGGAGCTGTGCTGGGATACATCACACCTGTGAGCCACACAGCACACATCTATCCGTCTGTCTGTCTGTCTGCCTGTCATTCTGTCTGTCTGTCGTTCTATCTATCTGTCTCTCTGTCATTCTATCTGTCTGTCTGTCTGCCTGTCATTCTGTCTCTCTATCATTCTATCTGTCTGTCTGTCGTTCTATCTATCTGTCTCTCTGTCATTCTATCTGTCTGTCTGTCTGTCAGCCTGTCATTCTGTCTCTCTATCATTCTATCTGTCTGTCTGTCTATCATTCTGTCTTTCTGTCTATCGTTCTATCTGTCTATCTTTCTGCCTGCCTGTCTGTCTATCCATCTATATATCTGTCTGTCTGTCTGTCTCTCTATCTATCATTTTATCTGTCTGTCTGTCTGTCTTTCTTTCTGTCTCTCTGTCATTCTATCTATCTGTCTGTCGTTCTATCTGTCTGTCTATCTTTCTGCCTGTCTGTCTGTCTGTCTGTCTATCCATCTATATATCTGTCTGTCTGTCTATCTGTCGTTCTATCTGTGTCTTTCTTTCTGTCTCTCTATCTATCTATCATTCTATCTATCTGTCTGTCTTTCTTTCTTTCTGTCTTTCTTTCTGTCTATATCTGTCTGTCTGTCTGTCTGTCTATTGTTCTATCTATCATTCTGTCTGTCTATCTGTCTGTGGTTCTATCTATCTGTCTTTCTTTCTTTCTGTCTGTCTGTATCATTCTCTCTGTCTGTCTGTCTGTCTGTCTATTGTTCTCTCTATCATTCTGTCTGTCTGTCTGTCTATCATTCTGTTGTTGTATCATTCTATCTATCGTTCTATCTATGTTGTTCTATCATGTCTGTTGTATTATCTCTTCATCCATTCATCCATCTGGTCTTTCAGTGGAACTCTCGTGGATATGACATCGCTAAGTTGTTTGGTCCGAAGCTGACGTCAGTGTCTCCGGTGTGGCTTCAGCTCAGACGAAGGGGACCAGAGAGCTTCCACATCACCGGTCTTCATGACCATGATCCCGGTCTGATCACTTCTCTTCCTTCGTAAGACAATGATGCTTTGTGAAGAAAAAAAGGCAAATGATTTTCTTTAAGCACTAACGACGCTCGTCTTTTCACAGGTTGGGTCAAAGCCGTGAGGAAGGCCAATAAAAATAACAAAATACGTGAGTATGGATTTAATGTTGTGGAAGACATGAGGTTAATCTAGCTAAAAGCATCGGGTTCTCAGTGTGTGTTTCTCTCTCAGTTCCTCGGCTGTTGTTTGACGGATGGTCCTATCAGGACTACATGAGCGTTCTGGACAGCGAGGATGAGATGGAGGAGTTGGGTCGAGAGGCGCTGGAAGTGGCAAAGGTGCTGTATTTACATGCTCTGTTCACGTCATGTTGGGATAATCATTTTTTAATCAGTTTCCTGACTAGGATCCATATTCCACTTCATGGGAGTTAGAGTGCTCGGGTTTTTGTTAGTTCCCATTCAAAAGCCTGACTATAGGCCATATACTATATTTAATCAGTGTGATTTCACTTTTGTGTAACTTAAATATACATGTATGCTGGCTAATCTGCTCTGATGAAGTTCATTTCATTTCCTCATTGTGAGAATTGTTGACTGACTGTGATTTTTCTCATTAGGCGGAAGGGTTTGATGGTTACACACTGGAGTTATGGAGTCAGCTTGGAGGAAATAAGAGAAAGTGAGTAAGAATATGTGTGTTGGTATTGTTTACTAAAACTGTTAAAAAATGTTTCTGATAATTGAAATAAAGCCGAAATATTGTCCTGGCAACTAACTGAAATCAGTATTAAAATGAGTAAAACTGAAATAAAAAATAAAGTTGAAATAATGAAAATAAAATTTAAAAATAAAAGAAAGTTCGAAATATTAATAATTACTGAAATTATATTCACACACTGTTTTCAGCTGAACCCCATTTGACGTGAAATATTTAAAGTGAGATTTTAATTAGTATTTTAATTAGATTTTTAGTAAATATTTCAGTAATTTAACAACAACACATTTGAATTGTGATGTAGCATGCAGGTAAACAAACATACATATACAGGTGCATCTCAATAAATTAGAATGTCGTGGAAAAGTTCATTTATTTCAGTAATTCAACTCAAATTGTGAAACTTGTGTATTAAATAAATTCAATGCACACAGACTGAAGTAGTTTAAGTCTTTGGTTCTTTTAATTGTGATGATTTTGGCTCACATTTAACAAAAACCCACCAATTCACTATCTCAACAAATTAGAATACTTCATAAGACCAATAAAAAAAACATTTTTAGTGAATTGTTGGCCTTCTGGAAAGTATGTTCATTTACTGTATATGTACTCATATTAGGGGTGTAACGGTACACGTATTCGTACCGAAACGTTTTGGTACAGGTCTTTCGGGTCGGTACGCATGTGTACCGAACGAATACAGTATTTATTTATTTTTTATTTTATTTTTTTTCTTCAGAAAATTCAAATAATAAATGGAGAGCCGCTTCTGGGACAGTTTAGAAACGTGCTGGTATAAACCCAACACAAGCATTGACTCGAGCAGCCGCGATCAGCTCCGGTTCTTGTGTCTGAGCTGTGACGCGCCGCAGAGCTGAGCGCGAGTGAACGCGATCATTACTTCTTAATTACTACTAGTTTTAACGTGAATAAACATGACTAAACATCTCATGCCTTATGTAATTGCTCAATTAGTGTTTCAACCACGGAAAGACATCAACAAAACAGCATGGAAATAAAATGTCACGTAGCATTTCATTTACCTCAGCAAGTCATCAGTGTCGTTAGCTCGTTAGTTCACTAGAGAAATGAAGTCTAGAGAGGAGCATTTCATGAAATATTACACCATATACTCATTATATTTTACTAAACCTGTTAGTCTTAATTATTTAATGTATGCCTAAATTAATCTGTTATGCAACATGCTATGACAGCCAGTGTGTAATTGAATATATTTTAACAAATAGCCAAGAAATTTTATTATTTATGTTAATTTAAAAACTGCATTGTGTAATTTACATGTTTGCATACTATTTTTTTTTTTTTTTTTTTTTTTTTTTAATTTGAGTGTCAATCATCTATTTAAAAATAAAAAGTAATTAAATTTAAGTTTGGGTTAAGTTGTTAGGCCTAATTGTAACCTTATAATGTAAAAGGGCTATAGTTTTAAGCATAAGCTGAGGTAGGTTTTTATCACGAAGAAAATTTATACTATAACTGAATGTATTTAAAGAAAGAGCAACTTGTTCAGTAAACCACTATTTAAAAAAAAAAAAAAAGTTTAGTTTTTCCCCCTGCTGTACCAAAATCCTACTGAACCATGACGTTAAAACCGAGGTACGTACCAAACCGTCATATTTGTGTACTGCTACACCCCTAAAATAAATAAATATATATATATATATATATATACATAGAGAGAGAGAGATCTCTCTCTCTCTCTCTCTCTATATATATATAATTTTTTTTTTTTTTTAATTAAAAAAGATTACATTTTTGTGAAAACCCTGACATTACTAAAACAGATAAAATCTTCATAAAATCTAGAAAAGTATTATATTCTGAATATGATAAATATTCTGATATGGGGTCTGAATTACGTGTGTGTTACAGAGAGCTGGTGCACCTGGTCACACACCTGTGTGAGACTCTGAAGGCTGGGAAGTTAACCTGTGTGCTGGTCATCCCTCCTTCAGTCGCACCGGGGTAAATGAGTATATTTCTTTTTCCATCTCATTATTACTTATGCACTGATCCTGTTTACATGAGCACCTGTCTGTGTCGTGTTCAGCTCTGGTCAGCCTGGCATGTTTGGACGCGAGGATTTTGAGAAACTGGCACCAGTGGTGGACGCGTTCAGTCTGATGACGTATGATTACTCTGGACCGGGCAGGTCAGAAACACACACACACAGATTCTGATGGTAGTTTAATGGTGATTTGCTTTTCATTGATTTCTGTCAAAATCATGCAGAAACATTTTATGATGTTAAGTTTAAAATAAGGAAATTTAAAATGAGACAGACATTTTGGGTGATACTGATAAATACTGTTTTTGTTATTATATGGTTTTATATTTGGCCAACAGGTAATTTGATGACTCATATTACATATCTGTACTGCTACTATTATAGTTTTTATTAGTATTTTGAATTAATTTTATTTTTGTATTTTCCTTTTTCATTTTAATTTCAGTTTTTAAACGTTTATTTTTAATCATTTTAAATGTCTATTAGTTAGTTTTTATTAACTCTTATTTCAGTTTTAGTTTTAATTATTTTAGTACATCGTTAAACTAAGTTAAAATGAGAAATGCAACTACATTTTAATTTTTTTTTTATATTTTAAACCAGTAAATGGTAAAAATAAAAGTAAAAATACAACCTGATATCAGCTTGTAATAAAGAAATAAAAATGTAATTGCAGCTTTTTATCACACAATTCTGACTTTTTTCCTCAGAACTGAAAGTTCATATCGCATGAAAAAAAAAATTGAGATAAAAAGTCGCAATTATGTTTTAATTTTTATCCCATGGTGGAAACAAACTTCCACAGTTTCCAATATGAGACAATTAGACAAAAAAAAAAAAAAACATCAAATTGGCTAATATTGATAATGTGTATCCTATTTAAAGTGTCCTTTAACAGATGTTTTATTGATCTGTCATTATATTTTAACTGGTGATTAATTTTTTATGAGAATTATTTTATTTTCTGCATGTTTGTAAGCACAGAGATATTTTTGTAAATGTTTAACTCGCCATCGCCACCCAGTTCCCCAGAATTCAACATTAGCTATTGAAAAACTCACAGTCTGGCCATTATGAGCTTTTTTTTTTCTGAAGTTTTAGATTGGCTGTGATGCTGTTGTGTTTCAGGCCTGGTCCGAGCGCTCCACTGGCCTGGGTCAGAGAGTGTGTGCTGCAGCTCGCGCCTCACAGCCAGTGGAGAGACAAGATCCTGCTGGGAATCAACATGTACGGCCTGGACTTCAGCAGCCACGGCGGAGCGGAGCCGCTACTGGGCGGGAGGTACACGCTTCATTCATTAAAACAATCATTTATCGAAATGATTGCTGTCAGATGAAATTAACTGTGCTAATTATTTGTTTATTTATTTCAAAATATATTTAATATTTTTAGATAAAATAAAAGATTTTGTAATATAACAATATTTATATAAAATATTTTATATAAAAAAGTTAATTCAATTAAAAAAAAAATAAAAAGTGATTTTTTTTACCATGTCAACTTTAGTAAAATTTTAATTATTAAGCTTGTATATTTAATAACAGTTAAACTAAATCTGATACATCTAAATTGCCTATATATTGTTTTTATATTTACAAAAATTTTACTTAAATACATAGTATATAGATAGTATAGTTTTCCTTGAGACTGAAAAAACTGTTTTATGAAGTCTCATTTTATGATGATATTTACTGCATTATGTCCTGCATACTTGTATTCTGACCAGAAAACCTCATAAAAACAGAATTAAACGTTCAAAATGTAATATAATTTTTCATTTTAATGTAACCATCAAGTTATCTCAAAAGAAATTGCTCTTGGAAACACCAGTTTAACTGCTGTTAAATGTACAAGTTTGATTCATAAAAATGTAACTTTGAATTACCTTAGTTTTCCTTAAGATTGAAAAAAAATGTATATTTTTAAGTTTTATTAGTTTTTTCACATTTTGTTTTGTAACATTTTTTAATGTTGTTAAATTTACAAGTTTAATTTTTAAAAATGTACTTCTAAAGTTGACAGTGAGAGTTTCAGTGATTTCCAGAACCATATTTAATATTCATTTTCATTTAGGTATGTTGAACTGCTGAAGGAAGTGAAACCCAAACTGCAGTGGGACGAAAATACTGGAGAACATTTCTTCAATTATAAAAGGTTAAACACACACAGAACATCTTACACAAAGTTTGTAATGTTATGAACAAAATTAGCTTGCATTAAAAAAAAAAAAAACTTAGATATTTTAATGATTGTTTCTTGTGTTTCAGGAGTAATGGAGTGAGGCATGTTGTTTACTTCCCCACTTTAAAGGTAACTTTCTGATGGTCAATATAAAATATTAAAGGGGCTTGTGGGTATTATGGGACTTTCTCTTTCTCCTCTAGTTTCTCCAGCTTCGTATCGCTTTGGCAGCTGAACTGGGAACAGGAATTTCCATGTGGGAATTGGGACAAGGACTGGACTATTTCTACGATCTTTTGTGACCCATTTGACTGTGACCTGACCTACGTCTGTCTGATTTGCTTCCAAATAATAAAGTGCAATTTAATAAAGCACTTCAGATATTTATGACAATACTGTTGTTAAGCATGCCAATAAAATTATTTTTAATTACGTCAGTTATCATGCGCATTGTTGGCAGTAAATCAGCATTTTAATGTAATTTATTTTATTCAGGAATACAATTTAAGGTACAGATTTGGTTTTTCATACTGTATTATGGTCATAATACTACACATTACAGATTTAATTTCTTTTACGTTGCAAATCATAACCTTGTTAAAGCAGCACCGAATTATTTTGGACATAAGATAATGAAGCAAAACAAAACCTCTTAGAACAGATCAGTTCCTCTTATCATGATCTACATATTCACAGGATATAAAAAAAAATAAAAAAAACCCACAGGATTTCCTTTTAAACGGCCCCATCTTACACTTTACAGGAATGTTCAAAATTAGGTTTTATAACATCTGTAACCAAAGAACATCATAATCATGTTTGCACTAACAAATCAATGTCTGATCCATTTAAAAGCTGAAATGTGGTGCTTTTTAGTCATTTTAGTGGATTTAATGTTCTAGGTGAAATTCTGGCGTTAACTTTAAAAATTGTAGTTAAAAATAAAGCCTTTTAATACAGTGCATGGCTTTGAAATGCATTTACAGGTTTTTCTTTTAATATATAAAGCATGTGCTCCTTTCAAAGCATTCAAATGAAAATATTTTATACACAGAAAAAAATAATTCACTTAAATGGAATTTTAAGCGATAAGTAAACTCTGGAGTGGGAAACATTTGACATCTTGGCATGATTTTCATATTTGTGAATGTGCTTTCAACAGTCATTTTCTACAACACTTCTGGTTCACATTTCGTGGTGAGGTCCCTTGTTGGTTTCCTTCTGAACAGGTGAAGGGTTTATCTGGTGCTGCACAGCAGAATCAGGTTATTGACGGCCGCTGTTGTGGACTGAATGTTCTGGCCCGTTACAAGATGGCGGTCCAGCACCACGTGAACGGCGTCCTCGATGCTCGCTGTGAGGAATTAATTTTATTTAGTTAAAAACTATGCTTGCGACAAAAGGGATGAAGCAGGTCACCCAAAAATACACTGATGTGTTACTTTTAAACAAATTACCAGCTTTCAAATTCCGCCGGTTTTATTACAAACTCTAAACAAATAAATACCGTTTGGCGCTTTTTTTTAAAGTAGCGTCACGTGAGAGATCGCCGCTGACGCCTCGAGCGCGAGCGAACCATCATCTCTTCTGCTTTACAAGTTTATAGCACGAAATACACATAAATGAACAACAGAAGGTATGTTTAAAGATTAAGTTCAACTTATTGAATGCGTCATATCATGTAATCGCTCAGTCAGTATTTAAATCGAGAAAAGATCGATAAAATCGACCTTACCTCAGAAAAGCCATTCAATGTCAACAGCTCGATAGTTAGCTTGACAAATTAACTCTAGAGGAGATTTTCATAAATATATGCACTATTCATTATATTTTACTTAACTTTTTCTTAAATGTATGTTTGAATAAATTCGACGTTTTGTGTTTTTATTAAAAAAAAGGAAGATTTAGAGTAGATAATACATAATTAAAAAGGTATAAGTTATTAAATTGCTTTATGTGCAGTTTGAATGTTTGTATACAAATCATTTGTTAATTTTAACCTTTAATATTACAGCAATGAGTTATAGTAACTGACAGCTCAGGTTAAAAAAAAAAAAAAAGTACACTTCCATAATGTACTTAAAGTGCCCTATTTTCGCGCGCTAACTTTTAAAATCCTATCTCTGTATTTAAAAAATGTATTTAGTTACCACTTGTAGTACACTTGAGTGTACTAGTGTATGAAAGATGGGTTCAAGTGGTAACTAAATCCATTTTTTTTAAATACAGAGAGAATGTTAAAAGCGCATTTTAGTTTATATTCATGGTGTCCCAAAATAGCACAGTTGAGTACACTTAGTTGATGTTAAGTTTATCTTAACAATTTTTAGTATATTAAATACAAAATTAGTGTGTGTAAATAGAGCACTTGAAGTACTTTATGGAAGTGTACTTTATTTAACCTGGGAGGGTTCCCTGAATCCTTTACTGCATTAATTGCGGTATATTCTTCCCTTGGGGAAAAACTGACATGTACTGTACCTGATATATATCTAAATGAATAAATATCAAATTGAAATCAGAATTCACTCAAATCGCAAGCTTGTGAATCAAAATTAAATTGTGAGAGATATGTCAATACCCAGCCCTAATTACAAACAAAATGTGAGCTGTTCCTCACACAAAGCTGTCAGAAGACTTCAAAAATAGCAATATAGTTGATGACGTTTATGATGAAAGTAAGTCAAACAAGTTGAGAATGACTTTAATAAACCTCACCTGTATAAGATCCACCATTGTCTTTGATGAAATCCTCCACAATCAGCGGCAGGTTGGCAAATTCAGGAGAACGTACCAGCTCAAACACAGAGGGCTGTCAAAAACATCACACTACAGTAGCTTTTCCATCATAAATCCATGGTTTGTTGATTCATATTACATTGTCACTCACCCCAGTCATGCTGTAGCCACTAAATATCCATTTCTGTTCCTCTGTAGCGCAGCAGAGAGCAGCTACACCCTGTCCCACAGCACACACGGGCTCTACAATCACACAGACATGAATCAAACAAACCTACCTCACAGTTTATAGAGACAGAGCGACACGCCAAAATCTGAAAACCAAATCTGACAATCCAACCCTCTCCATTGACTTTGTATAGCGGGAAGCTGCCTCCTTGTCATTTCTGACGTCTAACAAAAAACAGAAAAATGCCTAAAAGCTGCAATGTGACAAGGTGTACAGCAAACAAGCTAAAAAAACCCAGAACTGCGTTTTTACTGTTTGAGAAGCAGAGACCCTCACTTTGATGAGAACTGAAGTGGGACAGGATTCGTGCGAGGGATCCGCTGTGGGCGAGATCGTTTAGGGCCCCCAGACAGTCGGGAATCAGCAGTGCCTGATAGCGGGCACCTGAAACATCACACAAATCCTGATAATTAGAAATGCACTTATGCACTCAGACTCAAGAAAGCAGACAGATTTCAGACCGTCGATAGACTCCAGCTTGGCCGGGTTGGCGTAGGGTTTGACGCTGAACTCTTGCACCCATCGGGCCGTGCTGTCATCCACACCGGCAAAGTCAATGGGCTTCCCCTGTGAGACCAAAAAAAAAAAAAAAAAAAAGGAGCCATCTGACGCATCCAGCACATTGTGTGTGGTATATGGACTAATAAACACTGATTTGTAGATGCTGCAGTGTGTGTTTCCTCACGCCAGGTGTCGCTGTCTGCAGGTTAAACACTGAACTGCACAAATGAAAACACTGATGGAAAGACCGCGCCGAAACTCCTGCAGCACAACAGAGCACAGTTTAATGCGTTACATTCACAATAAACAGAAAACACTAACAAACGAGTAACATTGTTCAAAGTTTCATTTATAAATAGATCAAAGTGTAGTGTTATTACCATCTGATCATCCATTTGGATCCTCGAACTTTTTTGGATTTTTATTTATTTATTTATTTTTTTATTTAATTGATCATTATATAAATGCACTTTGAATAAATAAAGTCCAAAAGACTAATGAGATCTTTCACGGGGGAAAAAAAAAATCAATAAATTAAAAAAAAAAAAAAAAAAAAAAGAAGTAATCAAGAAGTAAATAAAAGCCGCACTGAAAATTTATTAACACTAAATTAATTTGAATATATTATGACCTTTGAACTTATTTCATTTAGATCAAATGTATACATGGCCTATATTTTTAAAATGTTTTTAAAAGAATATTGCATAATTAGCTTAATTAGGCATAGTAAATATCACTGATCTGTCTATTAGATCAGTGGTAAATATCCATTTTGAAGAACACAAACAATAACATTTCAAAAGTTATAAATATATATATATATATATATATATATATATATATATATATATATATATATATATATATATATATATATATATATATATGGTTTTGTAAAATCTTCATTTAGTGCGATTTTTGGTGAATCGTATTAAATAAAAAATAAGAAATATTAACAAACAGGTAGGGTCAGTTTGACTCACAAACATCATCATAATTATTAATTACACTAATAATATATGGATCCTACAACAATTTAAAAACAAAACCATACAAAAATGTATTGTACCTCTTTTTTTTCCCTCTCTATTCGTTGATAATAAAATTGGGACTTTAATTATATTTTGATCACCCACTCAAATAGAAAATTACCCCGGTTTCAATTTCAGAAATCCATTACCTTCCTGTAAATATTCATGCTCATCTGAGGCGATGTTGTGAGTCTTACCTGCAGATGCAGCACTGGCCACAATCAGACATGTAGGTTTAGATGTCATTATAGATGCTTTAGATCAACAAATTGACTGTTTTTCGCTGTTTATAGAGACTGAGACAAACGATTATAGCAATATTAACGCTAACAGTAACCTTCTAAATACATGTACTGAAATGTAATAAATTAATTGAATTTACGAAGAAAAAAAAAGAAGCCAGAACTGGGATCATTTGATCAGCTGATTGTTTTCATTGTCCGTCGGTTATAAAGTTCCGGGTAAAACAGTCGCTGTTTAAGTAGTTCCTATATGCATATGGACACGTGATGTGCACATTTTATATCATAATTATTTTATTAACGACCCTTTTTACAGGAAATCTACAGACACAGTGAATACTCTGAATGTTACTTCCACCTGATGAAAATAAATTAATGTTAATGTTTTATTATTAGAACAAATGTTACATAAAAAGCATGTAAAAAATCATGTCTGTCATTTTAAGATTAAACCAATAATAAAGATTACAACCCATTTTAATGCTGAAAGGGTGCTAATAATTATCTATTGTTTAATAATAAATGGTAGACACATTCTGTACGTATTTGAAGGCATTTCTGCGAGTAAAACTGACAGAAGTAAAATGAAACAATTCCACTGATTTATTTGTACTGAAAAAAAAAAATTAAATTTTAGCACACTGCTTCTAAAAATCTTTGCTTAAAACAAAGCAATTTAAGTTCCATTTCCAGAACGACTGTCCTGCAGCCAAAACATATTGACCTGTCATCCTGCGTTATTGCGACACATTCATGACACACAACATAAAACCAAACAGTAACAGACAGTAATGCAGACAGTAGGAAGGCTTTTTTGGTGTTAGTGTGAGTAAGTATCTTCTTTCTCAGTATATTTCTTCTTTCAAACTTTGATACAAGCAGCAGGTAAAAATCATCCCAACAATCTAGAACAGACAAAGAAGGCCGAAGGTTAAAACCTATGAAATGACAACAAATACAAATAGGAGTGAATATATTTTCTGGAATTATATCAGTTGCTCACCTGAATGAATGCAATCCCAAGACCCACTGAGCCCAAAATAATCAGATGCTGAAGAATAAACTCCTCTAGTTTGGATATGCAGCCTCCCTGAAAAAGAACAAAACATTTTTTTTTAAAAAGAAAAAATCTTAGGCCTGGTTTCACATACAGGGCTTAAACTGAGCCAGGATTAGGCCATAGTTCAATTAGGACATTTAAGTCATTTTTATAAACGTGCCTTACAACAAAAACATTACTGGTGTCCCTCTTGAAACAAAACAAAGGCATTGATATATTTTAAGATCAATCAGTGCAAGTTTCTTTCAGTTGAAACAGCTCAGACTTACATTTTAGTCTGGGACTAGGCTTAAGCCTTGTCTGTGAAACCAGGGGATAATGTCTCAAAATGTTCGGATTTTCAAACAAACCAAAGTATGCAATTAAAAGATCTCAAAATAAATGCAAACAGTTCTCATCAAATTCTTTTAAAGCCAAATTATTTGAGATCTTTGCCTTAAAACACAAAGGAGAAACATCTGAGACAAAGTTGTTACTATAATAACTGCATAAGCTATAAAAGTGCAATACAACTGTGCGGTCAGTCATCTGAACATACCTCTACTTTGTAGATGTTGGATGGGTGGTCTCTGACTCCACAGCCTTGTGTGGGGGTCTTACAGCAGCTGTCGGGCACCAGGCGTCTGTCGGCAAAGGTATGTATCCAGGCCCCTTCTCTCCAGTCTGCCGAGCTGTTACTACCACAACACTTCAGCTGCACCGTAAAACAGATGGAGCACAGGAATGAGAAAAGAGTTCATTCTTGTGACGGGTGGATTGTTTTCCCATGGGCTAATGCATGACACATAAACTCACATGCTCACAGACTGGGAAAGTGTGTTCAAAAGCCTTCTTTGTTTTGATATTGTAAGACTATGAACTTCAAAGCTGCTGAAAAACTGAAACATGCATGCATGATTATAGGTTGAAACTAGATTGTGGGCTTGACAAAGTCTTGTCTTAAACGTTAGAAGTCGCTTGAAAGTGTTAAAGGTTTCTAAGGTGTTCTATACAGTTGTCAGGTAGTTCAAATGACAGAATGATAGAACGATAGCGTGATAAAACGATAGATAGATAGATAGATAGATAGATAGATAGATAGATAGATAGATAGATGACTGTCTTACGTCTTGCTGGAGGTTGTCGATGGCTCTAGTGATGTGCTCTTGTCCAGGCCGCTGGTAGTTTTGCACCATCCTCTCTTTCAGATCGGCTCTCAGCTCAGCGTTCAGCTGAAATCACAGATAAATCCATCAGAATACAGATCTGTAACTATACATTATTATGTTTAGCAAGTGCTGTAAGAGTCGGTTTTCATTCACAGATACAAAGCAAAGCCTCATATATTAAAGGAACCATTCAAAATTAAAATTCCGTCATTAATTACTCACCGTCATGTCGTTCCAAACATGATGTTATTTTTTCCCTTGGAACACGGAAGAATGTTCATGTAACCTTCAGTGTGCCACGGAAAAAAATAACATCATACTGGTTTGGAATGACATGAGAATGAGTAAATAATGACAGTGTTTTTATTTTTGAATGAACTGAGGTAAAAATCAATCTATATATGTGCAACTTTAGTTAGATTATTTTATTTTGCCTATGTAGTTGTTTACCTGGTAGCAGAGAGGAAAACACTGGAGGAAAAGAAGGAAAAGGAGGAAGAAGACAAAGGGTTTTATAAAGATGGAAAAGCAGGAAAGTGGATGGAAAGCATGCCAACATACAACACTCGACATGTGTATGTGGTTTTAACATCAATATGAGGAGATTACAGTTAAATTTGATTACATTTCTATGATATTCATGGCAATATTGCAACCATGTTTATCAAGTTGTTATTTACATGCATACATAAAGATGTTGAAAAAAAAATTAAAAAAGGGGGTACGGAAACATTTAACAGGATAAGAGAGAATTCATCCAAATTAAACAAATAGAAATGTAGCATTTATTCCTGATCCTGAGTGTGAGTTTACCTCCTGATAATAGACGTAAGCCAGAATTCCAGCTGTGATCTCCAGGAGGAAGATTAACAACAACAGGACAAAGAACTATAGAGACAAAAAAGAAAAAAAGTTTTTATTAATACACATATTTTGACACCAGATTTGAGGGTCAGTAAATATTGACAATTTCATTTTTGACTGTTCTTTTAAAGGAATAGTTCAGCCAAAAATGAAAATGCTGTCATTGTTTATTCACTTGCATGTAATTCCAAACCCGTAAGACTTTTGATCATCTTCAGAACACAAATGAAGATATTTTTAATGAAATCTCTGAGATTTCTGTCCCTCCATTGACAGTCTATGCAACTACCACTTTGACGCTTCAAAACGCTCATAAAGAAATCGTAAAACTCATCCGTATGAATTGAGCGGTTTCATATTTCATTAAAAATATGTTCAATTGTGTTCCTAAGATGAAAGAAAGATTTACGGGTTTGAAATAACATGAGGGTGAGCCAATAACAACAGAATTTTTGATTTTGGGTGAACTACCCAAGTGAAAAATAAATATACTAAAATGTATTTGAAATACATTTATTTCATGCTAAATATACTACAAATACATTTACATATTTATGTACTTAAAAATACCCTGTAATTGTTCTTTTGGTATACTAAACTGGTATAGTTAAAGTTTGATAAATTGGAACAATTAATTTTGTACTTAATGCACTTTAATTGTGCGAAAGTAGTGCTGAAGTTCAACTAAAGATATCCTTAAGTATATTTGATTGTGCTAAAGTGGAACTATTGCAAGTATACTTCAGGTACACTTTAAATATCTTGCATTTAAAGACCGATATTATTGAAAGATCATACAATCCTCATCAATACTGTCATTAAAACACAAGGCTTAATATTAAGAAATGTGCATTGTGCACAAGTGATACTCCAATATCAGTAAGTCTGGAGTGATATGTCAGTAAATATGTTAATAGATTTGAACTATACTTAGTATGAAATAAATGTATTTTAAATATATTACTTTTTTACTAGAGTCTCTCTGATGTTCATCAGCTGTTGGAAATGTGAACAAATGGCATCTGAAGAATTTTACGCAGCTGATAAAGGTTAAAAGCATTATTATTCTTCTCTCAGCCTGTATTTGTTCTGTATTTTCTCTCTGTTTTCTGTGCCCACCACTCTCCTTTCATTCCTCTATTCACTCCCTACTCATTCCTCTATACTCCCTCTCTCTCTCTCAGCTGGCAGTCATTCCTTAGTTATGACTCAGTTTCTAAGTCTGACCTCTTAAAGATACACACGTCTTTATTGAAATCAGATATGTTGACAGCTTAGAGACAACTAAGAGACACACATATGAGCACCATCAAACTGATTTAGAAAGCACAAAAAAAGTCATGTTAGTGTGACCGCATGTTCCCAGAATAATCCCTGGCTTCTGTGTGCAGGAATCCACACGGCTACTGTAATCCAGTGTTTACACTGTCCACTTTGTCCATTACTCTCTCTATTATTTCACTTAGAGGTCTGGCAGAGGTTTTTGTGTTGATCTTTTCACAGGCTGCTCTGAAATGATTCATCAGAAACATTTTTATGGCCAAAACCATTTACTTGGTTCCTTCCTTTGTTAAAATAGCCTTTGTGTTGGTGGTGCTTCCTTAGTCAAGCAACACAATTTAGGGTGAGTTAACCAAACAAAACAAATTATAAATATGAAACACATAATTCACACGTAACTCATAACCTGCACTGTGATATATGATAAGAGACATTTTTGCCTGAGGTTGGAATGTTTTGACTCAGGGCAGTAAGCAGCCACCTAGCAACCACCCAGAACACCCTAGCAACCACATAGATAAAACTTTAAGACACTCAGAACACCCTTGCAACCACATAATAATACTTTGAACACACTCAAAACACCCTAGCAACCACATAGCTTCACTCAGAAGACTGTAGTAACTGCACAGCTACACCTTTGCAACCACCCACAACACCCTAGCAACTACATGGCAACACTTTTAAAAAACCACATTGCAATATTGAAAAAACACTCATAACACCTAGCAACCACATACCAGACTCTTTAAAACACCCAAAATACCCTAAAAACCACATTGCAATACTTTAAAACACGCAGAACACCCTAGCAACCACATACCAGACTCTGTAAAACACCCAAAACACCCTAGCAACACTCAGAACACCCTAGCAACCACATACCAGGCTCTTTAAAAAACCCCAAACACCCTAGCAACCACATACCAGACTCTTTAAAAGACCCAGAACAACCTAGCAACACTCAGAACACCTTTGCAACCACATTGCAATACTTTAAAACACGCAGAACACCCTAGCAACCACATACCAGACTCTTTAAAACACCCTAGCAACACTCAGAACACCCTAGCAACCACATACCAGACTCTTAAAAAACACCCTAGCAACCACATACCAGACTCTTTAAAACATCCGAAACACCCTAGCAACCACATTGCAATACTTTAAAACACTCAGAACACCCTAGCAACCACATACCAGACTCTTTAAAACACCCAGAACACCCTAGCAACACTCAGAACACCCTAGCAACCACATTGCAATACTTTAAAACACGCAGAACACCCTAGCAACCACATATCAGACTCTTTAAAACACCCAAAACACCCTAGCAACACTCAGAACACCCTAGCAACCACATACCAGACTCTTTAAAACATCCGAAACACCCTAGCAACCACACTGCAATACTTTAAAACACGCAGAACACCCTAGCAACCACATACCAGACTCTTTAAAAGACCCAGAACTCCCTGGCAACACTCAGAACACCCTAGCAACCACATTGCAATACTTTAAAACACTCAGAACACCCTAGCAACCACATACCAGACTCTTTAAAACACCCAGAACACCGTAGTAACACACAAAACAACCTAGCAACCACATACCAGACTCTTTAAAACACTCAGAACACCCTAGCAACCACATACCAGACTCTTTAAAACACTCAGAACACCCTGGCAACCACATTGCAATACTTTAAAAATTTAAACATGCCTGACACCTTTGAATTGTGGTTGTGACTGCTGTCTGCTGTCAGTTGTAACGTTACCCATAATGCTCTCTCACCACTATAAGAAGACCTCTTTGTTCCCTGATGGTGGCGCAGCAGCCCAGTATCCCGGTGAGGACCACGATGGCACCCGCACCAATCAGGATGAAGGCCACGGCCGAGTAGGTGCTGGAGGACAGAAGGCTGATGTAGTCGCTTTTATCCACCAGAGTCCATATTCCCACTGCCATCACAACGCCACCTGCCAGCTGGGAGGATGAGGTACAGTCATAAAACTGACTCTTTCTGAAGCAGAATTTACTAAACTTATTGATGTTGTTAGATTTGATGCCTTACAGTGAATTCATTCATTCTTAGAAAGGAAAACAGTGGATCTTTCTTTTCAAATACATTTAAACAACAATAGCTTAAACCAAGCTATGATTAATTAAAACAAAAACTATTCAGAATTGTTTTTGGTAATTGAACTTTATATATATTAGGGATGCACGATATTGGATTTTTGCCGATATCTGATATACCGATATTTTCCAACTCATTTTGGCCGATAGCCGATGCCGATACCGATATATTTCCTTTTATTTGGAAACAACACCAAGTCTCTCCTGTGCAGAAATTATAAGCAAATAATTTTTAATTTTGGTTAGTTTTGAACAAGAACTTGTTTGTTAGAATTAAGTAAACAATAATGAAGTTCTTTTATAATGACAGTACACTGAAAATGTGAAATTAACTATAAATAAACTATATTCAGTCGCTGAATTTTTTTCCCAGAAAGATGCAGTGGTAACCTTAACATTTTATTTTAAGATTTAACATTTGTAAATGGTCTAAAGCAAAAGAGTTGTAAAAATTCTGAAAATCTTTTAGAGCTCATAATTTGTTTAAAATATATAACATATTGCACATTAATGAATAAATCATATTAATGAATAAATCAGTATATAAAATGATATGTGTCATGTTTGTGTTTTTTTTTTTTTTGTTAAATGAAGTTAAATGAAGTTGAAGTAGGACATTTACAAAAACTGAAACTGAAATAAAAAATTTATTAAAGACAATTATTAAAATACTAAAAAATATGACAAGCACATAGAATTAATAAATGAAATAAACTTAAAATATAAAAATAAAAGCTCATTATTAATAGATATAAGTAAATATATTATTTAAAATAATATAATTATTATTATTTAATATAATAATATATAATTCATTTATTAATTATACTATCAATAAATGCTTTAGTAGTATATAAATAATAATAAGATAACACTGCTATTGAGTTGGTTTTCTATGGTCAAGCTGGTCTGGTTATCTGTCAGCTGTTCAGGTTGAGGCACCAACTGGTGGACCAGATAAACACCTGGGGCCAGTTTCATAAACTGCTTAGACTAGTCTTAAAACGTTAGTTATCTAATTTTGTTTCTTCCAAAACTGGTCATTAACTTTCTAAATTTAGTTACAAAATGGTAGATTGATCTAATTTGAATCTGAAAAGTAAGACTGATTACCTCTTGGTTAACTGCTAGTTTGGTTAAGACACAGTCTTAACATAGTGGCTATGTTTATGCAGCTGAGCCCAGTTTGGCCTTCTAGGAAGACCACATAAAACTAGCCTAAACTGGTTTACTGTTCATTCAGTATAGGCTAGTTATACCAGCTAATTGAACAGGAAACCACTTTAGGCTAGTTTTAGGTCCTCAGACTAACCAAGATCAAACCAAAGTACAAACTCACCCAAAAGAAAAGACTGAAGATGAACAGAAGGTATTTGAGGCATATTGTCCCACAGGTATTGGTTTTTCCCTCAGCATCTGCCATCCTGAAACGGTAATAGATTTTACACACTCTTTCAAGGTGGCATCCACTTGACAGGTCTGAGAAAAACCATGAATCCAGCTTAACATCCCCCGAGAGGCTGGTCTTTATCTACTCCAGGCCGTTTAGACAGAACTAACCCTTCCTTTACACAGAATTTAAAACGATGTGACCGAACTGACATTTGTGAGGCAAAGTTCAGTGAATTACGACTGTTGGGTGAAGAACATGTGCAGGTCTTATTTCATCCCAAAATCATATTGTTAGATTTTGGTTTCCCGCAATCTTCATTTCCTACTAACGTTTACTGAAGGTGGTTCTCATGTGATGTAATATAATGCAAGGAAATATTACCTTGGGTAAAATAACATAGCTTCTGATTTATAAAGTTGTTTGCAGCTTAAGAGCTTATTGTGAGGAAAGGAGAGAGCAAAAGGTCACACGGCATGTGGAAAACTCAGCTCCTGAGTAAAAGTAATGGGCTACATCCTTGATTATAATTAAAAACAACTCAAAAGAAAAACGACACATTGTGGTAATGAGGAAAAATTAGCTAGCTATATACAGTATACACACACACACACACACACACACACATATATATATATATACACATATACAGTACATATATAATACTGCAATATATAATAATATATAATATATTATTATATATGTAATATTATAATATATAATATTGCAAAAGCAATATTGGAAAATATTATTGAAATTTAAAATAACTTTAGTATTTCATTTTTTTTATTTGCTGTAATGCAAAGCTGAATTTTCAGCATCATTACTCCAGTCTTCAGTCACATGATCCTTCAGAAATCAGTCTTAATAAATTTAAACCTATTTCAAAATAAAAACTTAAGTTCAGTTGCTGCCTTAAATTGTTAAGTAAAATCAACTTGGTTGTCTTTTCTGCTTAAATTACATTAAACTGACAAGTTGAATTTCATGTAACTCATAAAAAGGTTTGAATTTGCTCAACTTAATTTGATGAGTTAATGTAAAAACATAAGTTGCCATGACTTACTGATTATATCATTTTTACAGTGAAGAAACATTTCTTATTAAAGCAGTTGTGCTGCTTCATATTTTTGTGGAAACCATGCTACATTTTTTCCTTATTTTTTGATGAATAGAAAGTTCAAAATAACAGCATTTATGTGAAATAGAAATCTTTTATAACATTATAAATATCTTTACTGTCACTTTTGATTCATCTAATGTATACTTATTGAAAAAAAGCAATATTTCTTTCTCTCTCAAAAAAAAACAACAAAAAAAAAAAAACAACTTACTGACCTAAACTTTTGAACAGTAATGTAAATATTACAAATATTTTTCTATATAACAAATATTTCTTTTGGGGTGAAATAAAAGAATAGTAGCAGTATACTGACAGTTTGAAGTTCTTACTCTGAGTAAATAAACGTGTGCGGTTAATTTCAGGGGTGGGTGTGGATGCGGGCCTCTGTCCAGGAAACTGTTTTTAGTGAGAATTATGATCTCTCTCTCTCTCTCTGTCCTATACTACAGCGACAGGATGAGTGACTCACAGAGAGAGAGAAACTTTTACTACTGTAACCTCACCCAGCCGCCTCCATGAGCAGATATAACTCCAGCCGCCTGACTAACACCAACACGTCTGCAGTGTGGGAAACAGACGCCACCAAGACACTAAGGCTTGTGTTTTTACACCTGTCTGTTTTGGGACATGCTGCTGACAGCAAATAAATAGAAAATAATATTCTTTTATTCTGTTATATAGGCCTATAACCAGTGTTGGGGAGTAATTAGTTACATGTAACGGAACTAATTTAATTACAAAATAAATGTAATTGTAATCAGTTACAGTTACTGAGAAAAAATGTGTAATTAAATTACAGCTACTTATGAAAATGTTAACAATTACAAAGTTACAAAGGGGGTTACATCTGATTTTTTTCACATGCACCCACATACAGATTTAATTGATTTTTGCTCTAAAATATGAGACACCAATGTTTCAAGAGTTTAAGACGCAGAATATGACACATGTTTATTCAATAACTGTTTTATTTCCTATTTGGGTTTATGTATATGCTTTATTTTTTAAGATTAACTGTTTTTTTTCCAAGGCACTGTTACATGCCAGTGTTTCCTGTCATAACTATGCAAAGATTTGATATCAAAAACAGTATCATAGCTATTAAACTATTTTTTTTTTGTTATGATTTTAAATCAGTATTTATCCTCAGAACGACCTCAAAGTAAAAAGAGGTGCTAAAGTCAGATTTTGTGGTGGCTGTGCTTTAAAATTAAATTATTATAATCTTAATTCAAGTGATGAAGGTTTCTGAAAGTCTGACAGTAATCAGTGTTGAGCACTACTGTAAGGTTAACCCTGTCTGCTTTAAATGTTAGAAAATGATTAACAATTGAAAACATTCGAAATTTAGAAACGTAATCAAAAAGTAATCAAATGTAATCAGTAAAGTAATTGAAAAAGTTACACTACTTATTATATTTTAAATAGGTTACAGATTACAAGTTAGCCTATTACGTTTCCACAGTAACCTTCCCAACACTGCCAATAACATTTTTTAATTGATTTTTTTCTTAAAAATGTTTATTTGCTTAAACCGACAGTATAATAAAATATATTATTCTGTAGGATTAAGGAAATAAACCTTTTATTTTTTGCTTATAAATTTGTTTTGGGGAGCCACATTTGTCTGAATGGAGAGTCTAGTCACCATAGAAATAAATTATTCAGATTTTTCAAAGCATCATCTGTGTCTCATATACTGTACATGTCAAGGGCTGAATTGTGTTGATGTCTCCTGGTTCATTTAAATCTGTCACACCTCAGCATCTGAAGAATCTGAGGAATTTATTACAGATCCTGTTACCTGCAACTGTATCAAACTACAAGACTCTAATTATAAAGCGCATCATTAGTGTATTAAGTTTGAACAAATATTATGAGTACGTTTATGGCGCTTCTAATGAAAGTCTTCAAAAAGACAATGACAACAAATATAAAATAACAGTATACTCTGGTTAAAAAATTGCGGTTGAGGACAAAAGTGTAATTTATTTTTATTCATAAACTCATAAATCACACCATAATACAAACGCTGCCCACTTATGACCTGCAAACTATTTCAAAATAATAATAAAAGTTCCTGTTTGAAATCTCGCACCCACCTGAAGGACGTGATTGAATGAATATCCCGTTGAAGGTCGTTTTTTAAAAATATATATATGTGTTTGAGAGTCCGCTTTTACTCCAGGGGTCTGTGCCCTTCTGTCCGCGTTTGTTATGGGCACTGCTCTCGTGCACGCGCGGCAGGGGGCTTCTGTATTCTAGGGAGCGCGCAGCGCGTTCACGCCATATAACAACACAAAGCGCCGAGAGATGGCGCTGTAGAACAAACAACATTTATTGCTCCAGTCCCAAAAACAAATAACTTAGTGTTTATGTACAATATTTACATAGAAAATAGTTAATGTAAACATAAAATTTAATTTTGTGTTCCCAAAAATGGCATTTTTTTTGTCCAAGTCCACAAATTCATACTAATAATTATTATGAAAATACTCATGCAGGCATTACTTTTTAACATTAGACTGATGATAAATGTATTTGAGTATAAAAAAGATTTAAAAGTGTACCACACATAGTTCTGCGTATAGTTTTGTGTAACAGATCGCCAGCTGGAGTGTGTAGTAATGTTAAAATGATACTGTTTTATAACTTTTTACCTTGCTGAAAATGGTTATCAGTTTAGCTGACGTTCAGAGGTGGACTATACACTCCAAATCCTTTAGCTTATGAATATTCACAGGTTGTTTAGTAAATTCTTTGAGCGTCAAGTGACGTAATTAATATTCATGAGTCAAGTCGTCGCTGAATTCTGAAGTGACGCTCCAATTATTTGCAGCAGCGCCCTCTGTTGGCAGAGACGTCCAGACGGAGCACAGACTCATACTGCTTGTCCTCCTGTGAGGCAAGTAACCTGAGACACAGAGAAAAATAAAATAAAATAAAATAAAATAAAATTAAATTAAATTAAATTAAATTAAATTAAATTAAATTAAACAAAATCTGCATCCTACATGTTTCTATTTGAATTGCTACTTCAGCAATAAACAAAGACTCTTTTATTTTATCATTTTACTCTATTATATTATTTACTGCATTGGAAAAAGACATTTCACTTGTGATCGCTGAATATGAAATATCTTTAATCCAGTTTTACACCTGGCCAGGTGGGTCATGGCCTCCTCCACCTGCTGTCCACTCTTAGCACTGCATTCACAGAACTCAGCCTGCTACTGCTGTCAAGACACACAACATCAAAACTCTTTATACAAACACCGACACATGCAAATGACTGAGATCAGTCAGAAACGATGAGCTGGGTCTTTCATCACCTCTGCCAGTCTGCGGCCTTGTGCTCTTGTCACCTTCCTCCTGTCTGCACCAGGTCTGTCTTATTGCCTAGCAACATCAGACAAGCCCCCTCAGCCATCTTTTCCTGCCAGTCACACACACACACACACACACACACACACACACACACACACACACACACACACACACACACACACACTTGTTTCACTATCCTTGTGGGGACTTCCATAGGCGTAATGGTTTTTCTACTGTACAGACCGTATATTCTATTGCCCTACACCAACCCTACACCTAAACTTAGCCCTCACAGGAGACTTTTTGCATTTTTAGATTTTCAAAAAACTTCACTCTGTGTGATTTATAAGCTTGTTTACCCGTGGGGACCTCAATTTAGGTCCCCACCGTGACACGAGTCCCCATGAGTATGTGTGTATTCAGGTTGAAGTCCCCACCGGGATATAAAAACAGGTACACACACACACACACACACACACACACACACACACACACCCAGAGAGAGAGAATGATACTCAGTCTAATCCCATAAACCAATCACAGTGTCACACACAGTCAACATAAACAGATTAAGGCACATGCTAAATACACTCTCTTACTAATTTCACAGTAAACCTTCAATCAGAGCCACACACTGATGTGTATGCAAAGCAGTGTAAGCACACCTTTTGCATACAAATGTTGCCGTATTATGTAACCAGTCTAAGCAGTTTAATTTTTTTGGCCTTTTTGTGAATTGTGGAAAATAGAATATTCACTGAGGAAAAAATAAAAATAAAAACAAGATTTGTGATGTTAGCCAAAAAGGAAATCTTGTTAAGTTGTTAAGCAATAATATATATTATATACACAATTATTTATACACACACACACACACACACACACACTCAAGATCTGTGATGTTAGAATATTTTTTATTATATGAAGTTTTATTTCATAAAAAAATGCAAATCTAAATAAATACATATTTATATATAACTTATAAACTAATATATATTAAACATATTTTAAATAACAGGAATAGGTATTTAGAGATTAATAAAATAACACAAAGGCAATTCAAGCTGGTTTATACAATATTAGATGTTAATGCTCATCCAAAGTGGTCTATCACCTTTAACCAGTTTACAAAGATGCTCTAGCAGGTTGAAACTAAATCAGCTAACAATGATCAACCATTTAAACCAATTTGAATTATCTTAATGACCATAAACATTCAGCGTAGAGTAGCTAGAAACCATAAATAATTAATGTGATACTGATCTGGATTTTCCTACAGGGTTCAGACTATTATTTTCCTTTCACCTTGAAATACTGAAGACATTTCATCTTGCAGAAGGAAAACTGAATATTTAATCAAATTAGACTGACCTGCACCTGATCCAACCAATGGCGGACAGCCATGAATGACACCTCATGCGTGACGTCATACATAGCGATGATTCCGTCCGCTCTGCGAAAGTACTGCTGCGTGATGCTGTGGAACCTGATGGGGGGCGACAGGAGATCTTTGGAGATTTAAAGCAGCTGTAGGTTAGTTTTTTAACCTTGAAATATCAGTTTAAAATTATTCTGATGGTATGCTGAAGTTTCTTTCCAAACGTCTTTTCTGGGAGTATGTAAAGTTTGGTGAGCGGGTACGAAATTCCTCGAAAATTATGGATTGTTTTACAACAGCAACAAATGTTTGTGTACGGCCAAAGACTGTCCCTGCGTTCCATTCGGAAGGGCTCATCCCTATGCCCTAATCCCTTCAAAGGGTTTAACCTCCGGACTGAGAGCTTTGAAGGGTTGACGGCTGTTGGGGACAAAACAACTGTTTCTTGAAGTGCCCTTCTGTGTCATCATCCCGTGCCCACACGGAGGCGCTGTCATCATGGAAAGAATCAGCGCAAAGGATCATGGGGGCCCGAAGTGTCCATCAGTTGTACCCTTCGAAATCCTTCATTCTGAAGGGCCCTTTGAAGTGGCCAGTTTTGAGCACATCGGTTTGGAACGACCCTTCAATATGGCAGCCATGATTTTTTTCACCATAGATACGTATAGATGCCCCATTCGACCGCTCCAAGCACGTAGACGCATCTGCCATCTTGGAATGGTCAATTTGACGTCATTCATCATACTAGGGGTTCGCAGACCATCGGCTGTGCAGTATTATGGCATCTTCAAATATTCATTGCTTACTATGGTGAATGACGTCAAGTTGACCATTACAATATGGCGGAAGGCTTACGAGTAGCGGCCCGTAGAAACAGTCGCCAATGAGGCATCTACGTATACATATCTATGGTTTTCACTCTGAAGTGCCCTTCAGAAGGCGATATATATCCCGTCTGGAACGCACCGTAAAACTGCGTCTCAAATGACGCACTATACACTATGTACTATGTACTTATGCACTACGTACTCAACCATGTAGTGTATGAATTTTATAAGGTTATTTTGTCATTAATAATCGGAATCTGATATCTGGCCCTTCCCCTTTCGTGTCATAATTAAAGCTGCGACAGTTGAGTGCATGAAGTGTCCAAGGGTGTGTCTCAATCAGCTCCCTAGCTCCCGAGCTCGTGAATCAGTAGATCGTGTACACGAATTCGGTCACTGGTAAGTTCTCTGACTCACTGCACGTTGGGACAGTGATCACTCGAATTCCAGTGACATGATTACGTACATCAACGGACAATATAGTAGAACGTCATCACTGGAATTAGTAAACAACAGGCAGGACCAATCTAATTTTTATATTATTTTTTTATTTTCTTTAAACACATCATTCTGTTATATGTTCTTACAACATTTCAGCCGAATATTAATTATAAATGATAATTAGATGTGTTCAATGTTCATTACCTGTCTAGCAATGTGTGTTTTTGTTGGAATATACTAAAAACGGTCTGTCTTTTCAAATCTTCTATCGCGTGTCATTCTGTTTATCGAGTTGACTCGTGTGGTTTATGTTTCACGCTTCAGAAATGTGACGTTATTTCTGGTAAGGGAGCATAGTGAGCACCGATGCTCCCTAGTTTTTGCGGTGCATTGTGGGATTTTTCAGGGAGCGGACATTCCAGTGCACTGGAAGGATTTCGCGATTGAGACAGCCCTTAAAATGGCCGACTCCCTGATCAGTGCCCTGACTACTGAACAAGGGAGCTGATTGAGACACACCCCAACATTCCACTCTTCATTTTTTTGGTTATTTAAGTGCATCATCCGGGTATTTAAAGTGCACTTTTTCTTTTTGGAATTTTCAGTGTGAACACACTACTCACACTATTTATACTACAAAACATCATAGAATACTGCATAAGTACGCGATTTCGGACGCAACTATAGAAATACAAAGACAGTTCACTCCTATAATTATGAATGGGAGAAACTGCAATGTGCAATATGGCAGGATAGTCCCGCCTTCTAAATGAAAGAGCCATTTGCTGATTGGTAAAGTCATTGCGTCACTGCAGCGGCCGTTAGAAGCTCTGGTTCCCATAGATACCTGAGGCTAGACCAGTTGATGCGTATGCACAGTCATAAGCGTGTTATGACTGCATATGCGCATTGGCTGGTCTAGCCTGTCAAATAAGCTTTTTAAACGCTATTTGAGCATAAGAAACAACATTCATGGGGCAGTTCATTTCAGATTTTGTTGCTGATTTGAAATACGTAATTTAATTGTGAGTTCAGTGAGCAGTTTTTGAGATTTTAGGATTCCCCCATTCATTTAGATAGGATTTGGTCTTGTTTGAGCTGCCCAGAGCCATTGCAAATATGGCCGCCGAGTGAACAGACTTTCCTTGAAAGGGACTTTGGTACAGCTATCCAGTGTAATTTCGACAGTGAATTCCTCTCTTTTACTTCTAGGGGGCTCCAAAGCCGCGGAAATACACAAAACTACATACAGTTGCTTTTAATAACCTCATTTTGCATTGTAGATTATGTAAATCAAGTTTTTGGGACATCTAACCTCTCCTGCCCTGCGGTGTCCCACAGTTGCAGAGCGACTGGTGTTGAATCAAGCATCACACTCCTGACCTGAAAATCCATTCCTGTCAATAAATCATCACATGACATGTCAGCACACTAAAGGAATTAAGTTAAGCAAGAGCATAAAATGTCTAGCGTCTCTCACCCACAGTTGAGGCCAAGTTATTGGGGAAGTGGCCGTTGGAGTAGTGATGGATGAACGAGCTCTTTCCCACTGCGGAGTTCCCCAAAAACACCACCTTAAACACACGCTGTGGGTCATGCAATGCGCTCTGGAGGAGAAAGAAGAAAGAAGGGTTTTCCTGGAAAGCCACATCAAGCAGGTAAATATTTGATTTGCTGTTAAGATCAATGATTAATGAGCTCTTGTTGTGTTTGTTGTGTTTGGAAGTGACAGAAAGTGTCATCTACTGTTATTTGCATCCAAGACACAGCCATACAGAGTAATAAGCAGTTATGACATTGTATTTTACAGTAAAAACACAAGTACCGTGGTTTTCTTTGACTGGCAGGTAGTTTTGTCTTCTCTCTCTTCAGCTATAGAGAGTCTTTTCGGACTTGAATCTGTTAGCGAGCTGTCTGAATCCTCAGACTCGTCATTTGGGTTTTCCATCAACTGCCTTTAAAAACAATAAAATTATTTTACTACAAAAAAAAAATGCGTATGAATTTAAAATTTTTGATTTGCCCTCTATCACTGCTCAAAAAAATCCTGCTAAAAACTGGTCCAAGTTGGTCAAGATGGTTAATTAGACTAGTGAGCCTGGTTTCCGGAACCTAGTAGACCATCTTAGACCAGCAATAAACCAGGCTTATTATCGATAAGTAAAGATAAAATTGAAACTAAAACTATAAAAAATCTTTTGCTTAAAATAAATGTTAACTGAAATAAATGAAAATATAATTTTTTTTAACTTATTTTAGTTCAGTTAGTTGCCAAGGCAGCATTTCTCATTTTATTTAAATACTAAAATAACTAAAACTAAAACAGAAATAAAAGTTGATAAGAACTATATAGACACATATAGACACTTTAAAGGGGTCATATTTCAAGTTTTCCTTTCTCTTTGGAGTGTTACAAGCTGTTTGTGCATAGATAAGATCCCTGAAGTTGCAAAGACTAAAGTCTCAAATATTCGTTATAAAAGTTAAGACTCGACCACACCCACCTAAAACGGCTCATTTAAACATGCCCCCACATGTCTACATCACGGTGTGGGAAGATTAGCAAAATACTGCCCAAATGTATATGCAATGAAAGAAGGCAGAACTATTATTCTCGCTGTAGTATTGTTGCTGCCGCCAGGACCATGTCCTGGAGATGTTGTGTTTCATTGTGAAAGCGAAAGTACTTTGTTTGGGCTTCCAAAAGAGGACACAACTAGAAATCAGTGGTTCAGTTGTGTTCACAACACTGTTCTAGAACAGTTCGACCCAAATATTAGAGTGTGTGCAGTGCAATTTACGGAGGACTATTTCCTGAACCTGGGAGTAGCCTGCCAGCTATGCTCAAAGACTGTTTCTACAAAGTGGGACAATTCCAACTTTGCAAGGACAGTCTGGCGCTTCTGAATCACAGCCTGTAAGTATGTTTTCATATTTAAAGAATTTGCCACTGACTATTCAAACGCGAGTTTTGAGCTGTGTAGAGTAGTGCTTGTTGTTTGTCGTTTCTCCGATCACAAATGCAGACATGGTAATGTTTACGTGGTGCGACGTGACACGTAAAAAGACAGTATAAGTCATTATAATCAGTGATTATGTCCCCACCGGATGCAACAAATGCCTCGTTTGTAATGGGTTTCATTGTTTTTGTGTCGTCGCGCCAGGACACGGCATCACAATACGGTAAGCGGCTTTACATTTTCGTCTCACGCTTGAGGTATTCGGCCAATCACACTGTAAAAAATAAACTGTTGAGAAAACTTAAAAAAATAAGGCAACTTGATGCAGTAAGACTTTTGAGTTCTCTCAACAATAGTTTTGTAGTTCTGCTCAGTAAAGATACTTTGTTGAGCCAATGTATATTTGTTTGTTCATGCAATGCTGATCGTCATATTTTGCTAATATAAAAATTCTTGTAATAACAACTGAAATAACAATTACTGACGTTGATGTAATTTATTTCTTTCTGTTTATTGGAAGAAAAACAAGAATGTTTAAAAAGTCACCACATTATCGAATTTGTGTTTGTTTACAAATGACAAACATTAATGGATAAGTTAGTCTAACAAGTAAACAACATTGTCTTTATTTTTAAGACAACTTACAAGACTAAGATATCCAGGAAATGGACATAAGTGGTTTAACATATTCTAGGCCTCAAAACTAGACACACTAACTTCAAGAACTCAAGAATCAACAAATGTTAAAAAGATGAGCCCTTTACATCACAGTACAACAAATAACTAACAATAATGATAAAACAACAACAAAAAATTTTAAATGAAATCAGCAAAACAATAATCCTATAACAGTAACTGCATAATTTATTCATGCTGCAATGCATGCTGGGAACTCACAATGACTTAACATTTCAACAATATGAAATTCTTTCAGACAACTGTGTTTGACTAGTTGGGACAACATTTGGGGTAATTTTATTGGTCTGACAAGGGTTTTTATGTAGTTTCAAGAAAATAGCATTTTTTAATATTTGAGACTCAAAAGGTTTCGTAAACTGGAAAATGTGCAGTTGCATTTTTTACAGTGCACAACGCAGAGCATGCCTCGCTTCTCAGAACGATGAGCTTTGTAAAAATCTACGCGTTTCAGAAGGGCGGAGCCGGATGTGCCTCACACGTTCTGAAAAGTGAAGCTGCGGGCTCTTTGATCACCTCCTGGTGGCTGGCTGCAGTACAGATCATAAACCCCGCCCTCTCCATGCAAATGAATGGGACTTGAGTCAAAATAAAACAAGTACACGAAATAAGGTTTTGGTCATTTAAGGTAGTTGTTATCACACTAATATGTGTTCAATTGTTTGTTTTTGTGATAAGTTTGATTTTAGCTAGTAATTTGATGCTATATAAACGGGGCGCATCAATATGGTTGATTGGGTCTGAGGGAGTTTGATTCCACCTCACGACACTACTGCGCAGACTCTGGCTCCAAACGGATCTCTACTGCGCAGACTCTGGCTCCAAACGAATCTCTACTGCGCAGACTCTGGCTCCAAACGGATCTCTACTGCGCAGACTCTGGCTCCAAACGAATCTCTACTGCGCAGACTCTGGCTCCAAACGAATCTCTACTGCGCAGACTCTGACTCCAAACAAATCTCTACTGCGCAGACTCTGGCTCCAAACGAATCTCTACTGCGCAGACTCTGGCTCCAAACGAATCTCTACTGCGCAGACTCTGACTCCAAACAAATCTCTACTGCGCAGACTCTGGCTCCAAACGAATCTCTACTGCGCAGACTCTGGCTCCAAATGAATCTCTACTGAGCAGACTCTGGCTCCAAATTACGTAATTTTCTCAAGATGGCAACGGCCATACTGAGATCCTTTGGCTTCACTTTTCTATAGTGGAAGGAAGTAGAGATGCGTCGTCCATCTTTTTTTACAGTCTATGGGCGGAGCATAGAGGAGCAACAATAATGTACAGTATGTGGAAAATAATGTTTTTTGAACCTTAAACCGCATAAACACATTGCATTACACCAAATACACAAAATAATGTTCTTTTTAGCTACGTCATATGACCCCTTTAAAATAATAATCATCATAATAAATAAAAACAACAAAATTACTAAAACTTTAAAATTAAAAATTAAAATAAATAAATAAATAAAATTAAAAACTAAAATAGTTATATCAATGATACTAAAATAACATTGAAAAAAAATGTGTGTGAGCCGTTTTCATTAGCAGGAATGGAAAATTGGAAATATATGAAGAGTTAATTTGCAAAAACAGATAACTCTGTTTTTAAAAATGTTAAAAAATCATGTTTTCTTGTCCTGCTGTAGCATTTGGACCAATCAGACACACATTTGTTCATTAGATTTAACAAACAGTCACAGACCCCTCACCCAACTCCAGACTCGGTGCCTATACTATACGTCTGTGAACGATCTCCTGGCCAGGACACCTCAGCCAGATCTGATAAGTTTTACAACCTAAAAGTATGTAGAGAGAATTTTCCTCCCTAAGCAATTCTCTCTAAAACCGACACAGCTATAGGAAATGATGTCGTTCATTAATTCATAGACAAATTTTTCTATGACTTTCTTACCATGCATATCCCCATGTCTTTGTGTATGATTACTACTGTTCTTGTATATGTTCTTGTGTATTGTATACTGTTTTATGCATGCTTATGATAGATCACTAGTTAATATCACCTTATACATGTTTGTTCTCTATCAATTCTTCTTCGGATGATCTAAATGACAGTGTATATTACATGTTGATACCTATGCAACATATTAGTGTCCTTTGCATTAACCCCAGGCAAATTATAATATGCAAAATACCATGGTCTAAGACAAAGAGCCGTAAACTTCCCCTCCAAAAGTGCAAGTCCCCATTGGCTCTTTGACCCCCCAGGGGTGTGACCTCCATAGGGTTTAAAAGACCTCACTTCAGTGACCCGCCTAGTTTTTTTTAGTTTAGTCTTTTAGTCTCTTCACTCGTCTCCCATCCCCTCTCCATCTTCTGGTTGCTAGGTCCCAGGGCTGGCGCTACTGCGTCTGGCAGGCCTCAGCACAACCAGTCTGCGGTTCTTTTAGATCCTAAGAGGATGAGGAGGATGTGAGCTCCTCAGCAACCCTTTAAGTTTTGCGCCAGGCCTTGCGGCCTTTACTTTCCATTCAACCAACGATTCTCGGACATCAACAGATCTCTTTCTTAGCTCTTTTCACTTTCTACCTGGGAAGAAACTCCCAATCACCATCGAGTCAGGACATCTTTGGAATTCATCACTCTTCAACCCGGAAGAACATGATCGCGAATCCAAAACCTTGAAACCATCAAGACTTTCATCAGAGACTGCATTCTGGACACTCGTCAACGACCAATGCAGTGCAAGTATCTTACATTTAACTAAACGAAACTTAGGTTTAGTATAAGTTATAGACCCCGTTATAAACGGTGCTGATGGTTTTACTCAGGTGATTAACTCTTTCCATAACTGCATTCTCTGTTTTCTCTAATGGCTTCATTTATCCACTTTAGCTCCCCTTTGTATGTACGCGTGAGTGTATGTTTATTCGTTTGTTTGTTTAGATTAGTTATGTGTGTTAGCGTTTAGTTAATAAAAGTTGTGTGCACAAATTACATGAGTTTCTGATTCTGCCTTGCAAATAATTGTCCCTTTACGATTTTGACCCTCACTACATGCTCTAATGCATTAATAGGAAAGTATTTTCTGTGGCCACGGAAATATCCTTTCTTAGAGTTGATATGAACTTACACTGAATGTTCGCTGGACGAACAGATCAGCTGATGGCAATTTAATTCTGCTACAGTTTATTAGTTAGCCGATATAAATAATTGTAATTAATCATAATTAATTGTAACTATTTCATTTCCCTTTTTGAGCTGATTTGCTACACTGCATTCCAATTAATATTAATCAAACTGCAGTTGGGTTGTTTTGATTAAATAATAATAACTAAGAAAATACAGCTTACATCATAAAAACATAGCACAATAAAAAACATGATTTAAGAAAATTTATAAAAACAGAGTTATCTGTTTTTGCAAATAAACTCTTCATATATTTTTTAAGATGATAAATAACATTTTGCAGCATTGGGAAAGACAAATGATCTGGAAAATAATCCCAGTATTCACTAAAGGTTGTGACTCGGAACTGTAATTAATGTGTATAATTGCAACCGCAATCATGGCAAGAGCTATACCACGTTTCAAAATGCACATCTGATATATGTATGTCTTTTTATAGAGTGTCATGTGCATTAATATAGCATGTATAAGGTTTAGTTAGATACCCACCATTTTGCTGATTTCCTTGGTGGAAAATAGTTCCCCAGTATAGATTCCTTCCTCTGCAAAGGGTTCTTCCTTTGAGCTGTCTGAGGAACAGTTGATGAGATATGAAAGAAATTTTAGCTTAATCTTTGATGCAGATTGTTTAAAATGAAAATTGAGAAAATGTAATGTGTAGTTTATTTTGTAAAAAAAATATGCATATTGGTCTCCCAGAGCAGTAACTGATGCAAAACTGATGGGTTCAGGTGATGCACTTGATTAAGTCTTTGCAATTCTTTTATATATCTAAAATTATTTTTTATGTAAAATGTGTGACATGGGTTGACAGTGGTTTTGAAACGACAGCACTTGTGTGTGCAAGTAAATCACCCAAAATGATGACATGAATCAAGATGAATAAACGTTTTTATTGTTTACTGTCTGACAACATATCCATTTGTTCAACTTTAAATCTTAACATAATCTACATTTTGTTCATTTTGCGTCAATCAGAGACCAAACACATAAACTGTCATTGGACAGAACTGCTCATTTCAAAAGAAACTACCAAACAAAACTGTACTAAATTACAAGTACAAAAAATAAAAAATATGAAATAAGATGAGTTAATGAGGTAAAGTGCCATATATTTCAAGGCACTGAAATGTAATTGGTAAATTAAGTGACATTTATGTTATTTTTCTTTTTTTTTCTGACTGGCTTTCTTTGTAAAAAAAATAAAATTGAGGGGAATTAAGTGATTACGGTTCTTCTTAAACAGAAATAACCATTATCTTGGAATCACACTTGTTTCTGTAACAGACCGAACAAGCAACAATCTTTCGTGACTCATTTCATTGGCGCACACTGGCTAAATCCCATATTCACAGTTTCAAATGTTCCACACAAGGTCTTCATTGAGTTTCCTTCAAGTCATTAGTTTTTGTTCCTCTTGGAGGCTGACGAATGGAACAAGGCTCTCCCGACAATAAACTAACCAGAGCTGCACCTGGAAAATGTGAATATTCCAGAAGAGTGCATGGCATGGCTTCATCCACAACGTTTCAAATTCTCAAGGGAACATGGGCTCGCAGAAGCCATAGGAATACATCCAGATGAATGTATCTGTTCCCATTTAGCTGCACATTCTGCAGGTATGCATTGTGGGTTATGTTACATGGGCAAAAGGCAGGGTTAATACGGGTAAATAGAGCGCACCCATGGCGAGAAGGCGTGAACACAGCGGCATGGTGGGTAAGGAGTGGGAGACATGAAGGGGTATTTTTGACTAACCATCTTCTGTGTCTGATGGGCATCTTTATCATCCCGAAGACGCTTGTTCATGTCTCTACAAAACAGAAAGCGAGAGATTTCCAGTTACATTTGAAGATAAAGCTCCTCCTCACAGGACTTTTAACAGCCTTGGAATATAGATATCAAATCTCGTTATCAATGAAATGGGCTAATGACTGATCAAACATCTTAAACCTCCAGCTGTTTTGATTGGTCAGTTCTTATAGCCTTATATTTCCAATAAGAGCGATACACACACGCCTACACTTGAACACTCATCATACTAAGGTGTGACCATTTCAGTTGGATCGCCCTACCGGAGAAGATCCAGCTGTCTCACGAGGCTTTCCCGTTCCTTCTGCATGTTTCGGGACACTTTCAGGACTTCTCTGTAGTGAGAAACAGTCGGACATGAAAAATGCACAAGCATATCAGCTTATGTTTGCTTTTTCTCTACTTTTCATCATTACATTCATAAAACTGAAGGTTCTTTTGGTTCCATGAAGAAGCTTTAACATTCATGGAATCTTTCCATTCTACAAAAAGTTCTTTATAGTGGAAAAAGGTTTTTTGGATTTTTTTTTTTTAAATGGTCTTCACACAAAGAAAAAATGGTTCTTTTAAGAGCTGTTCACTGAAAGGTTCTTTGAGGAACCAAAGTGCTTCTTCTATTGCATTCCTGCAAACCCCCCTTTTGGAGTGTAGTAGTAATAGTAATGCAAACAATGCATTTTCACAAGTAAACCTCAAAGCCCACCTCTCTTTGCCCCTCTGCTGTTGTTTGATGGTGTTCTGTAGTTGTTGTAGTTGGCTCAGAGCATGCTGGAGCTCCTCTCGGCTCTGGTCCAGTTGGTCCTGCAGCTGCTGGTTGATGTTCTGCAGTCGGCGGTTCTCCCCGCGAGCGTCAGCCTGATCAGTGCTTAGACTGTTGATCCTGCTCTCCAACTACACACACACACAGGTGGGGTGAGACAGAGCCTGCTGCTGGTTTAATAAATCAGACGTGTTGACGAGTGAATGATGAGTCTGTACCTCTCTCTGTTTGGTGAGCGTGAACTCAAGTTCTTGTTCTCGCATCCTCAGTTCTTGCAGTAGCTGCTCTTTCTTGTCTCCTTGCCTCATGCTGTCCTTCATCACAGAGCAGACCAACATCACACCATCATCAAAATCACCCAAATCACATTACCATCATCAATATCATCACAATCATAATCACCATGAACAATGTTTTCACCATAATCTATATAATCATAATCCCTATCATAATCACCATGAATTATCTAATTACTAACTAACAGCATAATCACCATGATCACCATTGATATCATAATCACAAGGAACAATAATATTATCTCCATCACAGCAATATCATCACCATCACTTTCATAATCACCAGGAACAATATTATCATCACCATCATCAATATCATTGTCACCATTACCATTACAACAATCACCATGATAATCACTGTCATCATTATCAAAATCATCACCATGATCTATATGATTATCATCATCATAATCACCATCATCAACACTGGTATCATAATCACCAGGAACAGTCACATTATCAAATCATAATCACCAATACCATTATCATAATCACCATTATCACAATCATAATAACTATGAACAATGTTAGCACCCTAATCTATATCATCATAATTACCATCACTATCATAATCACCATCAAAATTACCATAAACATTGTCCACATCACTGCAACATCACCATCACTATCATAATTATCATCACCATCATCAATATCACCGTCAACATTACTATCACAATAATCACCATGATGATCACTGTCATCATTATCAAAATCACCATTACTATCACATTCACCATGAACTATGATTACTATCATCATAATCACTATGAACAATATTATTACCATCATCTTTCATTACCATAATCACCATCATCACCATCATTATAATAACCACCATGAACAATATCATAATTTCCTCTAATACTAGGACTGTTCTGTAATAAAAATAACAACATTTCCCCTTCTAAAGGTTTGTCAAACTTAAGTCCGTGTTTCATATTTATAGTGTGTGTGTTTGTGAGCATATTTACCAGAGCTTGTTGTTTCTCTCTCTCTTCTTTTAACTGACTCTCCATGTCTTCATACATGGACCGAACCACTCTGTCATGATCTTCCTCTCTCCTGTAGGACATTTAACCACTCAGCAGTCAGCACATTTCATTTATCTCAAGACATGTTTACACCGTGTGCATAATTATTAGGCACGTTGATATACTGATGATATTTTTTTTTCCAAGCACATTTTAACAAATCAAAACCACATCAATCTTAATAACTACTATTAATTTTGTATTTAATCATTTATACAGTGCCCTCCACTAATATCGGCACCCTTGATAAATATGAGCAAAAGCGGCTGTGAAAATAAATCTGCATTGTTTATCCTTTTTATCATTCATTCAAAAAATTCACAAAATTCTAACCTATCATTGAAGTAAAACAATTGAAAGTGGGAGGGAAAATCTCATTGTGAAATAAATGCTTTCTCTAGTTCATGTTGGCCACAATTATTGGCACCCAATTATTGCAACGTCCTTTTCCCAAGATAACAGCTCTGAGTTTTCTCCTGTAATGCCTGAAGAGTTTGGAGAACACCTGATAAGAGATCAGAGACCATTCCTTCATCCAGAATCACTCCAGATCCTTCAGATTCACAGCTCTATGTTAGTACTTCTTCTCTTCAGTTCACCTCACTCATTTTCTGTAGGGTTCAGGTCAGAGGACAGGGACAGCCATGGTAAAAGATTCATTTTGTGCTCAGTGACTCATTTCTGTTTGTTTTGGATTGTTGTCCTGATAGAAGATCCAAACACGGCCCATTATAAGATTTCTAACAGAGGCAGTCAGGTTTTGATTTTTGATCTGTTGGTATTTGATAGAATCCATGATGCCATGCATCTGAACAAGATGTTCAGGACCTCCAGCAGAAAAACAGGTCCACAACATTAAAGATCCAGCAGTATATTTAACCGTGGACATGGGGTACTTTTTATCCCTGTTTGTACTAAACTCATCTGATGGGTTTGCTGCCAAAAAGCTCTTTTTTCAGTTTCATCTGACCATAGAAGCCAGTGCTATTTGAAGTTCCAGTCGTGTCTGATAACTGAATATGCTGGAGTTTGTTTTTGGATGAGCGAGGAGAATTTTTCTTGAAACCCTCCTGAACAACATGTGGTGATGTAGGGGATGTTTGATATATATTTTTTTTAGGTTTCTGACCCCAAGACTCAACTAATCTCTACAATTCTCCAGCTGTGATCCTTGGAGTGTCTTTGGCCACTCAAACTCTCCTCCTCACCGTGCATTAGGACGATATAGACACACGTCCTCTTCCAGGCAGATTTTTAACATCTTTAGTTGATTGAAACCTCTTAATTATTACCCTGATGGTGGAAATGGGGATTTCCAATGCTTTAACTCTTTTCTTACAGCCACTTTCTATTTTGTGAAGCTCAACAATCTTGTTCTGCACATCTGAACTATATTCTTAGGTTTTTCTCATTGTGATGGATGATTAAGGGAATTTGGCCTTTGTGTTCCTCATATTTATAATCCTGTGGAACAGGAAGTCATGGCTGGACAATTTCATTCTCCGAGTCACCCTGATGTGCATGATCTGAATGAGAACATACTTCAGAGATATTTTACTCATAAAAATTTCTAGGGGTGCCAATAATTGTGGCTAGCATTCATTGAAAAAAACATTTATTTCATCATGAGATTTTCTCCCCACTTCCAGTTGTTTTACTTCAATGATGGGTTAGAATTTTGTGGATTTTTTGAATGAAAGATCAAAAGGATAAACAATGCAGATTTATTTTTACAGCCGCCTTTGCTCATATTTATCAAGGGTGCCAATATTAGTGGAGGGCACTGTAAGTGATATATAATTGTCCATGAAGACTGGAAGTGAAAAACTCCTTATAGTCAGGTGTTATTATTGGCCACTGCAGAATTATTAGGCAGGTTTTCTTTTACAGATAAAATGAGTCAAAAAAGAGATTTAACTCGGACTGAAAATTACAAATTATTAAAAAGCCCATGAGAAGGATGCAATACTAATGCAATACTAGAATTTGCAAAGTTAAGGCATGACCATTGGACAGCAAAATGCTCATTGGGTCAGCACGGTCAGAAAAAAACAGGTGGAGAAGAAAAGACACGTTAACTGCAAAACAATGAAGAATTAAGGTGAAGAATTAGAAGTGAAACCATCAGGCCACCATTTAGTCTCCAGCGCCATCATTTTCCAGAACTGCAACCTTCCTGGAGTCTCTAGAATTACAAGGTGTCAGGTTCTCAGGGACTTCGCTTGGGTAAAAAATCCTAAAAAATGACCCTCACTTAATAAGAATAACATGCTGAAGTGTTGTGAAATACATGAAGACTGATTTTTTATAGGCTTTATAGACAGATAAGTTGTGAGTGACTCTTGAAGGACCAGCACCACAACTTATCTGTCTATAAAGCCTATAAAAAATCAGTTCCAGCATGGACAATTATATATCACTTATAAATGATTAAATACAAAATTAATAGTAGTTATTAAGATTGATGTGGTTTGGAATTGGTAAACTGTGGTTGGAAAAAAAAAAAATCAACAGAATATCAACGTGCCTAATAATTATGCAAGCGGTGTATTTTCCAACAGGTAAAAGAATGCAATGAAGGCTGACCTGTACAGTGCCTGTTCTAAATTTTCTTTCTCTTTGAGTGCATCCTGAAGATGTGAGACAGTGTAGGAAAGAATCTCTTCCAAAACACCCAGCAGCTCAGGTTTGTCCCTCTGGAGCTCACAACACAGAGTACACAGCTCCCACTGACTAACACATAGACAGACATGAGCAAAAGAATAAAATCATCTTTAAAACAAAAGCTCATATAAACTTTGTGCAAAGTGCTATAATGAAAAAAGCAGGGTTTGGCAGATGTAGCCCATAAACGTTAACCTAAATGCATACAATAACAGTATGCTGGCTTTGTCAAGCCAATATTGATCTAAATTTCAAACAGACAAGCACAACTTTCTTGTTATCTTATCTGTTACACAGTGGTGACCATAGCTGTGTATATTTACTCACTCTTTGAAGAGTTTATCAGCTCCCAGCTCCATGAGGATGTGTGTGAATCGGATCTCCATCAGCTCTACTCTCTCCTCTCCGCTCCTCACTCTCTCCTCTGGCCCAGAACCAACAAGCTCTCCTAATTTAGACAGAGAGATTTTGATTTAGGCATATATCATGATGCATACTACACATAGTATACTATAGCCTACTGCATACTACTTTTAAAAATACTATGTAAAATGGTATGAAATATGTAATAAAACATTTCAACACGTGAAATCGCTATGTTGTATATTTAATGCAGCAAGTGGTATCCAGTTATAAATCTATTAATATCATTTTCAGTAATTGAAATATTGCTGAAATAAAATATAAATATTAGACAAAAACGTAAATGTAAATTAGAATTAGATTAGAAGTGTAATTAGAAATAAGAATTGTTTTGGTAACTAACTGAAATAAGTTGAAGTTAAACTAAAATTACTGAAACTATCAAATTAAAGCTATACAGAATTATACAAAAAACAAATAAAAATGACAAAAGCACAATAAAATTATGAAAACTTTGATTAAAATATAAACTTATAAACTAAAAAAAGTAGTTACTGTGAAATTATTAATAAATTATCTTGAAATATTTACTACAATAGCATATAAACAATACTAAAATAAGACTGGTTATTATTATTATTATTTTTTTTTATTATGTACATTTTTAATTAAAAATTAAACATTTTAATTAGAACTTTATACACACTTTTTATTTTATTCACACATACACACCTTTATGATTATATCTATATAAACACAACTAAACATTTTTATACAACAAACTTCACACACTTTTATTTTTTAATTTTAATACACACATACACGCTAACCTAGGCCCGTGTGGAACTCAAGGGGTGTGAGGTAACCATTTCTGTCTCGGTCCAAACTCTCAAACACTGATTCCAACTGCTCAGGAGACAGAGGAAGCTCTTGCTGAAGCCGCTGGTGGATTTAAACATAAGACACATTAAACACATCCCTGTATAAAGAAATGATATAACACAGACTTACGCCACCACCCCGTCCAGGCTCACCTGCATGTCTCTCTTCGTGATGAATCCTTTCCCCTCTTTATCACACAGCTCAAAGAGCTCTTTAGCTTTGCTCATTCTGTCCTGTCTGGCTGAGTCTGGAGAGGTCGCATCGTTTGACGAGTGTAACCTCGCCGTCCGACTCGGCAAGGGGCTCCGCAGTCTGGAGCGGGGCGACATCTGACCACTGCCTGTCCCCTCCAGCACCACCCCGTCCTTCAACCAGCCAGACATAACTGCAGAAAGAGAGCGGCCAGACAGGAATAAAAATAACCAGCTGGTAAGAAATGTCTCTAATGTGGTCAAACCAGGTTAAACAATGATAAGAAAACAACCTTATTTCATAGTGCTTGCTCTAATTGGCCACAAGTGTGGCAAGTAACACAAAGCAAGACATTTTGTTGGACACTTAGTTTCTATTTTTGTTCTGTCATGCCCACATTAGCCCAAAATCGTGCTCCAAATGCCTGCATATTAACCACTGAATATGTTCTAAATGTTGCTTAACCTAGCATATTTATTTTTAGTAAAGATGGAAAAATCGCTTGATGCTAGAAATTTGTTGTTAGAATATTAACTTTGCATTCATTAATATTATTGCACTTCAACTGTGATTTAGTTAAACACTGACTTTATTTAATCAGTCAAGTCAGCTTCATTAATGGAAAATGCTGAGGGCATCTGAAATATCCTGCTTCTTACATATCCACAAATAATTGTTAACCAGGATGTTAAACAGTTCTTCAAACAGGTGCCATGTTTTCTGACCTGAGACGCTCAATATTACCCGGCTGTAATTCCCCCGCACTAATGCCATATCGCAATGACATCTGTTTGTGCTGATATTATGTAGCAGTTGTGATCACATGATGGTTTTGTGATTTTACATGGAAGCTAAAGAAAACAGAACTACTCCTTCAGTAAATGTCCAGCCTGCTTGAGTGACCTGCTCCACGTCTGCAATAGCACAGAGAAACTCGACTGACATGGGCCAATAATGCTGATATATAGGGAGCCAATGGTTGATATAATGCCATTAAAATGCATTTACAATATCTATCTTTTTATCCATTAGCATATATATATATATATATATATATATATATATATATATATATATATATATATATATATATATATATATATATACAGTATAGATTTATATTATATAGTTTTTGAACAGCAAGACTTTTAATGTTTTTTAAAAGAAGTCTCTTTTGCTCACCAAGCCTGCATTTATTTGATCCAAAATAGAGCAAAAGCAGCAAAATTAAAATAACTGCTTCCTATTTGAATACATTTTAAAATATTTCAAAATATTCCTGTGATTTCAAAGCTGAATGTTTAGCATCATTACTCCAGTTTTCAGTGTCACATGATCATTCAGAAATCATTCTGATATTCTAATTTGGTGCTCAAAAAAACATTTATTATTATTATTATTATTATTATTATTATTATTATTATTATTGAAAACAGCTGAGAATATTTTTTTCAGGTTTCTTTGATGAATAGAAAGTTCAGAAGAACAGCATTTACCTGAAACAGAAATATTTTGTAACATTATAAATGTCTTTATCATCACTTTTGATCAATTTGATGCATCCTTGCTAAATAAAAGTATTAATTTCTGTAGTTAACACCCCCCCCCCCACCACCCCACATTTATTATTATAGTAATAATAATAAATGTTTCTTGAACAGCAAATCAGCATATTAGAATGATTTCTGAAGGATCACGTGACACTGAAGACTGGAGTAATGATGCTGAAAATTCAGCTTTGATCACAGGAATAAATTACATTTTAAAATATATTCCAATAGAAAGCAGTTATTTTAAATAGTAAAAACATTTCACAATATTAATGCTTTAGCTGTATTTTGGATCAAATAAATGCAGGCTTGGTGAGTAGAAGAGAATTCTTAAAAAAAACATTAAAAACATACTGTTCAAAAACTTTTGACTGGTAGTGTACACACACACTACAGCATTTATTAATATTTTTAATTAGCTTTTTTCAGTTTAATTTTTGTTTACATTAAATATTAACAATTTCTAATAGTTGTAGTTAACATTAACAACACTATATAACCACTTAATTATGTATTATTTCTATACCATTATAGTATTTATTAATATTTTAAATTGTAATTATATTTTTAGTTTTCATTTTAGTTAGGTGTTAGCAATTTTGTTATGTGCTTCTGTCATTTTTATTAGTTTTTATTTTCTATTTAGCTTTTATTTTTATTTCCATTTTAGTTTTAGTAATTGTTGTATTTCAGTTAGTTTACGCAAAGCTTTGTTAACGATTTTTAATAGTTGTAGTTAATAACAACACTATACTGTACATAGTTTAATGACAGCAAGGCTAGATGTGCATTAAAATGTTACACAGACAATCTGCCTCAACGATGTGTTGGTCAATCCCTAATCAATTCACACAAATATAAGGCCCTATAACATGGTTAATGATTTGATCAAATGCAAAAGTCCACAGCTATGTGACAAATTGTTACATAATCAGCAGGCTGGTGGGAAACATGGCAGTATCAAAGCACATGGAAATTTCGCAAGGACAGACAGACATGGCATTAAGATTGAGGCTTAGGCTTTAGGACTCTCCCTCTCATGCCATGAACAAATACATCCACCAGGAACTGATGGTCATCTGTCAAATTACAATAACATTTACTCATGTAGAAATCAGGTAACTATCCAAACAAGGCAGCGCACACATACACGTCACAATTTCATTTCTCTTCAACTTCTTTGGCTTTCTGGAGATCTCCAGGATACGAACTGCAAAACAGGATGAAGTCATGTGACAGGACTGTGTGTGTGTGTGTGTGTGTGTGAGAGTGTGTGTGTGTGTGTGTGTGTGTGTGCGCGCGTCCGCATGTAGAGAGGGAGTGTGTGCAAAAACAAAGTGAAATGCAAATAAAGACTTTAGCTCGGTTTACATAGACAGCATTCAGAACTCTTACTCATAATCACGAGTTTGTGCCAGCCATACAGATGAGGGCAGGACGCAGGGGAAATACCTCCATGCTAAACGACCACAGGTCATATGAAACATGAAATATTTGCCTAATGAATTAATGGTTTGGCTTGTGGTTGGAACAATAGCTCCAAGTGATTGTGACTGATTTGAATCAATTATTTTGGGAAAGCAATATGCTCAGATCATATAAAATTGCCGAAAATATAAAACAGGTGCCACGGCCCTGCAGAGGACACAATCACAAGGGCCCCAACAGTTAAATAAAACTTATAAAAACTTATGCAATTACATGAAGGAACTCTTTGGTTGGCTGAACCTTATTGCAATATACATACAGCCACAAAATATTTGGAGTCTTAAAGCAACTGTAAGTTGTTTACCTTAAAATATCAAGTACACTCTAAAAAATGCTGGGTTAAATACAACCCAGCGCTGGGTAAAATGTGGACAAACCCAGCGGTTGGGTTACTGCCCAGAAGGTTGGGTTAAACATTTAACCCAACTGTTGGTTGAAAACAACCCAGTCGCTGGGTTTGTCCATATTTTACTCAGCGCTGGGTTGTATTTAACCCAGCATTTCTTAGAGTGTAAGTTTCAGAATCATTCTGATGGTGCACTGACTTCTAATAAGCCGAATGGCTTCTGTTTAACCCCCAGGTTCCTCTCCAAACATCTATTCAACATGTAATTGTGAGCGGGTACGAAATCCCGCGAAAAGGGCGGATCGCTTTACGGCAGCAACAAATGCACGTTTACAGCCAAATTCACTTTCACGGAAAATCTGTTCTCTCGGCAGCCATATTTGCTTTTGTTTCTTATGCTCAAATAACTATTCCATGACAGATAAGTCAATGCACATGTGCAGTCCTAAGTCATAAATGTTTTTATGGCAACCGGAGCTTCTTTTATTTAGAAGACGGGTTTGAGTTGCGTTTTTTCTATTCATAAGTACAATGAGACACCGTCTTATATCTAACAATTTTGGTACAGTGATCCAATGTAATTATGACAGTAATATATTTAAGACAGTGAGTTTCATCACTCTGTAAGTGTGTACGTCGCAAAAATACATAAAACTGTAGGGGGCTGCAACGTCGCAAAAATACATAAAACTACATACAGTTGCTTTAAGTGGCATGAAGTCATTGCATTAGGTGTCTGTATTAGTATTACAAAATGTTTTGTTTTCATTTTTCAATACATTTGCCAAATGTTCTGCTTGAGAAGTGAGCTTGCATCATAGGCTATAGGAGACATTCTGACAATTTGTTATTTGCAATGACATTCTGTGACCTAAATCATAATAATTAAAAAAAAAAAAAGAAGGTTTAAGGGCCAATGTTTTAACACAAAACATTCATGTTGATTTCGTGATTCGAGATATGTGTGAATACCAAAATATATGGGCATGACATGTTTACACCTGCAATAAAGCCATAGAGGAATTGCAACACTCAAGGTCAAATAAACTTCCAGAGCTTTGCTACAATTACACACGAAAATCACCTGAGAGATAAAGTCTGACAGCCATATGTCAACTTCAGACAAGAAAGCACACAGTTTACACGTGTTTTGTGCTCTGTGTTAGAGGAAATCACACATAACTATCATAAATAAAGTATTTTATTTACACCCACTTTCAATAAATCAAAAAACAAGCCTGTCAGGAAAAGTTAAATCATTAATTTGTTACGATGAACATGCAAACCCATAAACCCTCAGATATACTCAAGAACATATGTGCAATGACCCACTTCATCTACTTGTCAGAATAAATTTTCATTTAATATTTCACAATATTGTCTACAGAATGGATTTGGACGCAAAATAGACATGAACTTTATACATAAAAATATGTGCTGGGATCAGTGGTGTTTTACCATGGTACATTTAATATGCATACCACCATCATATACCATGGTGTTTAAAAGGTGTCCACAAACACAGTAAAACCATGGTGATGAAAGGCATGCAATTTAGACTAAGTATTGTTCTAGAAGAGTTTTAGTAGATATCTTCGATCACTTCAGACCTCATGCATAATTTAAAACATATGTCAGGACTGTTCAATTTGTTAAGACAAACCGTACGAACATAAAAGCTACATAATCAATTAAAATGTCATTCAAATAAATAAATTAAATAAAGACACAGAACATACCAGACCTGTGATGCGATGTTGCTCAGGTGTGTCACCTGTGAACAGCAGGTGTCTTATGTGCTAGTGTTCATCCAGCAGCGGGCAGCAGAGAATCAAGAGCCTCAGAATACCGTAATTCTTATAAGAAATCCTCATAAAGTATCTCAAAATTGTCTTGGCTCCACCTCTGTCCCGCCAGTTTGAAAACAGAACAGCGTTTATGAAATAAAAATGTTCTTTACCTTGTAAAACATGTTTTACAAATCCAAAGAATTAATAACAGTAAGGGAACATCGATAAAGATATACACATAAACAAACGGTTAGGTTATATAACTTTAACTTGACGTAATTTATTTTATATTAGAAACGCATTAAAATTATTATTGAAATGTTTATAACTTTAATATATATTAGAAAAAACGTTTATATATTTATTCTACACGTATATTTCAGTCGTTACGGTAACCGGATCTTCGCGCCGTTGCCATGGGAGACGCGGCAGCGCGCTCGTGCACTGCTGTGGCTCGCGATCAGCTCAAGTCAGAAACTCTCCGTTACAATCGCGTGAAATCAGCATGATTTTACTATTCAGACGGAATTAAGGCAGGTGAAGTCTGGGTTTCGACTTGCGCAGGTTTAAAGGTGTGTAAAGGTTTAAAGATGTATGCGTTTGGTTAGCAGTTAGCCTTTTTAGCTGGTTAAATCTCTTGTTCATCAGCTGCTTATGACTTTGGTTTGAAGTAGTTTTGCTTTTAGAAGTGTTGAATGCATTTTATATGTTGTTGTAGAATTTAATTGCGCTTAACTTAATCTGTTGATATTATTAATATTTCCAAAATCAGATACAGAAACATGATAACGTTTAATCACGAGAGATTTCCGAGTTCACACACAGGACCTGAGTGAACTCATCCAGCGAACCAACCGCTAATCTCGCGCCTTCTGTCATTATACACAATCTAATTAATTCATTAGGAGCGATGCTACATACTGTCGATATTTCATGGTGAACGTCAGGAGTGTTGAGAGAAGCTGGTTAATCTCTTTGTTTAGGCTGTATGGAGTTTTGAATCAGACGGAGATTAGAGATGCCCAGAGCGTCTCATCTCCTCCTGAACTCAGTGAAATTAACCCGTAATCCCCTCAGAGACCTGCTGCTCCTCCTGTGTAACACCTTGGATAACACGCGCTGAAGGACTCTGACTCACGGCCTCCACACACGAGACTGCGGTCCAGCTCCACTCACTGCACAGGTGAGCAGACAAACATCCCGCAGATAGACAGACAGATAGATAGATAGACAGACATTCAACATGACAGATAGATAGATAGATAGACATTCAACATGATAGATAGATAGATAGACATTAAACATGATAGATAGACAGACAGATAGATAGATAGACATTCAACATGATAGATAGATAGATAGATAGACATTCAACATGATAGATAGATAGACATAGATAGACATTCAACATGATAGATAGATAGATAGATAGACATTCAACATGATAGATAGATAGACAGATAGACATTCAACATGATAGATAGATAGACATTCAACATGATAGATAGATAGATAGATAGATAGATAGATAGATAGATAGATATTCAACATGATAGATAGATAGATAGACATTCAACATGACAGATAGATAGATAGATAGACATTCAACATGATAGATAGATAGATAGATAGATAGATAGATAGATAGATAGATAGATAGACATTCAACATGACAGATAGATAGACATAGATAGACATTCAACATGATAGATAGATAGATAGATAGACATTCAACATGATAGATAGATAGACAGATAGACATTCAACATGATAGATAGATAGACATTCAACATGATAGATAGATAGATAGATAGATAGATAGATATTCAACATGATAGATAGATAGATAGACATTCAACATGACAGATAGATAGATAGATAGATAGACAGACATTCAACATGATAGATAGATAGATAGATAGACATTCAACATGATAGATAGATAGATAGATAGATAGATAGACATTCAACATGATAGATAGATAGATAGACATTCAACATGACAGATAGATAGACAGATAGATAGATAGACATTCAGCATGATAGATAGATAGATAGACATTCAACATGACAGATAGATAGACAGATAGATAGATAGACATTCAACATGATAGATAGATAGACATTCAACATGATAGATAGATAGACAGATAGATAGATAGACATTCAACATGATAGATAGATAGATAGACATTCAACATGACAGATAGATAGACATAGATAGACATTCAACATGATAGATAGATAGACAGATAGACATTCAACATGATAGATAGATAGACAGATAGACATTCAACATGATAGATAGATAGACATTCAACATGATAGATAGATAGATAGATAGATAGATATTCAACATGATAGATAGATAGACATTCAACATGACAGATAGATAGATAGATAGACAGACATTCAACATGATAGATAGATAGATAGATAGACATTCAACATGACAGATAGATAGACAGATAGATAGATAGACATTCAACATGATATAGATAGACATTCAACATGATAGATAGATAGACAGATAGACAGATAGACATTCAACATGATAGATAGATAGATAGACATTCAACATGATAGATAGATAGATAGATAGACATTCAACATGATAGATAGATAGATAGATAGATAGACATTCAACATGATAGATAGACATTCAACATGATAGATAGATAGATAGATAGATAGATAGATAGATAGACATTCAACATGATAGATAGATAGATAGATAGATAGACATTCAACATGATAGATAGATAGATAGATAGATAGATAGATAGATAGATAGATAGACATTCAACATGATAGATAGATAGATAGATAGATAGATAGACATTCAACATGATAGATAGATAGATAGATAGATAGATAGACAGACATTCAACATGATAGATAGATAGATAGATAGACAGACAGACATTCAACATGATAGATATTTAACAGATGGATCATTTAACATAGACATTCAACATGATAAATATATTTTAGATAGATTGATTGATTGATTGATTGATTGATTGACATCATAATAGCTATATATTTTAGATAGATACAGGCATTCAACAGATGGGTAGATAGACAGACATTCAGCAGATAGGCAGATAGATATCTGATACATAGATATCTTGCTAGCTTGCTAGATGGAAGAGGTTTTTCTGATGTGATTTTATCTTCTCCACAATCCATTCAGGAGGAACATCTCAACACGCTCTGATGAGGATTTCAGCTCTTCAGGAACATTAATATTCACCCGAGCATCTGAATGTTTACTCATCACCGTATCCAGCATGGCTGACGCCAGGATTAAACGGCCAGTGGAACAACTCCAGGAATTATCCTCGCTGTGCTTTGGTTTTTCATGGAATAGCAGGAAGTGAGATGGAATTTTCTCCGTATAATCACGGCGAGATGATCTCCACGTCAGACGTCTGCTGAAGAGTTTCATATGGCGGAGGGCCGTGGAGTTGTTTTCTAGTATATTCCGGATCGCTGCAGATATGCTCCAGACCAATAACTACTCGCTGGTGCTGCTGATCCAGCTGGCACTGCTGACCTTTGACCTGTTCGTCAACTCCTTCAGTGAACTGCTGCGGGCCGCACCGGTCATACAGCTCGTGCTGTTCATGTGAGTGCATTACAGATTTCACAAGTCGTTATTTATAGAATCAATCTGATTTGCTCAATATTAAAAGCAGAAAATATTTAGAAAATAAGCACTTTTGTGCCATATTTTCAAAATACTATATAGACACATTTTTTCTAGAACAAGTGTGCAAAAGTTTAGCAATGGCAATGTCATGGGTTTGATTCCCAGATGAACTGATAAAATGTAAAACTTGAATGCAATGCAAGATGCTTTGAATCGAAGCAAATGCATGAATGTTTTCTAACATCATATCGGTTATCTGTCTTGTTTCCGCAGAATCCAGGACATCGGCATCCTGTTTAACGTGATCATCATTCTTCTCATGATGTTCAACACATACGTGTTCCAGGTGGGGCTCGTGTCGCTGTTACTGGAGCGATTCCGAGCGCTTCTGATTCTGTCTGCACTCTACCTGACTCTCAGCATCTGCTTTCACTGCTGGGTCATGGTGTGTACACACACACACACACACACACACACACAGAGATTATTACTATATCCTACATGGAATCTTTGAGCACAGAAAGTCATTTGTAAAATTATATTAATTCCTCGCCACGTTTAAATCCATTCAGCTGCACTTTTGCAGAAATTATAATTGTACAATGTTTAAATTAAAACTATAACTAAAATAAAATAATTTTTATTTTTAAACCCATTCTGATGATTTTTTTTCTTAACAGAAAATTATTATAGTATAATATATATAAAAAAAATAAATCTCTAAATATATTTCTAAAATGCTCTCGTTTTCCTTCATTCTGTTCATTTCATGTTTAAATTTTTGTAGAAAATTGTTATTGTATTATTGTATATCAATTAAAAGTTAAAATAAGATAAATAAAATGTTAAAAAATGAATAGCTCCTGTCATTCATGAAATTTTGTAAATTCCTCACCATGCTTAAATCTGTTCTGCTAAAATATTGCAGAAAATTATTATTGTATATTATTTTAATAAAATTAGAAGTAAAACTAAAATAAACATAAAAATAAATTGATTCTGCACGTTTTTCTAAAATACTTTCATTTCTCTTTATTCTGTTCTTTCTTTCTCATGTTTAGACATTCTTCTGAAATTTTGTAGAAAATGATTATTGTATAATATATAAATAAAAAATAAGATCAATAAAATAGTAAAATTTGTATTTACATAGATGTATTTCTAAAATAATTTAATAATTTAATTTCCCTTTATTCTGTTAATTTCCACTGTTTAAATCCATTTTGCTGAAATTTTGCAGAAAATTTTTTTGTATAATATATCAATTAAAAATGTTGTATACTGTGTACAAAATAAGGCTGTGCAATTAATCGAAATTCAGTTTCAATTTCGGCCTCCAACGATTATGAAAATACAGTAATCGAGATAAAACGATTTTTGCGCCCCATTCCACCAGTGCTCTTTTGCTCCTCCATAAAAGACTAATTTCACATGCAAATCAGTAAAATCATGTAACGAGACATTTGCAAAATGGGACGTGCTTGATTTATTGAAGTAACTGTTATATTACATTTATTCATGTTTTTAAAAGCGTGAAAGAGAACTTAAGCTGTTCCTCGGGAGGATTACCGTGTATGTGCTCAGAATCGGAACAGAACATGGACATGTAAAGTCATCTTGTAGCGCCTAAACGGTCAAATACACGCAAAAGTGTGTAAAAATGCGGCGCTTAGTTATTATTCATGTAAACCCTCGCTGGTTATGTAATAAATGAACGTAAACAGTTGAGAATGAAAACACGTGTGTAACAGTAAATTGGATCCGTGCGGCTCTTAAAGTGACAGCGGGCTAATATTCCTGCTTCCGACTGTGTGCTTAATATTAACCAAACAACAAAAGACAAAGACAAAATATCTCACTGCTCTTGACTGAAGGACCTTTGTAGCTTTAATAAGAAACAAAGGAAATTTAATTCTTACGGTGAAGACTGCTGTTTTATTTTACATTAGATTATTCAATTTCTGTAGTAGGCTGTTAACTGAATACTTCAGACTTGCATTAAAAAAAATTGAGGATTTTTTTTTTTTTTTAACTAATAGTAGTTACTGTGGTATTGAGAATTGTGACATTTTCATAAACGTTGGAGGCCGAAAATCGAAATCGACACTGAATTTCGATTAATTGCACAGCCCTAATTTCGCTGGTCTCTAAATTGTAGATGTCATAGCAATCTTATTTACAGAAAATATATATTGGATATATATCACTATCTTTAAATAAACTTTATATGAAAGATTTTGGTCATATGGCCCAATAATAATCATGTTAAATAATCGTCATTACAATATTGACCAAAATAATCGTGATTATGATTTTTGTCATAATCGAGCAACCCTAGTACAAAATTGACTTTGCAGAAAATGATTAATGTATAATATATAAAATAAACATTCAATTAAAAAAAGATTTACATTGCACTCAAAATTGTCAATATACTGTATGTATTTCTAGAATTCTAATTGTCCTTCATTCTATCCATTTCCTGTCAGAACCTGAGGTGGATGGAGTCCAATCGTTTTGTGTGGACGGACGGTCTGCAGGTTCTCTTTGTGTTCCAGAGACTGGGTAAGCCGGCCGTAAGACGTTAGCCAAACCCCGAATTGGATTTCGCGTGAGGGTCACTGTCAATCTCGTCAAGAATCTCTCAATCCCTTTCTACATGTTTGGAGATACAGGCCTAACCTTTCTCTCTCTTGACACTAAAGCTGTTGAAGAGGTGTGATCAAACCAGAGGCACAATTTTCTTCCAATCAGACAGTGAATTGCTCTTTACTATTTAGCAGTTTTCCTGTTTCCATAGAAGTTAACCACTTGCTGTTGATGGTTTTGTGTCTCCCCAGCTGCTGTGTTGTATTACTACTTCTACAAACGCACAGCCGAGTATCTGGGAGACCCCAGACTTTACGAAGATTCCCCGTGGCTCCGTGACGCATTTGCTAGAGCGCGACAGTGAAACGAAAAGCCTGGAAACCAACCCAAAATGGTGCACGGGGGACATTAACGTTGTGCAATGCAACACACAACCAAAGCAGTTCAAGAAACAAAATGGATGGACTCATTCAGAGCCCCGCCACCTTAAAACTAACTCATGAATTGTAGGAAAGAGCCAAGATGGCTTCCATGGAGCACATTGGTGACTGGAGAGATCTCATTTAGTGTTTTTAATGACTGAGAAGCACAATGAGAAAAAAAAGCATCATGAAACCTGATGTCTGAATGTCTCTAAACACATCTTAGTACAATAGTACAAATGATCTTACTGCCCGCACCAGGTGTAAAGCTACAATTATCATAAATTGCTTCTTACATGTTGGTTGTGTAGACATCTTGTTGTGTAACGTAGTACGTACTAAAATGTCTTTTTATATGGTCTTGGATCACTGCTTGAGCAGCGTTTGATCGTACAGTCAAACTACGGGAGATTTCGTTCACTTCAGTTTGCCTTTGAAATATTTTCATAAACATCCTCCTAGTGACACACGTTCGGTATATTTTCAGTAAATTGTTGACGGAGCATCAACAAAGTGCCTCACTCTTCACCCAACACTACACAAAGTGAGTAAACAGCAGAGCGTCAGTGCACTTCTTATGCCGAAATCGAGATCGTATTTTTCTGTCATTAATGTTGTACTAATAAACATTTTCCATTGGCTTGATTTGTATCTCTAACGCTTAATTTCTCCTATTTATTGCAAACATAAGTGTTCTTTAAGGAATAGTTCAACCAAAAATGAAAATTTACTCACCCTCAGGCCGTCCCAAGATTTTGTATGGACTAGAGTGGTGTGGATTACTTCTGTATTATTTTGATGTTTTTAGCCATTTGGACTCTCATTCTGACGGCACCCATTCACTGCAGAGGATCCATTGCTGAGCAAGTGATGTAATGCTACATTTCTCCAAATCTGTTCCCACGAAGAAACAAACTCATATACATCTTGAATGGCCTGAGGGAGAGTACATTTTTAACTAATTTGTGACCCTGGACTACAAAACCAGTCATAAGCAGCACAGGTATATTTGTAGCAATAGCCAACAATACATTGTATGGGTCAAAATTATTGATTTTTCTTTTATGCCAAAAATCATTAGGATATTAAGTAAAGATCATGTTCCTTGAAGGTATTTTGTAAATTTACTACCATAAATGTATAAAAAAACTTCAGTTTTGATTAGTAATATGCATTGCTAAAAACTTAATTTGGACAACTTTAAAGGCGATTTTCTCAGTATTTCGATTTTTTTTGCACCCTCAGATTCCAGATTTTCAAATAGTTGTATGTATGTATATTGATGTATAAATCTCAATTTCGAAAAATTGACTCAAATTGATGACTTTTTTGTCGTCCAGGGTCACCTTTTAATTTTTTCATGAACTATTCCTTTTAGTCTCCTGAGCCATGAAAGAACAACACCTGAGCATTTCTCCAAATCTGATCTGATTAACTATTTTTTGGGTGAACTGTTTCTTTCAGTCGTCATGTCACATGTCTAGTCGCTTTATCTCTGAGACAGGCGACGATCTCCACGCTGACAGACTGTTCTATTCTGATCAGTCAGATTAAGCTTGGATTGGGGTTTTACGCTCCACAAACAGCCCGCAGGACACAAATAGCATGCTGTGTTTTCAAATACCCAGCCAACTCACTCCTCACATCGTGTGAGGATGAACGTAAGGAACATACTGACGTTAACAGGAAACCGTACAAAACACCATTTAAAGGAATAATTCACCCAAAAATTAAATTTTTCAAATGCACTCACCCTCAGGTCATCCAAGATGTAGATTGTTATTTGTTTCTTCATCAGATTTGGAGAAATGTAGCATTACATCACTTGCTCACCAATGGATCCTCTTCAGTGAATGGGTGCCGTCAGAATGAGAGTCCAAACAGCTGATAAAAACATCACAATAATCCACAAGTAATCCACACCACTCCAGTCCATCAGTTATGTCTTGTGAAGAAAAAAAGCTGTTTGTAAGAAACAAATGAATTACTAATAATTAATCAGATGAAGCACTGTTGGTGAAGCTCTGCTTGACATAATGCTGTGTGAAAAATAATGACTGACTGATTGTACAATATTTTTTTCTATGATTGCTATTAATTGTAATAATAGTATTTTAATTATATAATATTCTACTGTTTAGGATTAAATGCATGGAATAATTTTAATGTGAATGAAATATACATTTATTTAGCAGATACTTTTATACAAAGTGACTTATAAAGAAAGTTAAATAAATGTCTAAATATAGAGATTTAAATAAGGAAAATAATCCTCAAGAATGAAAACATCTCTAACAGTGGACACATCAAAACACATCAAATGAAAACCAAGAATCATTTTTGATTTTTTAAACAAAAACTGTTTTTATTTGTGAAATATTAACCCACAATCCCGCCCATCATGCCAGTGCAAACTCCATCCAAAATCCCAGTGCTTCTGAAGTCTCGGAAAAAATGTTCTGATCACCTTGGAATGTTTTCCTGTAGCCTACATGTCATTTCCACAACCTGATGAACACAAATACAACAGATGTCATAAATATATTTCATGGCCAGCCTGGAAAATTCAGGGACTGTAAATACTGTAATTTTAAGGATAATATACACTATATTGCCAAAAGTATTGGGTCACCCCTTCTAATGAACAGGTTTGACTACTTTAGTAATTTCCATGAGTACAAATCTTAATGTTTAAGCATATAATGATATTCTAGGGAATTGTGTGCTTCTAATTTTAAAGCAACAGTTTGGACAGAACCCTTTTCTATTCTAACATGACAATGCCTCTGTGTATAAGGCAAGGTTCAAAAAGAAATGATTGATTTAGTCAGTGTGGAAGAACTTGACTGGTCTGCAGAAAGCCAAGTCCTAATCCAAGCTGAACACCTCTGGTGTGACTTTAAATGCAGATCTTGAGCCAAAAACTCATCACCAAACACTAATGACTTGTACATACACTATATGGACAAACGTATTGGGACACCTCCTTCTTTAGAAGAGAAAAAGGCACTTCCAAAACTGTGGCAACAAAGATGGAAACATAATGTATGTATTTAAAAATTGTATTTCCATCTCTGTTGCAACAGTTTTGGAAGTGTCTAAAATGACTGTACCCATATGTACAAGTCACTGGTGTTTGGTAAAGAGTTTTTGGCTCAAGATCTGCATTTAAAGTCACACCAGAGGTGTTCAGCTTGGATTAGGACTTGGCTTTCTGTAGACCAGTCAAGTTCTTCCACACTGACTAAATCAATCATTTCTTTTTGAACCTTGCCTTATACACAGAGGCATTGTCATGTTAGAATAGAAAAGGGTTCTGTCCAAACTGTTGCTTTAAAATTAGAAGCACACAATTCCCTAGAATATCATTATATGCTTAAACATTAAGATTTGTACTCATGGAAATTACTAAAGTAGTCAAACCTGTTCATTATAAGGGGGTGACCCAATACTTTTGGCAATATAGTGTATAAACCGATGAAGCAACAGACCAGTGTTCTTATAGTTGTCTAAAACCATAAAAAAAATACTTAACTTAAAATATAATAAACTTAAACTGAATATATATATATATATATATATATATATATATATATATATATATATATATACACACACACACACATACACCCCTTAAACTTTTTATTCCAAGGCAACATTTTTCATTGAAATTGATGTATTTAAACTAAAACTGAAATAAAAATGAATGAAAATCATATAGACATTTAGAAATAATAATAAAAATGACAAAACACAACAAAATTGCCAAATCTTTAACTAAAATTAAATAAAAAAAAAGAACTAATTCAAAATATTAATAAAAACTGTAATATTTAGAAGCTTGTTTCCATTGTGGAATAAAAAATTAAAAAGGTTATAGTGACTTTTTTTCTTATATTAAAATAAACTAAAAACCATTAAAAAAAAACGTTGCTTGAAATAAACTTTAACTGAAATAAAATACTAAAAAACTTATTTTATTCCTAGGCAACATTGCTAATTTTCATTACGTTTAACTTTGTTTACTAAAATAAACAAAAATGTAACTCTTTAATTAAAATTAATATAAAAAATAAAATTCAAAATATTAACCAAAATGGTAATATTTGGAAGTCCGTAATTGTGACTTCCTTGCAATTTTAGAATTCTGTTTTCATCTCACAATTCTTGTTTGTTTGTTTTTGTTTTGTTTCATTTCTGACATGGAATAAAAAATAAAAAAGGTAATTGCAGCACTTTTATCTCACAATTCTGACTATTCTTCTCAGAATTGCGAGTTTATATCTCTCAATTCCGAATTGTAAGATATAAGCTCAGAATTGCGAGAAGAAAGTCTAAATTGTGAGATAAAAATATTGTAATTACCTTTTTTTATCTCATAAAAAATAAAGTGTTATAACACAGCTGAAGAGCGTAAAGACACTCACTTTCAGACATAAATGCCGACCCACAGTAAGAGGAACAGAACACCGAAGCCCATGAAGAGCGACGCCACCAGAGAAATCAGCAGCTCTTTGTACAGATCTCGTGTGTACTTCGTGGATGTTACTTCATATCTGAGAGAGAGTCAAGGATCTTTATGTATGAGAGAGGGAGTCAAGCACCTTTCTGATTACAAAATGCAAATCTGTGAATAGCGAAGGATACACAAAGAACCAGGCGGTGAAGAACATGCCGATGGCCAGCAGCACTACAGTGAGGTGAGGAAACACGGCCGGGTTCACCGGACTGGTGTATCTCGTCATGGCCTCCAGCTCCTGCACAGACAATCAGTCACTTACACATTAGTGGACATGACTACTGACATCTGAAGATGTTCAACATCATGCAGAAACAGAATAAACTAGAATAACAACACAAACAGTACATAAAGAGGCTGGAAAGAACAGGAGTATAAAAGTATATCATCCATATCTGCTGAACTGACATTAGTTTTACAGTGCGGATTAAAAAGACCATGTTTAAACAGAAAAATTCTGAACAGAAACGTGGATTAAACTTTAACAAAATAGCTGATAGATATATAAAATTCACAAATGTGACCCTGGAGCACAAAACCACTCATAAGCAGCATGGGTATATGGTAGCAATAGCCAACAACACATTGTATGTGTAAAATCATTAGGATATTAAGTAAAGATTATATTCCATGAAGATATTTAGTAACTTTCCTACTGTAAATATATCAAAACTTAATTTTTGATTAGTAATATGCATTGCTAAGGACTTCATTTTAACAGTTTTAAAGGCGATTTTCTCAATATTTAGATTTTTTTGCACCCTCAGATTCCAAATAGTTGTATCACAGCCAAATATTGTCCTGTACTAACAAACCATACATCAATGGAAAGCTTATTTATTCAGCTTTCAGATTATGTTTAATTCTTATGAGTGGTTTTGTGGTCCAGAGTCACAAATGTGAAACCTGACACTTATTAATGAACTGTGCAATCTAGATGTAAACACTTCTTGCTGCATAACATCTATTTCGAGTTCACATGAATCTTATGCACATGCATATTTATGACTAAATATGCATATTATATTTTGTATAACGTCTTTATCTGTCTGCAGTGCAAAAAAAGCTTCAGCAGATCACAGACTCCTGACTGTAGCTAACAGCTAAAGCTAACAACTGCTGCAATTTAACAAGACGAGCGATTAAAGAAAACACTAGACGCGTTATTTACAGTTTCCATTCCTTTCTGGACTCTCTGACGTTCAAGAAATATAATAATTTGCTGTAAAATCATGCTTAATTTACCATCTTGTGACAGGTAAAGGCAGAATCTGTCCGACCGGAAGAAGAGCAGACAGCCACGTAAGTGAAGAGTGACCGGAAGAGGAGTGACTGGCAGCACAATACAAAATAAAAGTCCCAACGCTCCATAGAGAGATAGATAGTTTTCTATGAGAAATTATTATTTTCATTATGACTGTCACACAAGGAAGAATTTAAATTTAGTATCCAGAAAAAATATTTATTTAATTTATGCTTCATGCATTTGTATTATGACATCAGTACACATACATGTCAAAAAAAGTGAGACAAATTATGCAGATGAACTAAAAATAACGATTATGTATCAATATACAACAGAGGCTTTCAGAAAGCTCAGATAAAGCAATGAAAATGAGAAAATGTAACAAACACAATAGTGAATCAACAGTTTTTTTTAATGTTTTAGTTCTTACTGGGCTTTAAGCCATAAAGATAACCATAAGACAGACAACTGAGAAAAACAATTTTTTTTTTTTGTCCTTTGGTGGTATAATCTTTTTATTTATTTATTTTTATTTTTTTGTAATTTTATACCACAATCATTGATAACAGGGAATAATGTTTCACCCCACTTAAAACATGTTATTTAAAAATGTTAAAAATAAAAAAATGTTTTTAATCAGTTATGATTAACAGATACTAACAAATCATAAATGTAGTAAAATTATATTATAAAAATGAATTTAATGACGAGTAAAAAGAACAGAAATAAAATATATTGTTGTACGTAATGAAAGATATGAGTTATAACATAATAAAAACCAAACTGAATTCTCACAAGAACATTTAAAAGACATTTTATATATTATAGTATTTAAACAGTTTTAGATGTCACAGAAACATTAGAAAAACATATTTACAGTGCATAGTTTGGAAGTGCTTCCACAAGAGGCTGGTTTATTCATGTGATATTCCCAATGATTTTTAAAAAATAACCATATATTAGATTTCAAAAGATCATCTCAAATGTTTTATACTCAGAATCAGTATCATGCATTAGTATGGCATTATGGAAATTGTAATTTTAGTGCACAACATTTTCAGTCAACACTTTCTTGGTTCTCTTCATGATTTGACCATGACTACCATAATCACACATCACCCAGCCTTACAAAGACTACGTTATGGCTTTCTTTATTACTTTAAAAATTCAAACAATATCTAGAACATCAAAATGTTACGTGTAACAAAGATAAGAAACAAAGAGACAAAAAGACTCTATAGTGCTGAAATTTACATAGTGCTGGATTACATGAAAGACAATAAATCTGGTCATTTTTCTTCTTGACAAACAAAATAAAAAAGGGGGAGGGGCATTTTAAAGACAAAGAAATGAGAAAGAATCTACTGAGTTTTGTTTAGTAACACTGACCATTTGGGACACTGTCTGACAAATTCTCTGATCAAAAGTGATGTTTCAACTGTTTAGACAAATAATGTTCAGATGAAACTGTACAAGAATATACTGCATATATACTGCTCAAAATATTTATTTTGAACACAATCATTGGTTATGGTTAATATAAAGTATAGTATGCGAATAGTAGCATACTAAAGTTAGAACAATGCATTAAAAAAATGAAAGAATATACAGTGTAAAAGAAGGAAAGGGAAAGAAATAAGTGACAAAAAGTAACAAAAGTACCGTAGTAAAACTCAATATGAAGTGTTTAAAATGGCGATAATGATCCAGTGTTTTTGCCACAGCTTTTGACTTGTGATTGCTGTTGGTTCCAGTGTGAAGTCTATCCAGTTTTTAAAAGAAATCCAGTGCTTTTATTTATGGTTCCTCATTCTTTCTTTCTTGAGATGAGCTGATATCTTTACCTCAGTAACTACTTTCATGTTATACTTTCTACACTGCTTACTTTATACTTGTATCTTAACTGTTTCTCTCCAGTGGACGCGACAGCAGAAACGTACAGACCCTGCCTGCTTATTATTGCTAAAATCCTCCATAGTGTTTGACAGCAGTTATGGGAAGTTTAACAAAACATGAGGTAAACAACCTGATTTGTATATCATTAATAATGAGCTGGTGCAGTTAAAGCCATTTCCAGTGTATAAAATAGTCAGTGGTCAAGAAAAAAAAATATATACAGATAGTCTATTATAAAGACAGGTGTTTAAAACTGACATAAGAACGCGGAAGAATGCTCCTAGCTAAGCAAGAAGCAGATTTGGAGAAATTATTAGCATTGACCATCAGAATGAGAGTCCAAACAGCTGATAAAAACATCACAATAATCCACACCACTTTTTGAATCCAAAAGCTGCATGTTTGTAAGAAACAAATCCATCAAGACATTTTAACTTTAAACTTCTGACCAAAATATGAGTCCATAATTCATAATGACGCTTCCTCCTCTGTTGTCCTCTCACATCAAAATCCATCAATATACTTGTTTAGAGCTGTTTTGGACTGTTTTTGCTCGTAAATGGCGTTTGATTCGTGCATATTTCTCTCCTGATTCAGACTAGACTACTTTTTTACTGGAGGAAGTGCTATTATAGATTATGGACTCATATTTTGGCCAGAAGCAACGGTTTGAAGTTAAATTTGATTCTTACAAACACACAGCTTTTTGCTTGACAAGATATTAACTGATGGACTGGAGTGGTGTGGATTACTTGTGGATTATTGTGATGTTTTTATCAGCTGTTTGGACTCTCATTCTGACGGCACCCATTCACTGCAGAGGATCCATTGGTGAGCAAGTGATTTAATGCTACATTTCTCCAAATCTGATGAAGAAACAAACTCATCCACATCTTTGATGACCCGATAGTGTGTACATTTTTAGCAAATTTTCATTTTTGGGTGAAATATTGTTTTAAAATTCATTAAACTGTTGACATATTAACAAATTCAGTTTAACGACATTTAAAGGAAATGCAAATAATGTGCACTGATTCCTGTGGAATACTGTGCACTGATGAATCATGCATAAAAGCGTGTTTTAAAAAGTAAATAAGGTCCTTTTTGATTTCTTGTAACAGTCAATTTTACATTAAGATAGAGAGAAAAGACTACAGAACATGAGCTCCACCCAACAGTCGCTCACTGGTACCTGTTTATATTATATCTTGGCAAATCAAAAGACATTTTAATAAGTAAATGTGTGTGTGTGTATGTGTTCAAGAGTGTATACAAGTAGTAACATATAATCAAGGTAAAGGCTAAGTGATCCCGGAATTGTTTTTTTTTTTTTTTTTTTTTGAAAAATGTTTATTTTTCTTTTTGCTTTTGACAAATACGCGCAGAACAAACACAGTTAAGACGTCTTTATCAGCTCGCCGAGATAAAACAGTCTTTGAATCTGGGGCGGCGACAGGGGCGATTCTAGGATTTTCATTTTAGGGGGGCTCAGCCCCCAATGAGGGTATATATATATATATATATCTATATATATATATATATATCACACACACCTGTTTACTGTACAAACACAAAATTTTACTGTTTGCACTTCTAGTACAACCCTCTTTCCTTAGCTCAAGTAGGCAACATGATCATTTTATGAAGTATACGTTCATATGTGCTTCATATTCACTGGAGGAAACAGCTGTGGGTGAACGCAGCGAAAATTTAGGCTACTGTAGATTGGGAACTGATTACTCCCCATGATATTTTATAAACTGTATTTATGACAAAGAGCTGAGCAGATGCAGATATTATAACAATATCGATAAACACACCTTGTCCTCTGTTTCTCGCTTTGCACAACCGCGGTCTGCGGATTGAAGAAAGCGCTGAAAGACGGGGAGGAGCCGGTCGAAGTCTGCCGCCGTTTTCATACGAAATTTAAAGGGGATTGAGGCGATCACAAATTCGTAGTTTATGGAGCTAATCGCAAAATTTAGGGGGGCTGAGTAGTCATTTTAGGGGGGCTATAGCCCCCCTAAAAATGGCCTAGCGACGCCCATGGGAAGTTGAAGCTAAAAAATATGAATCTTGATACTGCTTAGCATGTGGTTTGAATGAGGAAACTGTACTCAGAGCACCGAGAGGACACTACATCGTCTTCACTGCTACATCCCGTTTGACTCTGTAAACAAAAAGGTAAAATGGTTAACTTACCCATCACACTGAAACAGAGTCTTAACCATGCACAATAAAAATGCATGACAGATCATTCAGAACTGGGAAGTCTGATTCATTTTTTTGAACTGATTCTTTTGCATAGTTCATGTGAATTAAGCAGTTCAAAAGTATTCAGACACACTGAAAGAGCAAGAGATGAACCATCATGTGTGAAGTTCACTCACTGAATGTGACACTCGGAAATGGTAGGTGACCTCTTGAAAAGGCATAACAGGAAGTGACCACAGGTGGCTGGTCCCCTGTCAGAAAAGAGGTTTGCACGTGACAACCGAAGCATATTTACAGAGTGACATTCTCAGTTACTGCAGGAGCAACACCATATAAACTGGGGCCAATAATCTCACCGCTGTATAATTGCTCCGCTCTAGTGAGAAAGAAGCTTCTGGGTGATTTGGACAGAGTCGCCCCCTGGTGGCTCCACACTGCCACACCCACACCTCCTCAGAGGAGCTTAAAGGACAACAAGAGATCTGGATGAGTCAGAAGTGTATCAAGGGTGATTCTAGGGTCAGAGGATATTCGGGATTATCCCAGACATCTGTGGATGTGTCTGAGGACATCCATTGATGAAATACTGAAATATGACATACTGCAAAACACTTTATAGGAATAGTTCATCCAAACCTGAAAATTTTATGAAAATGTACTCACCCTACATTATCTTAGATGTAGATAAGTTTGTTTCCTTATCAGAACAAGTTTGGAGAAATTTAGCATCACTTGCTCACCAATGGATCCTCTGCAGTGAATGGGTGCCGTCAGAATGTGGAAGTGGAAGCGTGGAAGAAGTGTCATTATGGACTCATATTTTGGCTAGTAGTAATGGTATAAAGTTATACACATCTTAATGATGTATTGTTTCTTACAAACATGCAGCTTTTCACATCACAAGAGGTTAACTGATAGACTGGAGTGGTGTGGATTGCTTGTGGATTATTGTTATGTTTTTATCAGCTGTTTGAACTCTCATTCTGACGGCACCCATTCACTGCAGAGGATCTATTGGTGAGACAGTGATGCAATGCTACATTTCTGATGAAGAGTGACCTGAAGGGTGAGTACATTTTCAGCTTTTTATTTTTTATTGAGTGATCTATTCCTTTTAAAAACATTTCATCAGTGAGGAGTAATTTCTTACAAAGCAAATCTTTCAATATTACTGGAGTAAAAGTGTGTTTATACTCACATCATGTGCAGAGTAATGTAAGACATGGATGAGTTTCTGTCTCCATTTAGAAACACAGTAAAGCTGCAAACGAATAAAACACATCAGCTCAGAAGCCTGAAAACTTCAGTGCTGATAGATAACAGGCCATTATGTGAGATATTATATATATATATATATATATATATATATATATATATATATATATCTGAAGAAATTATTTCTGAACACACACACACACACACACCTGCAGGTCTCAGATGAGGAACAATCGAGAGTTCTGATCTCCTGATCTATCTCGAGGATGTGAAGTTTGCTCAGACACGCTGGTAGATTTCCATCTGTGTATAAAACAATATATATATATATATATATATATATATATATATATATATATGAATATAGAAATATAATATTAAAGAATATTTTGATGGTTTTTATCAGTTTTCCATTAGTCCCTTTCAGGTCAAGACAATATTCACAATCCTTACTAGCAGGGGCGGTTTCTCCATTAGGGCGATCGGGCGACGCACCACCAAAGCGTGAAAGGGAGGGATTTTTTTCTTTCACTTTCACATTCAATCACAGTGTTACGCTAGCTTTCACTCTTCTATACTGTTTGTTCTGCCTAGGGAAATATAGTCCAATCAGCGTCGAGTCATGTTCTGTGTAGTACCGCCCCTTTTTGGGCGATTTCTGTCAGACTGAGAATCGCCCCGAGTGTTCCCATAGACTTCCTTTCAAAGATTTTTTTTTTCAAACTGCAGGCATTGCAATGCAATCTCTATGGGTTCCGGGAGGGCTAGCACTAACGTGCTTCCGTCTTCATGCATAACCTTAACTTGTGCAGCGATTGGTCGGAACAAACATACCGCTAATAATAAGAAACATGAAGTCAGGACTAGTCTGACCGAATAAAGCAAACCAGTATCTTACCAGTGAAGTTTTGATGGATGACGATTGTAATGGAGGTAAAGACGATTACAGTCAGTGACATACATGAATCATAACTTACATTATTAGATGCGTGTGAGTCCGTTATTATTAGTGTGCAAATAAACAAACCGTGTATGTGTGCTCTCTGATAGCTTTATGAGGACATTTCAGTATGATCGCATGTCTGGCAAGTGTTTTATAATGGACACTCGCTGAAGAAGCGTGTTTTTATAGAAGTTTGCTATGTACAGTGGTGTATATTGGCATCAACATTCACTCTGACAGAGTGATGACTGACAGCTGTTCACTGGTCAGTCATGTTGAGCTGCCTTCAGATCACCACACTCAACAAATTCATAATGTTTTTAATTACTTTTTTTAATTTGTGTTTTGCTCTGTTTAATAATTCTGAATACAGATCCGTGTATATTTATATAACTTTAAGGCGACTGGGATAGTGGTCTTTTGGCGTCTCTGTGTGGTCCTGCTTGGTATTGCAGCTTGACTTGTTGTTATTTATATATGTATAGAAAATGGTCTAAACAAATGTAACATTTATTTATTTATTTTTCTCACAGATTTTACTGTTGCACTGTATACATCAATTTTGAATTATTATTAAAATTAAAAACAAAATGTTTTAATTTTTCTTGAAAAAAGCTTGCAGAAAATATAGTTTTTTGAGAATCATCCTCAATCTTGAATTTGGTAAAACAATTTTCTTTATTTAAAATGTTTCATGTCTTAATCCTTTTCTTTTTGTTATACTGGGATAAATCATATCGGGATGTATGGTAAAATTTTTTGATGTGGCGCCCCACCTAGAAAATATGCCACTAGCTGCCACTGCTTACTAGTATTAGTTGGTAAATTTAATTTCAATGAATCAAATGATAACTGATTCAGTGAGTTGTTTCATTTCACTTAAACATATTTTTGCCATATCTATGTGAGGCATATTATATATATTCAAATATTTTAGTAAAAATATTTTATCCTCTCGTGTTATATGTATGTAGAAACCCAGAGCTACTGGATATCACAAATTCCTTGTGTGTTTGCGCATACTTGGAGAATAAAGCTCATTCTGATCCTGATTCTGAAAGTATATGTAGGTAAAAATAGCTATTTATTATCATGCATTGTTATGTTGATAAATATAACTAACTAGATTTTAACAGCTACTCTGATGGAAAAAAATCACCCTTTTAAGACATTAAAAAGCAAATACATATACCGACTGTTTTCAAAGGCAGAATTTACAAATGTTATTAAATATAAAAATTAAATATAATTTAAAATATAAAAAATAAATATTTTCAAAAAGTAAACAATGAAATATTATGTTTAGTTTTAAGAGTAAAATTATTTTAAACGCTACTTTGATAAAAAAAAAAAATCACCCTTTTCAAACATTGCAGAGTAAATACATATATTGTCAAAACTATTGTCAAAGGCAAAAAATTTTAATTATAAATATAGATTATAAAAATAAATTATAAAAAGCAATGAAATATAATTGAAAATTATTTAATTAAAAAAATTCAAATAAATTTAAATTTAATGTTTAGTTTTACTTGAAGTTGTTAAGTTTAGGTATGAGGTTGGATTAAGGGATCTAAAATATACTCAAGCAGAATAAGACATTAATATGTGCTTTATAAGTACTAATAAACAGACAATATCCTAGTAACATGCATGCTAATAAGCAACTAGTTAACAGTGAGAATTAGTCCCTTAACTAATGTGTTATCATAAACTTACATTATGTATATATATATATATATATATATATATATATATATATATACAGTGGGTACGGAAAGTATTCAGACCCCCTTACATTTTTCACTCTGTTATATTGCAGCCATTTGCTAAAATCATTTAAGTTCATTTTTTTTCCTCATTAATGTACACACAGCACCCCATATTGACAGAAAAACACAGAATTGTTGACATTTTTGCAGATTTATTAAAAAAGAAAAACTGAAATATCACATGGTCCTAAGTATTCAGACCCTTTGCTCAGTATTTAGTAGAAGCACCCTTTTGATCTAATACAGCCATGAGTCTTTTTGGGAAAGATGCAACAAGTTTTTCACACCTGGATTTGGGGATCCTCTGCCATTCCTCCTTGCAGATCCTCTCCAGTTCTGTCAGGTTGGATGGTAAATGTTGGTGGACAGCCATTTTTAGGTCTCTCCAGAGATGCTCAATTGGGTTTAAGTCAGGGCTCTGGCTGGGCCATTCAAGAACAGTCACGGAGTTGTTGTGAAGCCACTCCTTTGTTATTTTAGCTGTGTGCTTAGGGTCATTGTCTTGTTGGAAGGTAAACCTTCGGCCCAGTCTAAGGTCCTGAGCACTCTGGAGAAGGTTTTCGTCCAGGATATCCCTGTACTTGGCCGCATTCATCTTTCCCTCGATTGCAACCAGTCGTCCTGTCCCTGCAGCTGAAAAACACCCCCACAGCATGATGCTGCCACCACCATGCTTCACTGTTGGGACTGTATTGGACAGGTGATGAGCAGTGCCTGGTTTTCTCCACACATACCGCTTAGAATTAAGGCCAAAAAGTTCTATCTTGGTCTCATCAGACCAGAGAATCTTATTTCTCACCATCTTGGAGTCCTTCATGTGGGCTTTCATGTGTCTTGCACTGAGGAGAGGCTTCCGTCGGACCACTCTGCCATAAAGCCCCGACTGGTGGAGGGCTGCAGTGATGGTTGACTTTCTACAACTTTCTCCCATCTCCCGACTGCATCTCTGGAGCTCAGCCACAGAGATCTTTGGGTTCTTCTTTACCTCTCTCACCAAGGCTCTTCTCCCCCCGATAGCTCAGTTTGGCCGGACGGCCAGCTCTAGGAAGGGTTCTGGTCGTCCCAAACGTCTTCCATTTAAGGATTATGGAGGCCACTGTGCTCTTAGGAACCTTAAGTGCAGCAGAAATTTTTTTGTAACCTTGGCCAGATCTGTGCCTTGCCACAATTCTGTCTCTGAGCTCTTCAGGCAGTTCCTTTGACCTCATGATTCTCATTTGCTCTGACATGCACTGTGAGCTGTAAGGTCTTATATAGACAGGTGTGTGGCTTTCCTAATCAAGTCCAATCAGTATAATCAAACACAGCTGGACTCAAATGAAGGTGTAGAACCATCTCAAGGATGATCAGAAGAAATGGACAGCACCTGAGTTAAATATATGAGTGTCACAGCAAAGGGTCTGAATACTTAGGACCATGTGATATTTCAGTTTTTCTTTTTTAATAAATCTGCAAAAATGTCAACAATTCTGTGTTTTTCTGTCAATATGGGGTGCTGTGTATACATTAATGAGGAAAAAAATGAACTTAAATGATTTTAGCAAATGACTGCAATATAACAAAGAGTGAAAAATTTAAGGGTGTCTGAATACTTTCCGTACCCACTGTATGTATGTATGTATATATATATATATATATATATTAGAGCCCGACCGATATGGTTTTTTTTGGGGGCCGATGCCTATACTGATATTAGGGAGTAAAAAAAAGCCTGATACCGATATATCAGCCGATATTCTTTTCTAGGGATGGAACGGTTCAACTTACTCATGATTCGGTTTGTATCACGGTTTTAGAGTCACGGTTTTGGTACGGTTCAGTATGCGCTATGTTCAGGGAAAAACTATACTGTCAAAAATAAAGAAAATAAGAATAATCTATCTAACTACAAGCAACAGTACAAATAAATACAATAGAGTAAAGATACAAATAAAATTTGTGATTTTCAGGTTTTTTTAGGTAAGTCTATCATTAGTTTTTAGGTACAGAAATTGAATAGGCCTAAAGTAATCAAATGTAAAATATCATTGCATATTTTACTGTATAAATTAAAAATTAATCTTAATTAAAGTTACAAAAGCTATTCAATCAAGAGCAGTGAGTGATTTCCTTGTTGTTGCTGTATGATTAATATTAAGAAAGTGCTGTCACTTTAAGAGAATGCACTGATCCTGTGCACTGATACAATACGTTCAGCCGGCTATGTATGCTATAGGATACTTACCAAGACGGGCATTTTGACAGTTTTTGTATGAATTTGTCCATTTAAGCACAATACTTCAGAGAGAGCTTAATATCTGCGCGCGTTGTGAGGCGCGGGATTGCGCACTTCGGATGAGTGCTGGCGCAAATTTTCTCACTGCATGCGCTTGAATTAAGAAAATAAACAAGGTAACTGTGTAGGGTAACAAGCTACTGCCAATCCAACAGGGGCAGGTTTATGCAGGAAGCACAGCTTTTCCAAATGTAAACATCTAAAATGAATAAATAGTAATAATGAATAATATTTTTTCACAAATTCTGTGTTGTGTATTTTCTGGTAATCAAATGAACACGCAGAACATGAGGATTCGTATTTAAATAGTATTTTTGCAGTTTAATATTCACAGACACTATATCGCGATTTGATTTAAGTGTGCTGACCTGTTTTTTTATTTATTCATCACAAATATGACAGATTACGTGAAATTCCACGTTATACAGTAAATTCTGCTTTTATAACTGGACTCCGCGGTTCCGTCCGCGTTTTCTGCATCGAGGAAATCATAGGGTCCTACTAATGTAGAAAACGAGTATGATAAGCTCATTGTGAGAATAAAAGACTGGTACATTGTTTATTTACTTAATAGCACTTTGTCTCACCAACTAGGTTCCAACATAACGTTAAATCACCAATCAACAGTCTCAGGCCACGACTGCACTGCTGTCTATTGGACTGCAGAAAGATACTCACTTTTCAATCTGCTACGTTACTGACAAACTATGTTGTGTAAGCATGAGTGATATCACGATGTGATAACTGATAAGCATGAGTTCTGGGACGCGGCGTGGCTGGTATAAACACAAGCACTGACTGCCGCGATCAGCTCCGGTGCGCCGCAGACGCGTGCAGTGATGCGCAGTACAAATCTAACGTCTGCTGTTAAAAATTAACCATCCATTCATCATATCATCATGCAAAACTAAGAATTCTAATCATTGTAATGTGAGGATCAAATATAGATGCGGGTGGGTGGCGGGGGGATAATTTGTAGCAGTGGACTCGGGTGAAGTTTGAGCTCATCCGCGCATCTCTACACTAGTGACATTGATCGCCAGTAGCAAACAATGGAACTAAGTAATTACACCATTTAGAAGCATTTCATCTGCATAATGGCTGTGCTCATCGTTTACTCAAGAAAAAGGTCTATATATTCTGTAAAAAAAAGTTCATATCGACGGCATATTCGCCAATACCGATATATCTGCGACAGTCTCATATCGGCCGATAAAATCGGCAAAACGATATATCGGTCGGGCTCTAATATATATATATTTACATTTATTTATATATATATATATATATATATATATGTGTATATATATATGTGTGTGTGTGTGTGTGTGTGTGTGTGTGTCTGTACCCTGTGTGTTGATACTGCGCTGTCTCCGGGACGGTGGCTGTTGTCCACCAGGCAAGCGTTTGGTTGCTCCGCTCAGCTCTGGAGGCTGAGGCGGCCGTTTGCCTTTACTGAGGAACAGAGGAGCTGACGTGTGACTCAGACGGTTCTTGTTCCGGCTGTCTTTGTCCAGCGGCCGAGACTTTGCCTTCTTGTTAATAGTGGCCTGGGTGGGAACACCAGTGCTGGAGTCTGAGAGAGAGAGAGATACAATGAGAGAGAAGAAATGATACTGTATATGAAAAGAAGGTTTGAATGAGTCCATTTTCTATTTAATCCAACAAAAGGAGCAGCATAGAAGAGTTTTGAGAAGATATCATTGATGTGTTAATTCACTGATTCATTAATTCAACCATTTTACTTCCATAATGTGATGCATTTTTCTGAGTGAAACACTGGTCTTTTTGACCAGACAAAAAAACGTAGAGTAAGGCATGTAATAAGAAAGTAGATACATTTTAATTTCTTGTATAAAGCGTCACTGGTAACACTTTACTTAAAGCCTTTATGTATAATGCATTATAAGGTATTCATAATGTACATTATAATGCATTATATCTTTTCATAAATAATTGTAACTAAAGTTAAAAAGCATTACAGTATCTGCAAATTCTTTGTTACATCAGAAGTTGGTTGTTATTTGTTTAATGGATTATACTTTCCAAAGGTGTAACAATTAATAGACAAGTATTATAATCTATGATAATTATTCATGAGATCCTCATACAGTGCATTATAAGGTGCATAACAAGGCATAATTAATGCATTAAAAGTAGGCCTACATTACAAATAAAACTTCAAGTAAAGTGTTAACAAGTCATGTGTTCGTAACCGCTCTGATGGCTGTCAAAATTTCTCATTTGTCAGGTGATTGTTGTCATACTTGGAGTGGATTGGTTGTTGCCTGGCAACAGACTGATAGTGGCTGATTGGTTGGTTGTGGCAGGTGTTGGAGGGCAGCAAGGCGGGTGATTGGACAATGATGGGGAGGTGGAGTCTGTAAACAGATAATCAACTTCTATGAAAGTAATAATCCACATGTGTATTGGAAAACACAATAGCTTTATTGTGAGCATGAGTGTGTTTTCTGGAACCTGGGGAGAGAGTGGATGTGGTCACTCTGGCAGGGGAGAAAGAAGCCTGACGAGCCGAACCCAGAGCAGAACGAGACCTGCTGAGACAGAGAGAGAGGTCACATGAGGTCTCTTTAATATTTCAGCTGTTTCTCGCAGAATGAGATTAAGCTGAGGATAAATGGCTCAAACTTTGCTTAGATTTGCCAAGATACCAGTTTGAATCAAAAGTCAGAGATCTCAATATGAACCCATACATTTTTCTGCATCTATTTCAAAGAAATGCTGTTCTTTTGAACTTTCTTTCATCAAAGAATCCTGAAACAAAATACTGTTGTTAGCATAGATAATAATAATACATGTGCCTTCAGCAGCAGATCAGCATATTAGAATGATTTCTGAAGGATCATGTGACACTGAAGACTGGAGTAATGATGCTGAAAATTCAGATTTTTTTACTGAAGATTCAGAAGATTTTTTTTATTATTGAAGATTCGGAATAAATTACATTTTAAAATATATTCAAGTATTCAACTTTTATTTTGAATTGTAATATTATTTTACAATATTACTGATTTTACTGCAGTTTGATCAAACAAATGCAGCCTTGGTGAACATGAGAGACTTCTTCTCAAAAACCTCTGAGTAATACAATTTTTCTAAAAAGGTCTTCTTGGGAAACGTAGGACTGGAAAACTTTTGGTCATGGATGGGGAGACGAAGTGATAGAGAAATAGAGAGAAAGGAAGTGGACAGCATACCACAGACAGAAGGATGGACAGAATGTGACGGTTGCAGTGAGGAAGGGCGTCCAAGAGACGAAGAGAAGGCAGCGGGACTCAGAGCTACAAACAACACTGAGATAAATGAGCAGGAGGAGATCAAACCAGAGCATACAGAAATAAAGAGAAAGACCTCTAAGCATGACATGGTGATGTTGTGTACATGTGAATAGGTGTGTGTGTGTGTGTGTGTGTGTGTGTGTGTGTGAACACATACATACCCCTCAACATCACTTATGCGTCCATGGTGATGAAGATTGAGCACATAGAGGATGGACATGGAGATGACACTACAGAATGAGATGATAATGAGCATGAAACAGACACTCAAAATATTCATTCTAATGTTTGGGGGTGAATGATTCCTCCCTCACCTGAAGGCCATAATGATGACCAGCGCCAGGATGGTGCCCTGCATGAATCTGTGACTCAGGCAGCCCTGCTCCGGGAGGGACCGCTGCAAACACAACAACAATCTCAACAATCATCTCATCCCATCGCAGTCCAAATTATTCAATTCCATTACATTCCATCTCATCATATACCACTGATTCTGTGCAATCTAATTCGTTATGTTTGTATCATATCCTGTTTTATGAATCTATCCCATTCCATTTGATTCTATTCCATTCCATTCCACGTGATTCTATCCCATCCTATAAGATTCTATTCCATATGATTCTATCCCATTAAACATGATTCTACTCCATTCCATATGATTCTATTCCATCCTATATGATTCTAATCCATTCCATATGAGTCTATTCCATCCTATATGAATCTATCCCATCCAAAATTATTCTACTCCATTCCATATGATTCTATCACATACAACATGATTCTACTCCATTCAATTGGGATTCTATCCCATCAAATATGATTATACTCTATTCCATATGATTCTATCCCATCCAAAATGATTCTACTCCATTCCATATGAATCTATCCCATCCAATATGATTCTACTCCATTCCATATGAGTCTATCCCATCCAATATGATTCTACTTCATTCCATATGATTCTATTGCATCCAATGTTTCTACTCCATTCCAGAGGATTCTATCTCATGTGGTATGATTCTACTCCATTCCATATGATTCATATCCTATCCTGTATGATTCTATTCTATTCCATATCATTTTTGTCCCATCTTACAGTATATAATTCTACTCCATTCCATATAATTCTATCCCGATCCAATATGATTATACTCCATTTCATTATCTTCTATGCCATATGATTCTCTCATATCCAATATGATTCTATTCCATATAATTCTATCCCATCCCATTCCATATGGTTCTATCATGTTTCAAGTCATTCTTTCCCATCTCATCCAATGATTCATATCCATTTCATATGATTCTATCTCGTCCTACATGATTCTGTTGCATTCCATGTGATTCGTTCATATCCAATATGATTCTATTGCATCACATTAGTGGAATTTAATAACACAATATACATCATATTATTTATTCAAGTATAATTTTGAGAATTAGTTTCTTGAAAACCAGTTTTTCTTTTGTTTTTCTTACCTGTAATGAGACTGTAACATCACATCTCATTCCATTCCATTATTGTTTTTAATATATGCATTTTTTTTTTTTTTTTGAAGAGGAAGACTGTTTTAAATCTTACCTTGCTTCCTGGCTTAGCTGTTTTTTTCTTGAGTGGGCCACTTCCTGTTCTGCTAAAGTAGCTTCCTGATTGACTAGAAAAAAGACCATGTTTTTTCAGACTTCCTCACTTTGAATTTACTCAAACAGATGCATGTGTGAGTGCACAGCTTCATGAACACACACCTGACTGTGCCTCCGCTGACGGTGCTCTTCATGCTGTCTAGCCGGCGCAGTTTGGCGAGTTTTCGGCTCCAGCGTTCGAGCTCGTCAATGCGAGTCTCCAGATTATCAGTGAGTTTGCAGAGTTCCTTCACCGCTCCCACATTCTCCATAAATATCCGCTCCTTTAGAATCAAACACACAGATGAGAGAGAGGCAGAGACTGTGTGGGCATCTGTAAGAATGCGTTTGTGTGCTCATACTTTATTGACCACCAGTAGATTAGGGATGGTCTCTCCGTTAGCACACACCACGTCTCCTCCCTCCTTCACAGCCTCAGGCAGAATCTGCTGGACCTCCTGAGCGATCACCCCTGACAACACACACACAACCTGTTAACTGGACACACTAAGTTTCTGTTAAGCACTAGTTTTACAGTCCTACCTACTATATAGTGATTGTAACGGAACAATCCTTTATGAATAAATCTCACAAAGAAATGTCAAAAGGAGAAAATAAGGAATCATTTTAGTGCAGCATATACTAAAATATGAATATTAGATGAAAAATTTAAATAAAAAAAAACATAAACAAAAATGAGAAATGTTGACAGCATCAAACTGAAATAAATAAGTTTAAGTACTAAAATTACTAAAACTAAAATAAAAATAAATTAAAGCCAAATAGAAATATTAACAAACTAATAAAATAACTTCAACTAAAATCAAAATTAAAACTGAAAATATAAAAATAAAAATCTAATTCAAAATAGTAATAAATATACATAAATAGTAGTAAAATAACACTAATTTAGCATGCATTTTAGTAACATTATGATTTTTTTTTGCAATGTAATATGTGACCCTGGACCACAAAACCAGTCTTAAGTGTCAATTTTTCGAAATTGAGACTTATACATCACATGAAAGCTGAATAAATGAGCTTTCCATTGATGTATGGTTTGTTAGGATAGGACAATATTTGGCCGAGATACAACTATTTGAAAATCTGGAATCTGAGGGTGCAAAAAAATCTGAGGGTTCTGCAAAATATTGAGAAAATCGCCTTTAAAGTTGTCCAAATGAATACTTAGCAATGCATATTACTAATCAAAAACAAAGTTTTGATATATTTACAGTAGTAAATTTACAAAATATCTTCATGGAATATGATCTTTACTTAATATACTAATGATTTTGGCATAAAAGAAAAATCTATAATTTTGAACCATACAGTGTATTTTTGGCTATTGCTACAAATATACCCCAGCGACTTAAGACTGGTTTTGTGGTCCAGGGTCACATATTATTTTCATGACAGTTAAACATATTTTCACCAACACAAATTCTTATTACCGTCCAGACAAAATTATAATAGTTGATGATTTTCATAGCCCTATAAATCTGCTCCATTTTCTTAATGCAAAATACTTTTTTTTTAAATTTTTGGGAGAAATATGACCCCAATTGGGAATTTATACTGGGAGTGATCTGTGGAGACAGTACCGGTCTCAGAAGTGGCATCAATGCCCACTGTGGCTGCAAACTCAGGCTTATACTGATAATGCACCAGCCTCATTTGGGAAATCCGCCTCAGGTTATCAGTGGTGTCCACCTGAAGAAAGAGAGGTATGAAATATATTTGTGGACTGTTTGCAAATACAAACAGTTAAATGATTCTATTAACATGGAAATATGGAAATAGTTCAGAACTATTAAAAAATGTTTGCATGGTTAGTAAATGTTCATAACAAAAAAAAAAAAAAACTTGCCCCTTTTAGACTTGCACTCTATTAATTTACTAACTGCTTGTTCTCTTTCATAGGTTCACTCAACGCTGCGTAGCTATGACGCAATGGGAACACCCTCTGGGCGTGCCGATTGTCTGAAGCCCTTATAGAATCACGCCAATTCATTGGCTGATGGCGCGGATGCCTTCTTCGACTTTCTTACGTCGCCTCCTTATACTGACGAACGCGCCATCTGCTCCTCAGATTTTCTCTGCCTTCACTAAGAGGCCATATTAGCTCTTCTGTTGCGATTCTTCATTTGCACTTCAGTGACTGCGGTAATGAGGCATTTATTTTGAGGCTCCAAGGCATTCGTGTACTCAACTACCTGGACGATTGGCTCATTTTGGCCCACTCCAGGGAGTTAGTGAGCCACCACAGGGATGTCCTCCTCCGCCACATTCAAGCTCTTGGCCTCAGAATGAACACCAAGAAGAGTGTTCTCACCCCTTCTCAGCAAACTGTGTTTTTGGGAGTTCACTTGGATTCCGTTCAAATGCAGGCCTGTCTGGCTCCTGCCCGGATTTCCAGCCTCAACGCATGTTTGGCCCGCTTCAAGCTAGACCATCATGTCTCCGTGAGCACTTGTCGCAGGCTCTTAGGCCTCATGGCCGCAGCCTCCCCTGGGGCTGCTTTACATGAGGCCGTTCCTTTGGTGGATGAAACTCTCAGGGATCCGCTCTGGAGAACCAGCCACTCGCCTAGTAAGGGTATCGCGCAGTTGCTTTCACACTCTTTCAATATGGTGGGACCCCCTCTTTCTCAAGAGTGGAGTCAGAATGGGCGCGGTTCACCATCGCCAAATGGTCACGACGGACGCATCCCTGACGGGCTGGGGCGCGGTCTTTGAGGGCAGACCGGCGTGCAGAGTTTGGACAGGAGAGTTCCTCTCCTGGCACATAAACTGCCTGGAGCTGAGAGCCGTCTTCCTGGATTCACTTGATTCACTTTCTCCCCTCAATCAAGGGATGTCATGTGATTGTCAGGACGGACAACATGGCAGTAGTATCCCATATAAATCGCCAAGGGGGTTCACGGTCGCGCACCCTAAACAGGCATGCACGCTGTCTTCTCCTTTGGACTCAGGGCAAGTTTCTCTCCTTTAGAGCATTTCACATCCCAGGAGTCTTGAACCTCAGGTCGGGGGAGTAGATGCTGAACCGCCAAACGGTAGCCATCCCAGACGTGGTTCTCAGAGCTGATTTCTCTACTGTATCGGCCTCCGTGGGAGATTCCGATTAGACAAGACCTGCTCTCTCTCAGCTTCAAGGCAAGATCTGGCACCCTCAACCTGAGATCTGGAAGTTGTGGGTATGGCCCATTGAGGGCCACAAGTTTTGACTTCTGGTCTCCCTGCCGATGTTCAGGAGACTATCGCTAGTGCCAGAGCCCCTTCCACGAGGAGGCTATGCTCTTCCAAGTGGAAGGTCTTTGAGTCATGGTGTTTAGCCCATGCAGTGGACCCAGTCAGCTGCCCTATAGGTCCAGTGCTGGAGTTTCTGCAAGAAAAACTTGCGGCAGGGGCGGCTGCTACTACCTTAAGGGTTTATGTTGCGGCTATCGCTGCTCGGCAAGAGCTGGATGAGGTTCCCCTGGGGAGACATCGGTTGGTCTCTGCGTTTATGCGTGGAGTCTGGGGTCTGAGACCGGTACACCCCCTTGGAGTTCCTTCATGGGACTTATCAGTTGTCCTGGAGGGCTTAATGGAAGCCCCTTTTCAGCCCCTGTAGTCAGAACGGATTCTGACTCTCAAGGTTACTCTTTTGTTGGCGCTAATGTCTTTGAAACGAGTTGGGGATTTGCAAGCTGTCTCTGTCAACGAAATGTGTATGGACTTTGCCCCGGGTCTGGTCAAAGTAACCTTACGGCCTAGGCCTGGCTATGTTCCCAAGGTTTTATCCACATCATTACGCTCTCAGGTGAGGATGAGAGACTTCACATGCTCTGCCCTGTCAGAGCTTTGAAGCTCTATGTGGACCGCTCCAGCCATTGGAGAAAATCTCCCCAGTTGTTGGTATGCTTTGGTGCTGGGCACCGTGGGCTTGCCGCATCGAAGCACAGAATTTCTCACTGGGTGAGGGATGCTATTTCGCTGGCTTATGAGGTGCGTGGTCTTTCTTCACCTCTCAGCGTTTGGGCGCATTCTACTAGGGGTGTGGCTTCCTCTCAAGCTCTTTTTAGAGGGGTCCCCCTAGAGGATATTTGTGTAGCGGCAGGATGCTCCTCTCCGCACACTTTTATCAGGTTCTATAACTTGGATCTTGACACGGCTCCGGGTTCCCGGGTTTTATCCGCTTGAACCAGCCGTGTATGCTATCTGGTTCGTAATCAGGCCAGATAAGGCAGCGTATTTAGCTTGGCGTGTTTGGAATATCGTTCCCATTGTGTCATAGTTACTCAGCGTTGAGTGAACCTATGAAAGAGAATGTCTCGGGTTACTCGTGTAACCCAAGTTCTCTGAATAGGGAACGAGTCACTGCATTTGCTGCCAAGCTCCTCACGCTGCCGACAAGGGGCCTTTTTCGGCAGAGAAATCTGAGGAGCAGATGGCGCATTTGCCAGTATAAGGAGGCGAGGTAAGAACGTTGAAGATGGCATCCGCGCCATCAGCCAATGAATTGGCGTGATTCTATAAGGGCTTCAGACAATCGGCACACCCAGAGGGCGTTCCCATTGCATCATAGCTACGCAGTGTCTCGTTCCCTATTCAGAGAACATGGGTTACACAAGTAACCAGAGACATTTTCTTTGAAAAAAAAAACTAACACTAGCTTCTCTATTAGCTTCTCTATTCTTTTTGTATTCTATTTGTTTTCTTTTTATTTATTATACAATTAACAAAAAGCAACAAAAAAAAGGCCTCGAACACTAGCTTGCTCTATTCTTTTTCTATTCTGTTTTTTTTTATTATATAATAATAATAAAAAAACCTTGCTATGTGTACTGCGTTAGGCTAACTGAGACTTGTCATAGCACTTGCATATCATTGCTCTTTTGTTGATTTTGATTGTTACCATTGTCCTCATTTGTAGGTCGCTTTGGACAAAAGCATCTGCTAAATGACTAAATGTAAATCTAAATCTAATTGGCAAAAAGGTAAGTTAAAAAATGTAATACCATTTGCATGTGTAAGGAGAGATACGCACACACATAAGAATTTACCTCCTTCACATTCTCCTTGGCTCTAATATCGGAAGGATGCACAAGGGAACCCATGATCTTCACATTGCCATGTACAACCAGAGCCTCATCCGGCCGGTCCGTATTGATGCCGACCCGGCCATGATGGTACACAGAGTCCGGCATCTGCCCTCTCTGCCACAACACTTCACTGTCACTCTCAAATTGACCCGGGTTAGACGCCTGAGAGACAGAGAAAGAAAGAAAGAAAGAAAGAAAGAAAGAAAGAAAGAAAGAAAGAAAGAAAAAGAAAACAAAAGAACTAAGCAATAGTACAGTAACTTAAGTAATTGGCTGGGAAGGGAAGGTGTTACTGCAAATTCAGTTGACTTTTAAATAGATTTACACATAAAACTTCAAATAAATATTTTGCATATAATTAAGTTTTATGATTTCTTCAGAATTTTTATTTCTCAATAAGAATAAAAATAAAAAAATAAAAAGTCAAAAATGGCATTACAAAATCTAATCCTATTGAAAGAAGTCAAAAGTAAATGCAAACAAATTCAGCAGCATAATCATTAGACTGTAACAGTAATAGTGATTGGTCAGAGGTGGATCATTGACACAGAAACAGGTTGTGATTGGAGGAGGTCGGTCAGACACGACCAGACTGACAGCGGTTACCCTGACGATGATCCTCTCGGAGACGTGAGCCGCCACCGTGAAGCTCTGACTGTGACAGTGAGCCTGAAGAGCTACTACCAGCATGAAGTACCTACACAAAATACAAATGTAAGTGTTTTTAAAGAACAATCCTGAGAGTTTTAGAGGAATATTCTGTTATTTTGATATTATGTAATATCTGTGGACAATATTGGCAGTATTTGGAGAAATGTAACATTAAATCATATGCTCACCAATGGATCCTCTGCAGTGAATGGGTGCCGTCAGAACGAGAGTCCAAACAGCTGATAAATACATCACAATAATCCACAAGTAATCCACACCACTCCAGTCCATCAATTAACATCTTGTGAAGTGAAAAGCTGCATGTTTGTAAGAACCAAATCCATCATTAAGACTTTCTGCTTCTGGTCAAAATAAGGGTCGTTAATCCATAATAACACTTCCTCCAGTGAAAAAGTCCTTATCTTTTTATCCTCTCACATCAAAATACACCAACATACACAGGGTTTCTACAGATATGAACAAGTGAAATTTAAGACTTTTTAAAACCTTTTTAATATCACCTTATATGAAATTTAAGACCTAAACCTGTAATGGAAACGCACATTATATTACATATATATATGTAATATTAATGTGTTTAATGTGAAAATAAATAAATAAATAATCGCTGTCATAAATTATATTTTTTACTACGATATATAGTGAACTTTTCATATCAGCAGACAATATTCCACACAAAATATCCCCACAAAACTACCACATCACTGAGATTTTTGGTGGTGTAAACAATTATTCTGAAGCAATATTTTCATCAGTGTTCTATCAGCTTTTACATACTTAAATCTGCATTTTTTTTTTGCCTTTATAAAGGCCTATTTTTTAAACTTTTTAAATATGTGCATCACCTTTCATGTCAAATTATTACAATTTATCAATAAATTGTAATAATGTTAGCAGTCAGATTAAATAATTTACACTGCAAAATTACAACTGCAATAAATATTGTTATGAAATTAATGTTTAAAATACATTTATGAATAAACAAATAAGAAATGTTGGGGGGAAAATGCATACTTTTCAACATATTAAGCCACCAGTAGGTGGCGGTAAGTCACTTAATGAGTGAGTCATTGAGTCATTCATTCAACTGATTCGTTCAAAACGCTGAATCATTCAGTAACAAAACACTGCCTAGTGTTGCTTGGAGAATGTGCTATACTTCTGCTGTGATCCTTGTTTGGAACTATTTTCGTTGGTGAAACAGAACAAAACAGTAAATAGTGTGTCTAAAATGTAAGTAACTTAATAACTACTTGACTAACTAACGTTAACGTACTTGTTTATTGAACTAAAATTAATGTAGCATTTGCAATCGTGAGAATATTCAGCAAAATAGCTCCCTTGGTATGTTACTGAACTATATAATGTTATAAATAAACAACATATTTTGAATTTTTACCTTCAGAGTTTCTTCAGAGTTTCTTTATGTGTGCCGTTATGCTCATTTGTTTTGAAGTCTCTCACAAAGAGACAGGCAGCGCAACCTTGATACCAGAAATACACTATACACTATCAATCGCTGTTTACGTTGACTGTATTAAAATCAGAAAAATCATTCTTTCGTTTCGATGTTTCGCTGGTTATTTTTTGTCACTTAAGTTTCAATCAGGATTTTTGTCTGGTCGGACAAGTTAAAAAACCAAAATCTTCAGTCTGTCCAATGATTGTAAACAGTCATTAGGTCTGTCAGACTGAAGATATTTTAGCGGTAATGTGACCAAAAATATTTAAGACCCATCGAATCTGAGTTTAAGACATTTTAAGACTTTTTAAGGCCTTTTATTAGGAAAACGTTATTTAAGACATTTTAAAGGGATCCCCGGGTATTAAGACATGTATAGCTTAATATAACGTAAATGATGTCTCTTATTGAAATATGTAGTAGAAAACCCATGAAAATGTATGTTATTTAAAAAAATCGACATCGCTTTTGAACTATGGAGGGTGCCATTATTTTATGTGCACAGTACATTCTGCATCGATGACGTCAAATGGTTGCACTCAGTGAGCTACTGGCGCTTATTACTGCAACACAACTCAGAAAATAAAATACTGATACGATACCACATTGTGAGGCTTTTGGTTGTAATTTTAAGTCGAAGGGCAACAAAAGAAGCAATGTAAGACTTCACTGCTTTCCTAGTGATAAGAAGAGGAGAAAAGAATGGGAAGATGCCTGTGGGCGAATAAAACTTCCTAAAGACCCGCTTCTTTTTTCTCTCCACTTTAGCCCTGATGCCTTTGAGACTTTTAGTAGACCACAGCTACTGAAAGAGCTTACAAACGGCTGAGACAAGAAATGCTAGATGCCATCTGTTGGGATGTAAACATGCCAACACTAATCATCATGCGCGGCCGCTAGAGGAGTTTCTCAGCGCGGATTTCCCTCGATATCCGGGGCGTTTACACTCCTTGTGGGGAAAAATCAATGGTACAGCATTTGGTTTAAACCTATACTTATATCCATTGCCACCTGTAAGCTCTTTCAGTAGCTGTGGTCATCATATCAGTATTTTATTTTCCGAGTTGTCTATTCCGAGTTGTGTTGTGGTAAAAACAGCCACAGGTAGCGCTAGTAGCTCACCGAGTGCAAACATTTTACGTCATCAGAATAATGGCGCCCCCCATAGTTCAAAATATGTATAAAACGATGTGATTTTTTAAAATAACATAAATCTTTAATAGGTTTTCTGCTACATATTTCAGTAAGAGACATCATTTACGTTATATTAAGCTATACATGTCTTAATACCCGGGATCCCTTTAAGACTTTTTAAGGACCCGCAGACACCCTGCATACAGTATTTGTTTGGAACAATTTTGGACTGTTTTTGCTTGTAAACAGTGCTTGCATATTTCTCTCCTGATTAAGATGAGACGACTTTTTCACTGGCAACAGCAATACTATGGATATAGGACTCGTATTTTCTTACAAACACACAGCTTTTCTCTTTACAAGCTGTTAATTGATGGACTGGAGTGGTGTGGATAACGTGGATTATTGTGATGGTTTTTATCAGCTGTTTGGACTCTCATTCTGATGGCACCCATTCACTGCAGAGGATCAATTGCTGAAAAAGTGATGTAATGCTACATTTCTCCAAATCTGATGAAGAAACAAACTCATCTACATCTTGGAGAGCCTGAGAGTGACACAGATGGTGTCAAAAGACAATAGAAGTGGTTAATAAACCTGGTCAGCTTTACTTTGTCATGGTTATATTTTGTACCTCTGGTCAGGGTTCGGTTTGCCTTTCTTTCTCATGTTATTGGCTGTGGTCTCGCTGAAGTGGAGACGACCCACCGTTACTTTGGTCACCTGCTCTGGCGGCAGTGTCACTCTGTAAAACATATAGTTAACATTTATGTCACAGGCCAACTCAAATCCTCTCCACTCTTAACACATAATATTAGTAAATATGATGTAAAACTTACAATACTGGTTTAAAGGGTCTTTTGCTCCGGTCAGATTGTGACTGTTCCACATTAATGGACTGATTCATCGCTTCCAGCTTGAAGACACACAGATAAAAACATGCTAGAACAGATAAGAGACAGTAGTAGTATGACATGTGTTCTGGCTGTTTGGCTCACCTTGACCCCATTGAGTTTCAGGTAAAAGCATTCAATGGGCTGTAGCCCCTCGCTGGTCTTGACATAATTGGGATCTCCTGGCATCCCGATGTACACGGTCACCTGGAAGTGGTTCTTCTTCTGACACACAAATGCATCATCAGCCAAGGAGAAGTTAAAACCCTTATCTGCGTCCACCCTATATGTAGGCATCGGACTGGAGAAGCAGAAAAAGAGAAAGAGGATGAAAACGGCATGAGGAAGAGAAGTAATAAGTAAATTATATATTTTTTATAAATAAATTATATAGATTATAATTTGTTAAGATTACTGCCAAAAAAAACTCAATCTCAAAATCTATTTCTGGTTATCTTTTCTTTAAATATATTGTATTTTATAATGTTCAATTAAATTATATAATATTTAAAATATATGTTAATTATTAGAACTAATAATGACTAATTGTTTAGTTTATTTTTAGAAATAATTATTAAATAAATGTATTTGATTACATTCAATCAATGTAATTCAAAGGTTTAGTGGGGTTAGGGGTGTGCGATATGACGATTTTTGATCGTGGACGATAAAAATGTCTCCACGATTTGCTTTTGGAGAAATATCGTAGTATCGTGCTTCAGCGCACATTCTTTCAGTTGCAGTTCTGGCGCCTCCGTATCAATATACTGTACAACGCCACATACATTCACATCAGTGTTAACTCAGCGGTAGAGTTACTCTCACGGGACACTGCACTTATTTGCAATCACAAAAGTACATTATTTGCGTGCGTTTTAAAGCCTTGCCGATTAAACTTTTCATTCACGTGCTGGTCTGATGTGCGCTTTTTCTGAGCCCGTACACCTGAAGCACACGCACTGAAAAGACTTTCTAACAGCGCCTGATTACTGAACTAAGTTATCTTTTGCGCTAATATTGTCAAAACACACAAGGTTTATGTATAGACTCATCTGGTTATGTCTAAAATGAAAGTAAACAGTTCAGACAAACGGATGCGTGCCTCTATACTAGATCCGTGCATGTCTTAAAGGAACAGAACTAAACATGCTGCCGACTGTCATTAAAGGGATAGTTCACCCTAAAATTTAATTTCTGTCATTATTTACTCACTCACATGTTGTCCCAAACCTGTATTAATTTCTTTCTTGTGCTGAACACAAAAGAAGATATTCTGAAGAATGTGGGTAACCAAACAGTTGCTGGTCTACATTGAATTTGATAGAAGGAAAAAAATACTATGGAAGTCACTGTGGCCCAGCAACTGTTTGGTTACCCACATTCTTCAAAATAGCAATTATGTTCAACAGAAAAAAAAAAAAAAAAAAAAAAACTCATTTAGGTTTAAAACTAATTTTGAGTGAGTAAATGATGGTATAAATATAAAACACTACGACAGAATCGACAGATGACAGAATTTTTATTCTTTAATGTTAAAACAAAAAAACGCAAAGAGAAAAAAAATAACTCGCTACTCTTGACAGAGAAAAATATTACAGCTGCTTTAATAGGAATCAATCTATATAGTGTTTTATTTTTGTATTTGTTCATTCAATTTCTTAAATGCCCCTGCTAAATATGCCTATTGTACCTGAAAATAAAGCAGTTTGTTTTATTTGTACAGGTGCATCTCAATAAATTAGAATGTCGTGGAAAAGTTCATTTATTTCAGTAATTCAACTCAAATTGTGAAACTCGTGTATTAAATAAATTCAGTGCACACAGACTGAAGTAGTTTAAGTCTTTGGTTCTTTTAATTGTGATGATTTTGGCTCACATTTAACAAAAACCCACCAATTCACTATCTCAACAAATTATAATATGGTGACATGCCAATCAGCTAATCAACTCAAAACACCTGCAAAGGTTTCCTGAGCCTTCAAAATGGTCTCTCAGTTTGGTTCACTAGTCTACACAATCATGGGGAAGACTACTGATCTGACAGTTGTCCAGAAGACAATCATTGACACCCTTCACAAGGAGGGTAAGCCACAAACATTCATTGCCAAAGAAGCTGGCTGTTCACAAAGTGCTGTATCCAAGCATGTTAACAGAAAGTTGAGTGGAAGGAAAAAGTGTGGAAGAAAAAGATGCACAACCAACCGAGAGAACCGCAGCCTTATGAGGATTATCAAGCAAAATCGATTCAAGAATTTGGGTGAACTTCACAAGGAATGGACTGAGGCTGGGGTCAAGGCATCAAGAGCCACCACACACAGACGTGTCAAGGAATTTGGCTACAGTTGTCGTATTCCTCTTGTTAAGCCACTCCTGAACCACAGACAACGTCAGAGGCATCTTACCTGGGCTAAGGAGAAGAAGAACTGGACTGTTGCCCAGTGGTCCAAAGTCCTCTTTTCAGATGAGAGCAAGTTTTGTACTTCATTTGGAAACCAAGGTCCTAGAGTCTGGAGGAAGGGTGGAGAAGCTCATAGCCCAAGTTGCTTGAAGTCCAGTGTTAAGCTTCCACAGTCTGTGATGATTTGGGGTGCAATGTCATCTGCTGGTGTTGGTCTATTGTGTTTTTTGAAAACCAAAGTCACTGCACCCGTTTACCAAGAAATTTTGGAGCACTTCATGCTTCCTTCTGCTGACCAGCTTTTTAAAGATGCTGATTTCATTTTCCAGCAGGATTTGGCACCTGCCCACACTGCCAAAAGCACCAAAAGTTGGTTAAATGACCATGGTGTTGGTGTGCTTGACTGGCCAGCAAACTCACCAAACCTGAACCCCATAAAGAATCTATGGGGTATTGTCAAAAGAAAAATGAGAAACAAGAGACCAAAAAAATGCGGATGAGCTGAATGCCACTGTCAAAGAAACCTGGGCTTCCATACCACCTCAGCAGTGCCACAAACTGATCACCTCCATGCCAAATTGAGGCAGTAATTAAAGCAAAAGGAGCCCCTACCAAGTATTGAGTACATATTCAGTAAATGAACATACTTTCCAGAAGGCCAACAATTCACTAAAATTGTTTTTTTTTTATTGGTCTTATGAAGTATTCTAATTTGTTGAGACAGTGAATTGGTGGGTTTTTGTTAAATGTGAGCCAAAATCATCACAATTAAAAGAACCAAAGACTTAAACTACTTCAGTCTGTGTGCATTGAATTTATTTAATACACGAGTTTCACAATTCGAGTTGAATTACTGAAATAAATGAACTTTTCCACGACATTCTAATTTATTGAGATGCACCTGTATATTATGTGTATTTGTAATGTGTATCTTTGTTCTTATTTTTAATAACAAAGATAAAATAATGACAAAGATTTTTTATCTTCGTCCACTTTGGCCTAAATATCCACCATTCTTTTTTATATTTTGTTACCTTGAAAGGCTTTGTCTTTATAACAGGGAAATTATTTTGGCTGCACTGCTCAGACAAAATAGTAAAACTAACATGACAAAGAATCGTGATAAAATCGCGAAATCGTGATATTGCTAAAAAAATCGTGATATGATATTTTTGTCATATCGCCCACCCCGAAGTGGTGTACATACAGTTTTTTTTTTTTTTTAGAAAGTTTTAAGAAAAGTATTTATTAATAATTAGGTTTAGGAATGAATATTGATGTCATTGATTTTCTATACTATAAAAATGGTAATTGTATATAATCGTATATAACTGTAAATGTATCTGTTTTTATAATAATTAAAATGTTAATTTTTATAAATAATTTTATTAAAAATTATAATTTTTTAATAAATAATTATTCCTATACATCATAATTAATGTTCCTAATTATAAATTAGAATTATTTCATAAATAATTATTAATTAAATTAATTCAATCAATATCACCATCAGGACTATTTTGTGGTACATTTCTGCCTGATCATTCTCTCTCTGTTCATCCTCATTCCTCTCTCTTGTAAGCCAGATCTCTGCTCTTGCTCTCACTCCTACACACTGCTCACCTCATAGGAATTCTCTGGCCTCTGCCATCTATCTCTCTCTCTTCTGTCTCTTTTAGTACAGCCTGATACGTCCTTATACCCCATTAAATCCCAAACACACACTCTCGCCCTCGATGCATTTCTCATTGCTGTCATAAATCTAAATGCAGAGGTGTGTAAGACCAGAGCAGCACCCACAGTTCTTTTCCACTGGAGTCGTATAATGTAGTCCATTTGTTCTGCTGGTGCGGCTGCCACTTTATGCACTGGTAGTTTGGATCCAGGTATGAGTTTTCTGCATCCTGCATCAAACCTGTGAAAGCACAAATGCATATAGTCATGTAGTGCTGAAAATGCAGTTGTGTTCAGGTACCTGTGTGTGTGTGTGTGTGTGTGTGTGTGTGTACCTGGCTCTTGTTTGATGATGCCTGTGAGGATCTGAGAGTTGAGAGTACTGTTGGGAGAGTCTGAATGTTTTCTCTTCTTTGCCGGATGTACGGGAATCCCACTGGAGAAACACAGAGCATTCATTTGTTGATGTGGAAAATTTAGATCTTTGACACTGCTGGTCCATCTCTACCTCTACGGCAGTGGTTCTCAACCAGGAGGCCGGGGCCCTCTAAGGGCCCTCAGCAAACTTCCAAAGAGGCTGCAAGATAACTTAAAACTATTTAAATTAATTATTTATTATTAATACTCTAAATTAAAATGATTAAAAAAAAACACATAAAGTCAAGATTGAAATAGTGTTTTTTCACATTTAACAAAGTTAACAAACCACTAGGGTTTTTTGAGATTGCGGGCTGCAAGATGGCTTAAAAATATTTAAATTACTAAATTATTATTGATATATTGAAATAATCTAACTCTTATCTAAATTAAAATGCTAAAAAACAAATAAATCAAGATGTAAATTGAAATAATACTTCTTCACCTAAAGGTTATTAACCAGATGGGTTTTGTTAGATTGTATTAATACCACTAAATGTCACATAAAATAAAATAAATAAATAAATAAATAAAAACTAAATAAATAAATAAATAAAATAAAATAAAAGGGGGCTGGGGCCCACTACAGGGCTTTAGCAAACATCCAAAGGTGAAGCAAAAAGTACTTAAATAATAATTTCAATAATATATTTAAATAATCTAATTCTAATCTAAACTAAAACTCTAAAAAAAAAATTCAAGATGTAAATTTAAATAATATTTGTTCACTTGGCGTTTATGAACCACTAGGGGTTTTTGAGATTGTAATAGTACTGCTGAATGTGATAATGAATAATCTAAACTAAACTAAAATAAAAATGAATGATGATTGCTAAGGATTTTTTGTTTTTATTTGTTCTAATTACTGATATATATATATATATATATATATATATATATATATATATATATATATATATATAAATATATAATGTATTAAAAATTCACATTACTTAAATCTCTTAATAAAATGAGCAATAAAATGTTCCTCTGATTCTCTCTCTTACTCAGGTCCTTGTGGATGTTGCAGGAGTTGATGTAGCATCTGACTCTGTTGCATGTCTCCGCCCCCGCCGCTGCCTGGACCAATTGGATACTGCGAAATCATGGGCTCTGGCTTAAGGTACATGTCCCGGTGCATGCTTGGATAGTGGGGGTGTGTGGGGAGAGGCGGGGGACTGGTCATGTGACACATGTTCTCGGGCGTCATTGTCCTGAGCATGTGCGGATCTAAGGTGGAAAATGAATAAGCAGATATTAAGTTACACTTAATATTTTATTCAATTTTGATGTCTACATTTACGCGTCATAAGGTATTCTTCACCCTCTGCCCGTAAATCATTTTTTATGTCCACATTTATTGACTATATATTTAAAATTCTGAAACTCTTTTTTAAACCTTAAATAACTTGCAGTCTTGATTATTTATGAAATTCGATTCACATTAAACCATTTGGGTGGACTGAACTTACCGCTGGCTTGCTGGGGTGAATATGGCTCTGAACTGGAGTCAGGAGGGGACTCGGGTAGCGTTCTGCAACAACAATAACATTAAACACACTAAATACATGACAATAGGAGTGACTGTCAGGGTTTTGTAGTTGCTATGCAATTGCAAGGGACTCTGACTGGGTTTTAATGTGTTGCTATGTGATTTGAAGTAACAGTATTTCGTTAACGAAGACTATGACGAAAAATATTTGCTGACGAGCTTTTTTCCTATGATTAAGACGAGACAATAATAAGGTCAATAAACGATAACTATGACTATATCAACATGCAATTTTGTTGACGAAATAAGATGAGACTAAAAAGAGTTCAAATCCCTGAATCAGAGCTTCGCTGTTACAGGGATACATTTTCTGCCCGGTAGTTGGCTTATTTTAAGCAATCTGGCAACCATGCGCACGCACTCACTCCTCATTGTGGAAACGTCGCTGCCACCGATATGAAAACACAGACAAACAAGCTGGAGTTTAGCGATCTAAATGAAAGTGTCACTCAGTGTGTGTTCTGTCATGAGATCTCGACTATATTGTTTGCGATTGTGATCACTGAATAAATGCAACTGCTGTTGTTTAGAGAAATAGGGTAATAGAGAAATAGGCTATTGCAATTTGGAATGATTGTAATTACTCAGAATTTCACTGTTATAATATTTTTCGTTTGTTTTAGCTGTTTTCATAATGTAGACAGAGAGACTGCATAAGTATTAATTTATATAATAAAAAGCCTATAATAAATCAGTACACTAGATGAGGTAAAATACACCATGTAGCCTATGTCTATTGATTTGTGCTTACTGGTGAAAGTGCAATACCTGAAATGCAAAAGTAAATTTCTCAAATGACAACAGTCATTACAATTATAATTTTGAGCAAAAATAATTTTTATCAGTTTAACCATTATACAGAATGACGAAAACGTGACTAAGATTTTGTTGACTAAAACCTGACTAAAATGCTAATACATTTCATTAAATTAAACTTGACTAAACAAAAACAGGACAAGGTTGTCTAAATATGATAACTAAAATATAAATTTGAGTAAGACTAAGACTAAATTAAAAATGGCTGCCAAAATTAATACTGTACGGTTAATTAAAACTAGACTAAAATACTTCAGGTTTTTGCTGACTAAAATTAGACTAAAATACTTTAGATTTTCTTGGACTAAAACTAGACTAAAATGTTGAGACTTTTAGTTGACTAAAACTTGACTAAAACTAATAGGATAAGATTGACTAAATATGATAAAAATTAACAAGGACATTTTAATACGGGACTAAGACTAAGACTAAAATTGAAATAGCTGACAAAATTAACACTAAACAGTACAGCTCTCCTCAACAAGACTCATGTTTTAGTTAGAAACCCATCAGAAAGCTCACTAACAGCATACCTGCTGCCTCCTTTTGGTCAACATTATAAAACAGCATTAGTGATTGCAAAACTCCTCACAGGTTATCAGGCCTGACCCGTTGTGTCTCAGTGTTATTCCCAGTTCACTCCTCCGTCTGTCTTAGACTTTATCTGAGCTGCAGAGGGTTATCTGAGGTCATATGGAATGAAGAGGTGGGACATATCAAAGGGGTGTGGCTTACTATTTGACATACTATGATTCTGAAATTGTGATGAAACTGTGTTATTGCGTATATGGAATGTATCAACACTAGCTCATAGTGATTCGTAACTATTTTACATTATCGCGAATTAGTGGCTAATTCATATGAATTTGTAGATTTTTGTACAATCTGCTTATGGCCCACTGACAAATAGGTTTAGGGGTGGACATGCTTTTTTTTTAATACCATACATTTTAGTACCGTACAAATCACATCGTACAAATTCATACAAAATTACCACCTCGAAAAATAGTTACATTTTTCATTACTTTCGTGACCAGTCCCGTGAGATGTCACTCAGATTTGACGTACTATGATTATGAAACTGCAATGAAACTGCATTATTGTGTTCGCGGCAGTTTGTAACTATTTTACGTTATTGTGAATTGGTGGCTAATTTGTATGCAGGGTTTTTCCTGCATAGAGAATTATGGAGCGGCCGCCTCTGGCTGTCAACAAAACTCAGGCAAGCATCACTGAACAGTGTCCAGTGTCCAGAGCTTTTAGTTCATATTTGGAAAAATACTGATATTTTTATACAAGTTTACCTGATATTTCTTTACACATAATCATAATTTCTATTCATTTTCCACTGATTTAAGCGATCTGATGAGCATTAACTCATAAACTGCATGAATGAATGAATGAATGGCGGAGACGCGCAGTTTCGTTTACTACACACAGACTGAAGCGCGCGACGCTTGCGGTGATTTCAGAGTCTGCCGTCTCTCTAAATGAGGACATGAATACATGAACAACATCTCCAGAACTGCTCTGAGAGTCACTTCATGAGTATTTTACCGTTTCATTTGAGTAAAACTAGCGTCGCACAGAACTGAAAAGGTGTTCACGCCAACCCGTTAAGATAAAAGTTTGGTTTAACTTGCAGTACTGCTACTACTAGGCTACTACTAAATTTATTAAAACTTTATTTTTTTAAGTAATGATCAAGCAAAATTTCTTCCATGTTTTTAATTTTAATAGTAAATCCTCTTTGTTTGCCTAATTAAATAAATAAAGTTTGATTTTCAATAATTTAAAGATAAATGAAATTAATGTTTTATGCCTTCATTTGATGACTAGACAACACAGAATTTCTGAGGAAAAAGAAAACATTTCATAAGGCTATTTTAAGAATAAATTTGAATAAATTAAGTTGTTTTTATGTTTATATTTATTTTATGTTCAAATAATTAGACATGCTACAACACAGAATTTGGTAACAATAAACATATGGTGAAAGAAAATAAAACATTTCATAGAGCCCTAAACGTAATTTTTGTTAAACTTTTAATAAACTAATGTGAAGTTGTATAAGTTTCATGATTTTAATTAATTAGACATGCTTTTTGATTAATAAAATGTAATCTTAAAAATGTAACCAATAAAAAGGATTCCAGAAAAATTTGAAATGAAAAAAATGGAATTTGGAAAAAAATAAAACTGAATTTGGGAAAAAATGAATCAGATTTCATAGGGCCCTATATTTAACACACGATTATGATAGTAAGAAGAATTCATGTAAGGTTGTAAGAAAATGTTTTGTTTTTTAGACACTTTATGTGGATAAATGTATATTGGATCAAAGCGACATGGACCAGGAGACTATAAGGAGTGGATAAAGATTTTCAATTTCACAAAGTGTTTAACAACCTAATGTTATGTTTATGTTCACCTATACTACAGAAGGGCTTTTAGTATATTTTTTGTATTTGTTGCTGTATTTAATATAATTTGTTTTTGTAAAATGTAACTTTAAAATTGTCTTTTTTTTTTTTCAATCATATAATTATTATAACACCTAAAATACATCGTGGGTAAAAAGTGTTTGTTTTAGCCAATTAAAGGGTGGGTACATTGTGTGCACAAGATCGGGATGGTACCACCTCCGCCTAATTTTAAGCCAGGAAAAACCCTGGTATGAATTTGTATCTTTTCATATGATCCACTTATGCCCCACTGATGGTTAGATTTAAGGGTGGACGTTCATGCTTACGCTTTTTCTAAAAATCGTACACTTTATGTACAAATAAAATTGTACTAATTCATAAGAAATCACCACAAAAAGTTGTTTTTTCATGATCTGTTTGAAACTATTCCACTCAAATTTGTACTATGATTCTTATTTTGAGGATGACAATTTATAACTATTTTATGCTATCGTGAATTGGTGTCTAATACATATGAATTTGTATGTTTTTGTATGTTTTTGCTCCCTCTTTCTCTTAGAGCCTTCAGCAAACTTCCTATCCGGCTGCAGGATGAATTAAAATTATATAAATAAATGAATAAATCATTATTACTATTTTAAACAATCTAACTGTAATCTAAATTGAAATGTTAAAATAAAATAAAAATAAAATAATTGAATAATAATAATACTAATAATAATAAATATTTGTAGTTTTTATTTGCTTTAATTACTTGGAATAACATCATGCAAATTTGTTGTAAAATAATATATATAAAATTATTCTATGAATTTATACGTTTTCATACAATCTGCTTATGACCCACTGACAGTTAGGTTTAGGAGTGGACCTTCATGCTTATGTTTTTTTTTCTAAAAAATCTGTATGTTTCCATACAAATAACATTGTATAAATTCATATGAAATCGCCACCCCATAAAATAGTTATGAGTTTTCTCATTAGATCATGTGGTCAAAAATTTATATATATATATATTGCTTAGGAAAAATCCATCTGTTGACATATTTTCCCTTTTTTGCTTCTTTCGGCGGTCTCTTTCTCTTACCCTGGTGCGTACTGTCCGCGGTGGTCTGGTTTGACGTGTGGCTGTTGGTGTTGGGGTGTTTGGCTCTGCTGTTGCCCCAGGCAGGGGTAGTTGTGTCTGAGGTGGCCCAGCGACGGTGGAGGCAGGTAGGAGTTCTGGCAGGGCTGGGGCAGAGACGGGACGGCGCCCTGGCGCAGGGGGATGGGAGGGCTCACACCACACCCTACCCCCCCTGAAGAGGATGCCCCGGCCTGGGGCGAGGGATACTGGGGTCCCGGGATGCTGTGGACCTCTGTGAAACAACTAGACGAGAAAAAAAAAATAAATCACTAGCTGATAGCCAATATGATTTATTATCATCAAAATAAGAACATCACCAGAAGAAATTAGGTGTACTGAGTGTTACAAGCTGTTTCCAGATTCTTACATGTCAGTGCTGTCGTCCTCTTTGCTGATGTATTCCTCCAGGATACTTGTGTCAATGTTTGTTGGCTCCAAAGAGCTGTTAATATCATGACCTGCAAGGAAAATAGAGGGAGAGAGAGACAGAGAAAGGTAGAAGAAGAGAGTGAGAGAGGAGGATGAGTATCGTGTTCCTACGCGCCGTTTCTACAGTGATAAAATAACAGTTTCACAACATCTCTCATTCAGACTCCAACAAAAGAAGCAGACAGTATTGAGTTGCTTGCAACACTTCTGATCATTTGTTTGCTTGTTTAATAGCCAGATTGATGACATGTGGTCAAACTAGGGATCACAGCTGAGGTCCATGAAAACATAAATGTCTTGGAGGTTATAGACACAATACAAATGGTAAAAACCCCAAAAGGAAGGTCACTTGTGAAGAAAGTTTTCTTTTATTGTGCAAGAAAATAGCTTTTCTCTCCCCTCCCATCCATACCTCTCTATGCATCTGCCCCCCCTTCTCCACCTCTTTACCAAATCTCTCCAAATCTCCACCACATGACCCATCGATGTAATCACTCCATTGCAACACCTGCAATAGGTCACTCTCACCCAGTCCGACTGACCCTGCACACTCAAGCCAAATAAAGCACCTTTTCTTGCATAATCTTCTGCATAATCTTTCTCTTTATGCATTGTATAATAAATGTAAAAAAGGGTATGTGCATGCTTTTGGGGTAAAAAATTAAAATACAACAAATATATAATATACATAATAGTAGTTTTGTTCCTCTTTTGCAGGTTGCTTTGTATAAAAAGTCCTGCTAAATGCATAAATGTAATTAAAGAATGTATCCAATCACTGAAGTCCAAGTTTCAACAACAGGTACAGATATACAAATTACACAAAGAAAGCAAGGCAGCAAAGGATGGAGAGAACGAGGGGAATCAGCCCAAGGTCAGGTGGAGGTGTAGTCGAGTATGTAGAGACCCCCACTAAACCCCTCTCTCTCTCTCTTTGATAGATTAGGCCACTAACGAAGACGGAATGTGAAGAATTCCAGTGTTAGTGTTGGGAAAACTCTCTGGTCCATCAGCCTCCCACAGCCAGAGGTTCACATCCCGCCCCAGTGGATTTCCCGACCTAGACGGCACCATTTACAGAAAGCCAACACAATCCTGACTCACAAAATATCCCAAAACAACTTGTCATTGTGACCAATGAACTGGTTTGACACCTGATCCACCTGTGAAATGTCATGGTTCGATTCTGTGGATGTGAGTTTACTCAGACTGATCTATTTATAAGCCTGTCAGTGTATGTTTATACCAGGTATAAACCAAGAGTCAAAGCATTTGCCATAAGTCATTTGAGTGATCTCAACTGTGCTTAACTTTTTAAGTATAAAAATCACAAAATGTATTTTTTCTATAAAAAAATGAGTGATGAAACTTCTGCTCTGCAGGGAAAAACCAGCGCTGATGTAATGTTTGGAGGTGCAACGGTTGGGGTCTCTGCTCGGATAGTTTTATGAGTGTGCCAACAGGGCAGAGAGAAACGGAGAGGGATGATTTTACTAAATAAGATCCAGATGTTTCCATCCTCCTGCGTTAAATCTGCCAGGCCAGCGCTGATAACGGCTGCAAGATTGACTGACGGGAACGAGAGTGGGGGAGCAGAGGACGAGAGAGAGCGTTGTTGTTGGACAAAAAAATAGAGAAGGAGGTGATTTTAACAAACAGATGAGAAACACATTCTTTGTACTGTTTTATAAAATCTTTTTTCAATAATGATCATGTTCAGAGTCAGACCACTTGTGTATGTGTGCTCATGTTCTGTGAAGTGCATTAAACATGTATTGTCACCTGTTATACTGTGAAATAATTCACACAGCAGTGTTTCCCCTACCATTATTTTAGGGGGGTGGCTCGCCCCCCCAACAGCACCCCTGCCCCCTTTGAAGGTCAAGTTAATTTTAATTTTATTTTCTCTATAGCGCCAGATCACTACAGAAGTCATTTAAAGTTACCTTTCCAATAGAACAGGTCAATACCTTGTTCTTTTATTAAACAAACTAAATAGCCTTATGTTATTTATCTTATTTACACGATGGCATGTCATTTCGGTCTCTACATTACATAGTCGCGCTCTCTGTATCGCGCACAGCAGAGTTCAGTCCCGATGCGCGGGCAAGCACACACACACACACACACACACACACACACACACACAAACAAACAAACAAACAAGAGTGAGCACACTCCCACTCATATTTGTAAATATTAAGCCGCAAAAATACTATTTAAATATGAATTCTGCGTGTGTCTGTGTTATGAATGGCGCAGACATGCGGTTTTGTTTACTACTTGTACCGAAGCGCGCGTGACGCTTCCGGTGATATTAGCGTTTGTCATCTCACTAATGCAGGGCTCAACAGTGCAAGCATTTCACTCACATTTGCGACTAAAAATAGATGTGTGCGAACTGGAAAATGTATTTAGGAACATGAGTGCGAATACAATACAAAATACAGAACAGCCTAACTTATACAGTAACGTTAGCCTATAACAAACGTATTAATTTCTTCAGTTTATTTATGGAAAAATAGCGATACAGCCTCATATGATTACTGCATTTTAAAAAGGCAACAGTTTAATTTAAGTTAGCACAGCCGAGAAGAAAGGCGGAGAGAGTGAAGGAGATGCGCTGAATGAAACACATTCACCACTAGAGGGCGCTGACTGAGGCAGAAATGCTGCCGTTACCCTGGTAACCCTGTAAACAAAGCAGCTGCTACTTTCCTAACTGTGTAAATAATGTTTCAGTCATTTACATATTTATATTCGCTTTAGTCTTCACAATAGCACCACATAATTAATACTTAAAGACTTAATGAGCTATTTATTTTCAAACATTTTTTTCTAACCTAAAACATGGCCTATCCACTGATCTATAATAGACAACAGTGGGCCTATCTATATATTGACTGATTCATTATTATTGTTCAGTAACACTTAACAGGTTCCATTAGTTAACATGAAAAAACAATGATTGCATTTATAAATAATTTTCATGTTAATTTCAACTTTTAATAATACATTATAAAATCAAAAGTTGTGTCTGCTAATATTAGTGGAGCTAACAGTAACTAACAGTTGTATTTTTATTAATCAACATTAACAAAGAATATTAACTACTGCAACAATTAACTATTGCACATTGTTAATGTTAACCTACTTTAACTAATGTTAACAAACGGGACCTTATTGTAAAGTGTTATCTATTGTTCTTTCATTTATTTGAACAATCTTTTGCACTCTAATCTTGAAACACTTGTTTACTTTATATTTTTGTGTATATTTTTAATAAAGTCTTTCTTTAGTGAAGGATCTTTAATAAAGTTATTTAACCTGTTAGGAGGACAACACTTTTTTTCACGTAGAAATTATATATTGTGATAAAAAAAAAAAAAAAAAAAAAAAAAAAAAAAATATATATATATATATATATATATATATATATATATATATAACTATTGTGAAAATTTTATACTGTCACATACCTAATGTACATACAGTTTAATAGGACTATAACTAATTACAAAATTAGCCTATTAAATAGAGTCTGAAGCAAAATTATTTAAAAACCTTATGTACTTTCTGTATTCTGATAAATTAAATAATTGTGCTTGTAATTGTCTCTCTATATCACCTTATTAAGCTAAAACACATCATTTGAAAACTTTGCATTGCGCCCCTGAATTTTTTTAATGCACTCCTAAATTTTTCAACTTAGAAGCACATGTGCTCCTTGAGAAAAAGGTAAGCGTCAAGCCCTGTAATGAGGACATAAATACATGAACAACATCTCCAGAACTGCTCTGAGAGCACTTCATGAGCATTGACCATTTCATTTGAGTAAAACTATCCTCATGTCATATACACACAGAACTGTAAAGGTATTCACGACAACCCGTCAAAATAAAAGTTCGGTTTACCTTGAGGTCATTGTGGCAGAAACAGCCTACATTACTATTGTTCAGTAGAATGTATGTAATAGGCTACTAATAAAATTATTAAAACCTTATTTTTAAGGGATAATCATACAATATTTCTTCAATGTTTTTAATTGTAATATTAATCCCATTTATTTTCCAAAAAATAAAATTGGTTTAATTTTCATTAATTAAAAAAATCAATTAAATGAATGTCTTATGCCTTAAAAATTGCAATACACAACACAGAATTTCTGAGGGGAAAAAAAACATAGGGCTATTGTAAGAATAAATGATACTTGTTTTTATGCTTTCAAATAATTACACAAGCAAAACACAGAATTTTATAACAATAAAACATAAGGTTGGAAAAAATTAAACATGTCAGAGGGCCCTAAACATGTAATTTTTGTTAAACTTTTAATAAATTGATGTTAAATTGTTCAAGTTTCATGATTTTAATTAGCTAGACATGCTTTTTGATTAATAAAATTTAATTTAACCATTAAAAAGGAGTCCAGAAAAAATTAAAACGGAAAAAAAACTCTTCAATGCGAATGCTGTATGCTGGAATATGAGCAGTCATTTATTCCGTCATCATGCTGATAGCACGCATGCACAGGTGAGACCTGAACAGCACACGTATATCTATGTTTAAACTAAACTCATTAAATCCTTGCCAGTTTAAACATTTAAGAGCCAGAAGACGCGAGCTTGCACGCACAGATCTGTGTGCGCTCATCTGAAGCCTCAGAACGTGCACAAATATTAAGCTCTCTTTGAAGTATTGTGTTTAAATGGACAAATTCGCACAAAAATTATTTCAAAATGCCTGTCTTGGTAAGTATCCTATAGCAGACACAGCCAGCTGAACGCACAGTATCAGTGCACTGGATCCGTGCAATCTCTTAAAGTGACAGCGCTTTATTAATATTAATTATACAGAAACAGCAAGGAAATAACTCACTGCTTGATTGAATAGCTTTTGAAACTTTAACTCTTAAATGCATGAATGTTTCGCCAATCATTATTACATATTCGGGTCTTTAGCGACCCT